>OX122882.1:5953959-5975400 GCA_944738645.1 Eristalinus sepulchralis | reverse complement strand
TTGAGAATTCGTTTGATGAGATAGTGAGATTGGAGGTTTTGCAGTAAGTATCGAGCCCATTAATCATTAACTGCATTGAATTTACCAACATATTCAGTTATATCGTTTGTATAAAGAATGAATAAGAGCGTACTCAGCACGCATCCCTGTTTCACCTCAATTGTTGAGCTAAACTCCTCCGATCTGTTGTTTCCATCCCAAACATAGGCTACGTTGTTTCGGTACATGGCTCTCAATACTATAAGAACTTTGGATGAGATTCCATACCTGCTAAGTTTATAAAAAAGTGTTTCACGCGCTATGGAATCAAAGGCTGCGCGAAAATCAACGAAAAAGGCGTATAGCTTCTTATTCTTTCTCTTATAGATTTCAGCTATATTTAACGGCTTAGTGTGGAGTTCCATTTTCAACCAGGTGCTGCGACCTAGAGTGCGGTAGAGTTTAAAGAAACGGCTCGTTTCAAGTCAGTGTGGATTGATGGTCCCTCAAGCATGATTTTACTTGGCACTTGGGTAACTTAGGCATCTAGTCTTGCATTATCTACGACTCTTGGGAAAATGGACCCCGTAATACAAGGCAGGCGACGACGTTAAACCAAACCCAATGTCTGTCTTTTTCGACGGACACACTATGCTACGCAAGTCATTGTTTTATCTGAAGAATGCTCACCTGAAGAGTTCACTATAAGTATGAGGTCCTAATGCCACATATAATCGAAGACTTCTTTGACGTCCTTCGTCTCATCAGCATCCATAGAATCGATGCTTCCCCATCTTTCCTCATCGAACAGTCTTGTAAAAATCTTTCTCCATTCTCTTCACTTCAGTTTATCCAGTCTGTAATCGTATCCCCCATACTGCACCAATCCCCAGTATAAAGAATTCACATCCCACAGACCTTGATCCATCATCGTCTCCATGGTGACCCATTACGAGAGCCTTGCTCCGACGCACCGCTGAGCAGCCATCACCGAGGGACTCATTAGTCCTTGAATTTTGTCTCATTAAACCGGAATTCCACAACAGCTCGCCTATAGTCGTCGCCTCTAATTGCTTCATTCTTCGACATACTCGCTCTCGCTTTTATGTCACATCCGACATCATTAAGTCGCATGTGATGCTATGTGGTCCATGCAAGAAAATCGACTCCGCTCCCACGCACCACTCTTGTCATGGTGACCCCGACCTACTGCGGGGGAGTGCTTCCTTCATGAGATTAAGATAATTTCACTCCCCACCGCCCACCAGCCTCCAACTCTAATGACGCTCAGCATGCCACGCTCCTCCGATAAGCGTGCACACTCTCGCCACACAACTTATGGTTAAGCATTCATTGTGGCTGGGAATTGTGATTACTTCGGACCCCGTTTCTAGCACTAAACAACTTTATTAATTAATGCCGCTCCATCTTAATCTGAAGAACGATGATTTGTCTCGGGGCTCGCTGGCAAGCACTGACCGAAGCCATCGCCCCTCCTTCCCTCACCCCGGAAACCGCAAAAAGCAAATCAGAACGACCGAGTCCCCTCGGATGGCAGGAATATTTCATTCATACGCTGCCAACCGAATCGGCCATAAATTTCGGTCGAACAAAAACCAAAGACCCACCCACCACATCGCACTCCAGCATGACATCATGCTCACCCTTTGTTTGGGGATGGGGGTGCGAGCGTCACGATTGGAAAACATTTCGACTGAGCAAACGGTCCGGGGGCGCATTCCGTTTGCATATTATTCTGACATCCTGCTCGCCATATCCTGCCTAATTCTGTTCGAAAACTGATAAATCTAATTTCGCTCCGAGGAGTGGATGGCAAAGTGGAGCAGAAAAAAATTACTTCCAATCTCTTTCGCTGCCATTCCCATTAGCCCACCCTTGCCCGGTTGCGCTGCCGCCGACCGACAACGACATTGCCGATGCCAATGACTGCGACGACGACGACGACGATGCTCGAGGACATGGAAATTGCCCATTTTCAGGACCGAGGACTCGCCTCGACTAGCACGCCATCACGCAGACAGGCGGAATGGGCAATTGGTGTGTGTCTCGCATCGGTGATAATTCACGGGGCCCTCTCCGAGTCGTAGAGTTTAATTTGCATCGTCACCCTTGTGTGACACAATTTCCACCAAATCTCACTTGATTATGTGTAGTTTTTCCACTCTACCCTCACCTCACACCCCCACCACACCCCCGCCACTCGCTTGTCTTGTCGTTGTCGTGTTATTAATGCAACCGCTGACAGTTTGCCTTTTTTCTCCCATTTAATCATTTAAAGTAGCGAACCGCCGCGGATTTCAAGTGGGGCGTGGAAAAAAAAATCGAGGATTCGACTGTGAGTTATTGTTGTAAAATCCAGGCACCCTCTGAGAGAATTGCAAATCATCCCCGAGCATCAGTTGAAACATGAAAAATGTTTCACATTAATTGAAGTAAAATTGAAAACTGTGTGCACTCGCACACCCACTCTCCTCTTGGGCTGGTGCGTGGT
The DNA here is from genome assembly GCA_944738645.1 of Eristalinus sepulchralis. Taxonomy (NCBI): domain Eukaryota; kingdom Metazoa; phylum Arthropoda; class Insecta; order Diptera; family Syrphidae; genus Eristalinus; species Eristalinus sepulchralis. Next base: position 5,972,909 of record OX122882.1, on the reverse strand, counting down.
GCATGCTCGTGGAGGGACATTTCGCAGGACACTCTGCGGTGCATAGTGCGGTTAAGCCGCTTTTCGTCGTGGCCTGCGCTTTGTTTAGCTTGTGTCATAAATATTTTCAACTGAAACATTCCCTTTTTGTTTCAATTTGAAAATGTTTCCTCTAAATTAAATTAAAATCCCTCGCATCCATGGATCGACGTGGAGAGTTTGTCAAGGGAGTTCTACGCTCCCCTGGGAATGACACTTCATTGGCAGTGTGGATTGAGATGAGCAGACGCACAGTAACTATGGAATTGGTCCGAAATTCAATTTGATTGCAACGAATGTGGCGGAGTTTACGTTTTGCATTCATCATAAAAATTGTGAAGGGGAAATTCGCACGCGAATTGTTGGTGAAAATTGTTTTCGCAGAGTTTTTCTCGCTTATATTGTTACACAGTTGGCTTTTGTCGGGCGCCAATTTTAAGTCGGTCATTCATTTTTTGCTGGAATTGCATTGTTTGACGTTCGTACGGGGTTGACAGAGTTTTGTTTCGACTTTTGTAATAAGGTGGTGATATGTATAATAATTGCCAGTGTATTGGGGTACAATTGAATTTAAGTGAGGTTGTGGGTTTTTTTTTTCATTTTGCTCCTGCGTGTGTTTTTTTGAATTAATTTCATTTACCTTTTACAATATTTTTTCGTGAAAATGTTTTTTGGGTTTTTCTGTATATTAATTTGGTGCCTTGATTGAAAGCAGATTTATTGTTCCATTTAATTTTTTTTTTGATTGCGAGAGGGTTATGATTTTTTGACACAAGAGGGTTATGATTGCCACTCACTCTTAGGAGCTCGAAATGAAACTTCTTCTACCCAAGTATTGTAGCATATTTCAGACTAAAACGGTCATGGAGGTCAAGTAGGCACTCTAATAAATAGTGAGTTTCTAGCTATTATCTTTTTGGCAACACTGGCTTAAAGAGCTGACGCACGTTTCGTGTTTTAATTCACTGTCAAAGATCTTCAGTTTGGTCTACAATTTAAACATGAATCGTCTTACAAACGAACAACGCTTGCAAATTCTTGAATTTCATTATCAAACTGCGTGCTCTGTTAAGAGAGTTCATCGCGCGCTTCTTCCATTTTATGGTCAGTTTAATCGACCCCCTGAAGCGGCTATTCAAGCTTTTGTAACTAAATTTCGCACCAAATTCACATTGTTGGACATTAAACCACCAACACGCTTACGTAGAGTGCGAACTGAAGAGAACATCGCAGCTGTATCGGCCAGTGTTTCTGATGACCATCAATTATCGATTTGTCGCCGTTCACAGTAATTGGGCCTCTATTACTGAACAAGGTGGAAAATTTTACGGAAGGATTTAAGTGTGATGCCTTTCAAAATGCAGCTGGTACAAAAATTGAAGCCGAACGACCTACCGCAACGTAAAATTTGTGGTGAATGGGCTCTTGGGAAGTTGGCCGAAGATGCACTTTTTTACCGAAAAATTGTGTTCAGCGACGAAGCTCATTTTTTGCTCAATGGGTACGTAAATAAGCAGAATTGTCGATTTTGGAGTGAATATCAGCCAAAAGCATTGCAAGAGCTACCAATGCATCCAGAAAAAGTCACAGTTTTGTGCGGGCTGGTGGCATCATTGGACCGTACTTCTTCAAAGATGATGCGAATCGTAACTTAACTCTGAATGGTGAGTGCTACCGTGAGATGATATCCAACTTTTTTTTGACCAAAATGCAAGAGCTTGACTTGCATGACATGTTGTTTCAACAAGACGATGCCATATGCCACACAGCACGCGCAACAATGGACTTATTGGAAGGCGCGAGTTCGGTGAACATTTTATTTCACCTTCGGGACCGATCACTTGGCCGCCTAGATCGTGCGATTTAACGCCTTAAGACTCTGTTTTTGTGGAGCTATGTTAATGCCCATTGTCTATTGAGACAAACCCGCTTCAAATGACGCATTGGAAGACAACATTAAAGCATTTATTCGTGAGAAACCGGCCGAAATGTTGGAAAGAGTATGCCAAAATTGAACTAAGCGGACGGACCATATGGGGCGCAGTCAAAGTCAACATTTGCATGAAATAATCTTCAAACATTACTCTATATGGACCGTACTACCGATTCAAATAAAGATTTCATGCATTTTTCTGAACTATATGTGTTTTTTATTTTTTAACTTTCCTATACCTTTTAAAAAATCACCCTTTACTAATAATAATTGAGCGGCACTACGGTCCAGAGCGCACTAGCCTCTGCATCAACTACTCGTGTTGTGCTTGATACTGCTCCCCAGGAGTAGAAGGAACCTACAGTTTTTTGCCGACTCCGATCGGCCAGATCTGAGAAGCTTTCCATAGACAACCTACCCTCTAAAGGTGGTGCTGTGAAAAATTCCAAGAGTTCAATCTTGGAATCGAACCTGGATCTTCTGCGTGTTGCTGAACACACTTTCCCACTTCACCACGCTGACCACAGACAAATTCCTGGTCATTTATTTCAATAGACATGTAGTTATCAAATTTCTAAGGATCATAACCTTTTACAGCAAAATCTTCCTACTATGCCATCCATCTCTTAACGAAATTTTTGAGTACTAAACCATTCCTTTTATGTGAATGCGGGTACACTGTGATAATCTGGGAAAAGTCACTTGAGAGGCGCCTGCTCTCAAGAAATCTCACTTTTATGCCACCTACCTCCTCAAACCATGTCCTTGAGGAGGAGGCAAATGAATTGTAAATGGTTCAAATTCGCCCAGGGCTTAGTTTGGGCCTTATACGAGCTTATAGCGGCATCAGGCTAATCACTGCGTCTAGCTATATCAGCGATTAGAACACCACCCGTTTGTTCTCTCGGTTCCATGTGCCTCTAGAACATACATGCATTCAAGAAGACTAGGTCTGCCCAAATATTTGTAGATCCGCAAGATCCTACTTTCACAAGGAATCCCTTTAGTCCTCCTGTATCCAGTTCCGATTTTGGGTTGGAGCATTTTCTTCAGCATACTGACTCTGTTCAATACGGGCTATCAGTGGTTTTACTGATCTTACCCTGATGAGGAATGTCTATGGAATTTTGCCCATAGACATTCTTGCAAAAGAGCTCAGAGTGTACCATCAAAGAACCCAGAACCGGCAGCAACCCAAACTTATAAAATGAGAAGAACGAGCAGCATAAAGAGGCATAAGAGGTGAAGAGGTGAGACGCTTCCACGAGGTTCGTTCCATTCATCGAAGATCTGAATATTAAGAGCGAAAGCGACTGAAACTACCCACTCTCACAGTTCCTTTCTGGACACAGCGGTTACGGAAAATATCTGTACACGTTAAGGCACAAGAACTCGCCGCTCTGCCCGCATCGTTCAAAAGACGTGGAGCACACAGAGTACTCATTTTTTTTTCTTTGCATTCGCTTTTTACCGATGAGACATATGGTAAGCATACATGATGATGCTCATTCATCGTGAAAGTCCATTTAGTACTAACGCAGGTTCGACCTGCAGAAAGGGCTTCCTTTCACATGCAGATTGGGGCTGTTAGCAATTCTTTAAAATGCCCACGTACACCGAAACAGTCATGTGTCCATCGTTTATCTTGCATATGTGCACTCACTTAAAACGCATGACCCTCCAAAATCTTCCTTCACCAAAGTTGATATTCCCTTAAGCAGTCTCTGTGATAGCTGTTGCCTCTTCTTTCGCCACACCCATTCGCGCAAAATGGTTTATTTTGGTCCCATTTGAGCCTATTACCTTGTTTGAGTCTTCCGCTGTCGATTTGGCGAAGAGTGTCATTGGGAAACTACCACGAAATGTGAAATGTTTGATCAATCTTAGGAGTCACTTTATGGACGTCAACACCACCTAGTGACGGAATACTGCGGAGACTCTTTGTATGATCCTCTTCTCCTCGAACGAATTCCATGATTTAAGTGACCAATTTACTCTTAGATTGTATTCAAAGCTCTATGCGGTTCCAAGTTTTAGGAAATGGGGTTGCTCCACCACCGTGACATCGCAATGGGTCTAATTTAGCCCAAGTATTGTTCTATCGCCAACCCCATGATGTGATGCCTATGCCTTGAGTTTATTTGAACCCTTACTCTCTCTGTCAGTGATTCTGCGTTTCTATTTCTACCTGCACAGTTATGTGGAAGCCTTTTTTTAAAGTCGTCGAACTGCGGACATTAGCTGGCCTATTGTACATTTAGACAGCACGGCCCCTTAATGGACTTACTTCCACTTCTTCTTTTAAAGGCGCTGGACCAGCTAGCACGATTTCTTGCCAGCTGCCTCCAGCTGTGCACTCCAAGTTGGGTGAGGGGTTTCTCCAGTTGTGTGCGCCATCTCAGCCACGGCTTTCCTCTGTTGCGTGTCCCAAGACTCGGAATCGAAAACTTTTCTTGCCGGAGCAGTGCTGTCCATATGCGTTACACAGCCTAGTCCCCTTAAGCGTTGTATCCAAAGACGCTTGACAAGGCCTCTGTCGCCGTACAGCCCAAAAAGTTCGTCTTTGTATTTTGTCCTCTAGTCGCCATCAACGAAATTCAGCCCAGAGACTTTAAACGAGTTTTTTCAAAGGGCCGGCTCCAACAAAGAAGAGGATTCAGCGAGTGGCGAATAGAAGGTGCCATGTGGGCATTATAGACCACCCAACAACGACTCGTCAGTTTCAATACTTAAAGACTCCTGTACACTCACTCTAGGATGTGACTAGATTATGGATCTTCCTGATTTAAGTCACCTCTGCGGCACGTCGTCTATCAAGGGTAAAAGGAATGAGTAGTGAAGCCAAAGTCAATTGGGGGAAAGGCAAGCCACTAACTTTCGGTATGAAGGATTCTAACTGGTAGTATCGGTCTAATCAGAAGCAAGTTTCTAGTGCCAAGAGTGGCCATGAGCACTGTCCACAAGAACATTGTGTTCCGGACTCATTTGAGGAAGTTTCATGATGTCATTGGCTTAAACCCATATAGAGGGCAGATTATGACTTAAGCGGAACGTGTTGACTGATCTGAGACAATGTTGTTCACCCAGCTGTCCCACTTCATACCATTATGAGACAATCACTCCGACTGAATGGGGCTCTGAATTTTTAATTGGGTGCGATAACCCACTGGACGGTGGTGAAAAGGTCTCTATCCTGACGGGATCTTATTGGGAGACGAACAGAAGCCCGAAATGCAATACCCAGAAAGACAGCAAATTCAAAATAGATTAAGAACCGAAATACCTACAATCACAAAAAGACGTTACCCTAAAATGCCCAAATTCCTAGGAACCCGAGATCCCTAAGAGCCGAAATCTCGAAAAGCCGAAATCCTGAATCTGTTTCAAAATTGATAAATTCGAAAACTACAACCAGTTGGTGTTTGTGATGGCAACTGGATGGATCCCTAAAAAAAGGCAACAAGCTAGCTGAATGAATTGGTGCTTCATGATTTTCCTGGTCCCTTCTGGGAAGGACTTTTTGCAAAATAAATCCCATAACACAGTAATTCATAAAAAAAACGAACATGATGGCTTATCCTCTTGTTTAAGCATCATCAGTCGTTAATGTCGTCCTGAATTCCCGGAAAGCTCTTCTAAACGGTGATGTACACATTCCCCACCTCCATGCCCACGACCACAACATGTTCTCAAAACAATATCGTTCAATTCAAACAAATACACTTCGAATTCATTAATTCGCCCAAACAAACGAAAGCAATCCTGAGAAGTGGTCGACAGACGAAACAGTCTGTCGGAGGGCTTACAAGATGAATAATAAACAAATTCATCGATATCCCATCTCCGTTTAATTGACACAGGAGATATTCGTTATGCTCTGAAGCACAAAAAGTGTCCCATAGGGTCCTGTCAAGGACTAAACCGGAACCAAGCAATTTGACACTCAACAAAATCTGAATACCGGTGCTCTTCGTTTGGCCTGCGGGTTATTGTGCACAGGTACGTGTGGTCCCACTTCAAATCAAAAATGATTTTTCAAATTTTCAAGAACATATTGAATGCCAACCCGATCGAAGACGTGCTGCTCAGCACGACAGGAAATGTAAAAACCAGATTTTCCAACATTTTGATTTTCAATTCCAAAATTGGCAAATGTTTTCCAGCGTCAGAGCTCATGGGCGTCATTTTTCCGGTAAACACACGTAAGTCCTTGTTTTTTGTGAATGTGTGTGTGTCTGTGTGTGTGATGAATCCAATACCTCACTCGACCCTTGAAGAAATAATACAAAAATTTAACATTTCCTTTTTTTCTGTGCTCTCTCTCTCTCGTGTCCTTTTAGACGTGACAAACATCCCAACGGAGAAGGTAATAGCTGAAGCTGGTAAGAATGTCACCATAACGTGTCCTGGTGTAACAGGGCAATCCCTCGTGGATACGCTAACGTGGAAGACGGCAACAACAACCATCGCACAATTTGCCAATCGGATACCGTTGTTACACAGCCCCAGGGTAAGTCAAAATATACACCTTTACTCCTCCACTTTTCCTCCTCTCCCTGCCATTCCGCCACAACACCACTCCGCTCCTGGTTGACACCAGAACGACGACGACAGTGTTGAAAAAAAAAAAAGAATAAAAGAAAAGAACCCATGAGCCATCCTCGAGTTGTAATTTTATTTAAGGACACATGATCCGAATCCTTGTAGTTACTCTTCCCTACCTCCTGCCTCCTGTCTCTGCCTTTCCGGCAGTCACTTCCCCCATGCCATGTGAGCCAAGATGATGTCCACCCTCCACCGCCCACTCAAACTGAAATGTACAGCGTGCTTAAAATGCAGAGTATTCCTCTCCCTCGAACCTCCCGCCTAGGTGTGCTGCGGTGCTCGTGCGGTGCATATCAGCATTTGCATATCGGGACATTGCATTCAATATTTTGTTCATTTTATAGTCAGTTTGATAAGCCAACAGTTCAGGACTGCCAGGAGCAGTGCAAGCGACGGTCCAGCACACAGTGAGTGCAGATCCGGGCGCCTCGTTGGTGTTGAGTGAAATTGGAGAGTCAAACGCCCGTCAGCTCACTGAGGTGCACAATGAATATCGGCCTTCTGCCATGAAATTGGGCGTCACTGCTTCTCTTGGACAAGACAGGGGGGACCCGAAGGAGTTAAAGCTGTTCTTCGAGGGAGCACTGGATGGCTTTTGTCTCGGCATGGAGGCGAGATATGATTTATCGTCTTCATTTGATGAATTGATTATGACGGAAATGTTGGAATCTTGTAACGATAATGGCTATTGTGTGTGGCGAAGGGAAAAAGGACTTGGACATTTCTGAGTGTTTTAATGTGTGCAGGACAATGGATGAAAATGAAAAGAGGGAAGAACTTTAAACAGGGAAGAAAATAGAAAATTGCCATTTTTTGGTCCTCTCGAATTGGCTAAGATGGCATTTTCCAGTTGATAGTGAAAAGTCCTAAACGATGATCAATTTAAAATATAAGAATACGAACGTCTGGGAGGATGTGAAGACAACTCAGTCATCGGCGAAGAGAAGATGACTTACTTTTAGCTTCCCCGATATGAAGCATTCCTTGCCTCGGGTGAGCTGCACCACCCAGTCCATGTAAGTAACGAAAAGAAGAGGTGACACGACGCACCCTTGTTGGTCTTCGACGTCCATGGTGAAAGGCGTTGACTTACTACCGTTTACGCGGACACAGCTGCTACAGTTGGTGTAAAGAGATTGAATGACACTCAACAGGGGACCATCAGTCCCATACTCCTGTAGAACACTCCAGAGTTTATCTCGGGGGACTCGGTCGTATGTATGCCGTTTCCAAATCTTAGTATAATCTCAAACCTTCGCAATTAACATTCCCAGAGTGAGTAAGGGTACGATTGTTCTTCTACCGGGACGTAAGCAGCACTGTCCATCCCCTTACCTGCACTCGACCATACTTCTAGAAAGGGCCTACAACACCTTAGCATGGACTTTACTGGTGAGACTTAAGAGAGGTATGGCCCTGTAATTGCAGACTCTTTTGCCCCATTTTTGGAAAGAGAGAAAATCACTCCAGTTTGCCAATAGCCAGATGTATTGATCCATTCCCAGGTCACCTTATTGACGCGAGAAAACCACAAGATTTCCTCTTTACCTTAAGTCTCAAGCATTTCTAGCCCGTCTTCATTCATAACAGCTATGTAAATGCGTCAACACATACGCCGAAGGCCCTGGTTCGATTCCCGGCCTGAACACCTCGCATTTTTTCACGGCACCACCTCTTTTGAGTTGCTGACGACATTCAGAGAGTACTAGTTGTCTATGAAAAAATTTCCTTAATATCTCCGTTCGGAGTCGTCGAAATACTATATGTCCCTTCTGCTCGAACAAGACGAGTAATTGATGCAGAATCTAGGCTCTGGTCCCTCGTTGGCTGCAGTGCCACTCAATTATTATTATTAAAGACTTAAGGAAGCCTACGGCCTTAGGAATCCTCTATGAAATGGAAGTTTCAACCGGACAAAGAACAACTTACTCTGCCTCTTTATTTAGAAGAATTCGGTGCAAGACGTCAGGGTGTGGTATCAAAGCAAATCCTGGATCTTACCAGCAACTACAGGGGTATTCAATTCTTTAGAATGTTCATCTATTTTTTTCAGACTGTCAGATCACTTCAGACAACGAAATTCTTTGAGCTTCTTTCAATTTCTGTAAGCACTTGTTGGTTACATTTGTTCTAGTTTCACGCGCCGTATTGATTTAAGTCCTTCTCCACTTTTGAGCAACCGGCGGCGGTGTCTTCTGTCATTGTGGCAACATAATGCATCTGTTCCGAAGACCGTAGCCATAATCTAGGCATCTAAAGCATCATATCTGCTGATGCGTCATTAGCCGCATTTGTTCATACAGCCCAATCTTGTTCTTCTTTCTATGGCGCTACAGTCTGGGGTAGACATGGACCTCAACCAATATGTCTTTCATTCAAGCACGATCTCTCGCCAGTTGCCTCCAATTGCGCACTCCAAGTAAAGCCTGATCAGCATAAGGCTAGGTTGCATCTATCCTGCCCTCCTCTAAAAATAGACCCCAAAGTTGAGCCGCCTGAGATATAATCCATGGCTTTTCCAGATACCTTAGGTGCCATTCCATCTGGTAGGTAACCGCTCTGCAAACCTAGGGCGAGGATCAAGCCTATAAACTCGCCTGGATTTGCTTGGCAAAAGCTCTTTATAAGTAAGAGCCGATGATAGAGGATCGAGAGGCGTGAAGGTTTCACTACATCTTCAGTGGAACATGCGGGTTACCGAAAATGATGATGATGGTATTTTCAGGATCTTAAAGGTCACTTGAATGCCTATGTACAGTACGATAAGCCTTCCGGCTATCGGATTCATTCACAATAAACCGACAAGTCTCATGAATAGCTTTCGTTTCCCCTATCGAGGGATCAGTCTCCCTAACATGGCGTACAAGATGCTCTCTGCCGTAGTGTGTGAACGCCTGAAACCGTTCGTCAACAACTTGGTAGGCCCCTATTAATGTGGTTTCAGGCCAGGGAAGTCCACCATCGACCAAATCTTCACACTACGGCAGACCCTGGAATAGACCCGAAAAGTTCAGATCGACACTCACCACCTATTCGTCGATTTTAAGACCGCATATGACCACTCGAATAGAGACGAACTATACAAAGCCATGTCCAGTCTTGGCATTCCTACCAAACTCGTCAGAGTACAGGATGAAAATGGAGAATTCGCACTGCTCCGTCGAGGTCGGTTACCATGACCTTCAATGTCAAAAAAAATTTTAGACAAGGTGACGCACTGTCAGTTGACTTTCTCAACATATTTCTTCAGAAGATCGTCGTTACTCACAAGTCAGCAAAAGAGGCACCATCTTCCAAAAGTCCGTCCAAGTGCCAGTTTACGCCGATGACATTGATGTGAGTGAACGAACAGAGCAAGCCATTTGTGAGGCGAGTGTTTTCATTGAAGCGGAAGCGGCTAAAATTGGTCTGGTGGTTAATGAGTCACACTAGACAGAATCACTCTTGCCAATCGCTGTTTCTTTGGGCTTAAGAAACAATTGATAAAATCGAAGGACAAAACTTGCTTTGTACAACAACTTGATCATTCCAGTCCGCTTCTACGGCGCAGAAACCTGGACGCTACTAAAAGCGGATGAGGAAGCTTTTAGTCTTTTCGAGACAAAAGTTTTGCGTGCAATTTGTGTTGATGGCATCTGGAGGAGAAGATTTAACGACGAACTCTATGGGTTGTACAGCGACATGCGCCTAGTCAAGCGTCTTCGGATATAACCTTTAAGATGGGTATGCCATGTAGAGCGTATGGACACCACTGCTCCGGCCCAAAAATTCTTCAAATCTAAGCTATTGTGACAATATAGCAGAGGACAGTCTAGGCTATTGTAGCGCTCACAAGTGGAGAAGGACCTCAACCAACTTTGAGCGCGAAATTGGAGGCAGCTGGCTAGAGATCGTGCTAGTTGGAGAGACATGGTGGTCCACTCGGACTATATCACCATTCAAAGAAGAAGAAGAAGGATTGCAAGCACTCCTGAGCCGGTTCTCTTTTCTCCTGCGGAGCTATCTGTGAACATTTCTAGATCAGTAAGGTTTCTAACTATTTCCTTATCTAGCATTTCACTGTTTGTCATTCCGACGTCAAGGCTAATTCCTAAGTCTTCATAAGTCCTGCAGCCTCTGTAGCTAAGCTTTTGGGATAAATTCCTTGTGCCCAGATTTGCCGCCGCGCCACCAATGATTGCTTTCTTAAACCTTGATGCGTTGTGAAAGTCGATCACCTTTCAGTGGATATCGGTGGACAAAAGATGTAGCAGTGCATTCAGATCTTCCAAAAGCCCTTGAGATGCAAATTCCCCGGCCCCTTCCATTCTTGCAGAGACTTCCTTTATTGTTCAATGATGCTCACCGTCCAGCCAGAGCTTCCTTTCCTATTTTTGAAACAAACATATTTATTTGACTCTTTCAAGGATACTCTCAAGTATACTCCAACTGCCGCCACCAGGCTACCAGCTAAAGAAAATTGAATTTCCTCATTCAGTTCATTTCAATTCGTCATCCTTAAGACACAATGACAAATTCAAAAGCTCCTTAAAAGTGCTGAAAGCAAAAACGCAAAACTCTGACCGCCAACAATGCGGCTTATCCAATGAAATCTAATCCGCTTTCATGTTCCGACTTCAGAGCCCACAAACGTTCACATCCGCCGCCGAGGGGGAAAAGGAAATAACCACACAGTCCGCCCCGCATTGCCATGGCACTGGAAAAATTCTATTTTCCATTCAGATATCCATCAGCAACAAATCTCCACATTAAGCGATTCCTTTGTCGTGCCATGCACTCGCCCCTGCACCCGTCGCTAATATGAAATTTATCCGCAATAGCCAATAGTCGTGGAGGTGGCCAGGGGAGGGTGGGGCGAGTCGAAATTGTCGCAATAAATAAATTAATTGCTTTAACGCGTGACTGAACTTCAAAGCCCACTCCTGAAGCTGCCATGGAGGGGTGCTACCGGGGGTGGCAGGTATTGTTTGCCTTTTCCTTGCCACATTCAATATGATCATTCGGCGGAATGAAGGGAATCTCCTCTGGGTTCCATCTCCATTCTCTGTGCGGACGACAGGTTTTATCTTGAGAGTTGGTTGCGGGTGCCGCCGATTATCCTTCAAAAGAAAACGACGACGGACGACGAGGAGGCCAAAAAGAAATTCAACATGAAGGTAAATTATTTATTTCTTCGAGTGGCGCCTCCTTTGTCGTGCCGCGTGGGTATCCTGACAGCGAATTATGGTTTCCCCGAGTCCTGTGGTGGTTGACGTCGCAATGAGCGGGGGCCTAGCTTTTGGTCTTTTTGATGTCATCTAGATTTTTATTTTTTTTTTGGTATCTTATTTTTTGGCGTGTGCTTAGGAAGCATTCTCAGAAGACGTTTTTTTTTCGGGAATTCAATGTGACGCGAGGAGTTGAATGAGTGACCTTGTGACTGGATTTCAGTTCTTGTGGTGCTGTGACAAAGGTGCTCTTGAGACATGTTAAACGCACTCGAGGTCACAAGCTCCTTTATTGGTAATTCTAATTCCGTTGAACCTTGAAGGGCTTGGAATTTCCAGGCGAAAATCAGTCTGGAACGAAATGCTCTCACCTCTGGGATAACCATTCCTTATGCGTCGGTCGATGGAGGTGCACTTTTTCAACTTAACTTGTAAAACCAGGGAGGAGTGAGGGACACTCGGTTTTGCTTGGGAGAGAGGATGTACGCGGAAGAGGGACAGAATAGAGAAATCTAAAATAACAAAATTCCGAAAAAGGAAAACTTCCGAAATTATTCAACTTGACAATTCCGCGAAATCAGCGCCTACTCGGAATCCCACAGCGACGGAGCCCCCACTCCTTTTAAATTTTTCTTTCGGGACTTCCATTTCGGGACAATATGCGCTGGGATTTTGACCATTTGGAATTTGGGACTTCAATTCTCCCCTATTGTTCCCGGCCTCATAAGTCAACCTGCCTGAAGTAATTATCGGTATTTTGTCCACAACTCTATGCACCAGCACTGGTGGACCAACTGGAAATGGGGTCATCTGGTTGTCCCAAATTTTCATTTCCACACCCAACAAGTTCGAAATTCTTTCCCCATTGGAATGTAAACTGTTCAGATGCGACTGTTTTGCGTCTTAACAAGAATGTCGATCAGATTGCATTTTCAACTGCTGAGCCTCCTCCCTCTCGCCGACTTAAGTTCGTTATCCTTCCGCACAACAATGCATTCTCCAATTTAAGCGGCGTCTTATCCGCTTATCCCTGTTAACGCTCTCAGCTTTAAAACCCACATGAAAGTGCATTTCAAAACTTCAAAGTTTCCATCATCTCCCCCCACCCCTCCATGACACAGCCAACCAACCAAGCAGATAAGCCCAACTTCAACAGCCGCACATCTCTCTCGGCATTCAGATATTGAAAAATTTTTCAAATTCCCCTCTCTCTCTCGACTACACGGAAATTATTGCTAAACAAAACTTTTGCGGGGAGATTTTCGATTTGTGTTCCGGATTCTCCAGGCACGCGGGGTATTTGAAAATCGCTTTGTCCCTCCGTCTCGCCACACCACAAGTGTGCCACCAGCCAACGCACGGATTGAGTAGAAATGTGTGCGTCTGACATTCTCACGACTGAAAGATAAGAAAAATGTCATGGGAAACTTGTGTTTTGCACGATAGTGTCTGGTGCAAGAAACCCCGGGCCGAGGGCGTCTCAGGCCAGCACTGAGAGGTATTCAAAGTTTGACACTTGTATCCGGATCATTTTTATATTGACGTTGACAGTTTATGTATGATATTATCTGGGGTGTTGCGTTTGGGGGCGTCACGAAGTTGAAAGTTTTTTAATTTTAAAGATGAGACATTTTGGGGCAACAAGCCCTTCGGCTGTGTGAAGTTTGTGGAGTGATGCAAAGTTCGTCGGATCTTATCGATTTGATGGAGTGGCGGGCGGGAGTTGTATGATTTGCAAGTTGATTTGATGAATTTCTTCTGTGTTCCCGTGCGATTGCTATTACCTTGGGGGTTGTAAATGTTTGGAGGTGTCTTGTATTAAGAGAGGCGTCAATTGATATGTTTTCTTAAAAAGATCCTTTCCTGGCTCGGAATTTATGTTCAGACCCACTTTCCAAAAATAGTGTTCTGATGTCTTGACGTTAGGACTGCAGTCTTATACGATATATTGGTTATCATTCATTCTGTGAAATATCTGGGTTCAGTTCATCATTTTCACGGATAGGCATCAAGGCCGATAGCCTTGACATCAATCTCATCAAACTCTTAGGCGGTCACTGATAGCCGCGCGTCCCTAGAGGAGATGTCAGAACAATTCAAACTCTCCTTGTGGTCATATAGGCACTTCAGGTAACTGCAGAGCGGATTAATAAGCCCGGTTTGCTCCAGCGCGGGAGCATGAACTCCTAGTTACATATATGTACATCACAAGGTGAAGATCGAACAGACAAGGATTTCATAATGGACCCCGACCGTATTTTAAGACACGACTACCTCGACCGAACGTGAATTCGAATACAGCACAACCAGAGATATGTACATGCTTAGTTCTTAGATTTTTTTTTACCTAACTGTGTCCTAAACAACAAAAATAAAATTGTCCTCATGTTAAAACACACTAAGCTGAAACAGCGCATGGGCGCATCCCACTTGATTCTGAAAAGATGACCATCCGACGTTTTCATAAAAAGAACTCCTCACAACCCTACATACTCTAGAGAGCTTCTATCGCTTAGAAAATTTGACATATGCCTGGTTGCAGCAGCAATAACTATTGGCTGTTTGATTGGCAAGCACGCTTTTAGACTAGGTTTTCACTCAAATAATCTTAGCAGAAGCTGTATGGACTCCAAAACAGCTTCCATGTGCTCTGCACTTATGTGGCTTGCTTCAGAAAGAAATACCTAGACAATCTTCACAGTCTCAACAATTCCTACCCAACAATTTGTTGAATTTCTTTGTTGGCTGTAGATGAAGCAATGCATCAAGAGCAGAGCCAGGCGTACTAGGGACCTTCCCTTCCCTTCCCTTTGCAGCCGAGACAGACTGTTCTTTGTAACTTGGTGAAAGCAGCAGTTACGGATTTTTCGCCAAAGCTTGTTCCACCAAACGACTGATTCATAGTTGAGAAGAGGTCTTATCATAGGTCCATACAGATCTTTTTAGTAATGGGTCTCAGGTCTTACCGAAAACTCCCTTACACTGCCAGAAAATTGACAGCGCCTTGGAGGTTTTCGACTGAATGTGTTTTCATTGGAAAATGGAATGTTGACACCTCCCTCCTGGTCCCTCCTCTTCGTCAAGAGAACTACTTCGGTTTTAAGAGGATTGACTGAAAGCCCACTCCTAGTACACCAATCCTCGATCATGTCAAGAGTCCTTTGCCCACTTGCACAAACGGCCGCAAGGCATGGTCTGGTTACATCATCCGCATAAGCCTGGGCATAAGTGTTAGATCTACTCAAGTCGGACTACCTTGCCTGATTACAGTAGTCTGTAACTAATGCCTCGAACTAGCAATTTTGGAGAAATGTTTCCATAGTCAAAATCAAAAAATGAAGCCATGATTTAAGTGGTACGCCTATCTCAAGACGGTCTACATTAAAGTGTCATACCTCTGAGTGGTATCCTCCAGGACACATCACTCTAAGGCGCTTTAAGTCAAGGCTATCGGCTGGGTAGCTCACCTTAAGTAAGATTTCTATATCTCATCGATTTGCTTGCACTTCTGTAGTCCTGTCACGTTGCAGTGTAAGCCGGAAAAATATCATGGAACACCGACTTGTTAAAAAAGATCGATCACCTTTCACCGAAACGTTGCCACTATTGTTCTTTATCCAACGCTTTTAGGGCACAACTTTACCGAACAGTGCCATGAACACGCACTTTAATCTGAAGTTCAGATAAGTACAAACTGACTTCCTAGGTTTGAAAAATTTCGTAAGTCATTATCTTACCCCGAGCGTCATCATCATCATCATCAGCAGGCTCCAGGCAAGACCAGCTTTCCAAGTTTTCATTCGAAAGTAAACAAAAACTTAAATATCAATAAATCTTCACGGCCAGATTGAGTGTTCGTTCGAGTAATAGAATGTCAGCAGTTCTTTTAGCATCGGTGTCAAAAATCTTTCAAGAGGTCCGAGTAAAAACGTGGCGATAGCAGACTTAGTCAACACCACAGTGGTCCTAGACGATTCGATTAATGAGCTGCAAAACTTTTACTAGTTGGTATTTAGCGAACGTATAGTAGTCTGCTTGTAAGCCGATAAACCGTGTGCAGTCTTTTCGGTTGAAAGACAGCAAAAATTCGGCGTATGGACGTTATGAGGCATTTTAGGAAAATGCGCTTCGTTTGTCTGCGTCCTTAATACTCTCGACCAACCACTGATAGGTCCCCTAAACGACGACACGTTTAGCCCTAAAACGGATTCGATTCCTGAAAAAATCTCCACTGATCTTTGCCTGATGAATTCTTCGGCGACTTCATTTCACTTGATCCCGCGGCGTTTTAAAACCAAAGCCAGTCTTATCGAATTCAAGGTGCTTATCGGACTCGGATAAGCCTTGCATTCTTTAACTATTTTAGATGTGCTTAAGGGCTTAGTGGTCGCTCCATACACAACGGATATTGTGATGGCTGTCCAGGGGGCGCCACGAGGAGGCTGTGTATCAATTTGACCTGTGCACCAGCGAGAATAGCGTTGGCAGCTCGCCATGTTGAGTGCGATATATGACGTTGTCTCGTGTGCACAGACTCATACCCACAGGTATGGCCCAGGTCCACCCCGAACTGTAGCGCCACAAGAAGAAGATGAAAAACCGAAACACAGACAATCTCAGGAGAAGATAAACATTGGAAAAGGCTTCTATCCGAGAGTAACATTCTGTGTTTAATGTTTGGCCTTACTTGTTCTGATGCAACCACGAACGGTACAGACTGAAAGAAATGTACAGGCTACGATTTTTATGCCTAAGATGTGTAAATCATGTGAAGCACATGAACAACACTGCTTTATTCCGGAATATCTTCTACTTCGAACTAGTTGGGCAATGTAACGGAAGACGCGCAGCGCGCCAAGCAAAAATGGGTCTCAACCAACTTGGGGGTGTAAAATAAGAGGTTACTTGCGGTTGGAGAGGCTTCTAATTTGAGGTCCATCCCGAGCTGTATCGTCATATCAAGTAGAAGTAGAATCAGGATCAGAATGCCCAATATACATAATAATTTCCAATTGGATGCTATAGATATCTGTGGGGAAGTGAATGTTTTCCGACTCTTACACATTATGACACTTAAATGTTTCTTGAAAATTAAACGTTGCTTACCGAAGCCCAACTTTAGGTCCAGACATATGTCGATTTCCCCTGAATTTCATGTACACGCAAGTCACCTTCAAATATCTCCAAAATCTAACAAAATCTAACAAAATCTAACAAAAAAACGCAAGATTAAACCGAAATCCGAAAATTCCCGATAATCCCTTAAGGAGGTATTCTCATGACGGATAGATGAACATGACAAAAATATAAAGTTTTCTTTTCTTTTTGCAAACGAAACCATAAAATGGTGGAACACTAGGATCTAAGCCATAACATGTTGTCACTTCTACAGGACTCCAGGAGTGGGTTGTTCGTCCAACCGATGCTAAACTAAAACTGTCAACTGATTGCGATTCCTTCTCAATGCACACCTTCTTTCAAATTCAGTTTTCGTCAACATTTACCAAAAAATTTCGACACTCAACCTTTGTTTGTTGGAAGTCACTCACTCCACACTGACCATCTCTTATGACTTTTGATCATTTTGATGTCGCTAGAGACAAAGATGACCTCTTGCGCAACCTGATCTCTTCCCATCCACATCATCAACATAAGTCTTAGACGAGGAACTTTCAATGGGAGACTCCAACACAATGAACGAAAACTTCGTCAATTTCTTCAGCTTCAGAAAAAGAGCACTTCATCAACCCGTTCCTTCAGACACCTTAAGTACTGCGAAAGTAATACGTCCCAGCAACGTTCGTCTCTCCTCAAATTGAGCACTCACTTACCATCGATACAACCTCCGAAAAGATTCCCACTTTAATAAACTACTTGGCCATCAACAAAGAGTGCAGCCCGTCCGCTGCTCCACACAATTGAGTGAGTGGACCCCGTAAATGAGCACCTCTGAAGTCCTGGCACGTTGCAGTCTAAGCCAGTTACAGCAGGTGCTTGTAAATGAAATCCTCTGCAGGTGTGTGGGAGGGGGGGGGGTGTTGGAAACTTTTCCCGAGAGCTGTTCAAAGTATCGTCCCCCACGTCTTTCCTGCATCACCAAGGACGAAGGGCAATAAATCGCCTTCGATCTGCTTGAAGGAGCCCTTCACATCTTCCCTTAGATGTGCAGCGGGTGCTTTCTCTTCTCAGCTGAAAGACGGCGGTGACTCAGCGAATGTTTGATCAAATAATCGAATCAGTAAATTCTCCCTCGGCACATCCTTTGCCTATCGGAATGCAAATAAATACTGAACCGCATCGCATCGGGCTGGCAGAGAGGAAACGACACGACACGACACAACACTCATCATCCGGCCGCCGCCCTACAGCTTGCATCCGCTCCCACTGAATAGGGTAACTTTTAATGAGTTCACTGGAAGCATGTGTTAATGAAGTTTCCCAACGCAAAGGACTCATGCATTAAACCTACGAGTGTATGCATAAGTATAAAAGTAAATTTAAACTTGAACTGATGACATGCTCCAGTTTCGCTACATCAAACAACCGCCTCCGTCGCGATATACCATCCGTGCACGGTGGCACCCCATTAAAGTGGTTTACTGTTAGATAGTGTAAATTTGCATTTTATTAAATGTGATTTTTCGCATATTCCCGCCCATCCCAAGAACCGCCCCAACCGCCCAACCGCCCCATTCGCCCGCACTTTCGCTCCGAGTTGTCACTTTCAAACGATGGAGTATCTGTAGCGGATTATATTCTAATTGTAGCGTTGTCGTTCACAGAGCTGGGTGGGTGGTGTGCAGAAACTTTCTCTGAACTGAACAAATAAAAATTAAGAATTAATTAGATGAGCACAGGGTGACGTTATAAGGGTCGTGTAATGGCAGAGTGCTGTGCCGAGATCGGTCATTAAATAAATTTATACCGTCACTTTGGATAGTGATGTGGTGGTGGGGCGGGGTGTGGGGTTGGGTGAGAAGGAACTTACGTGAGGTAGGGGGGTTAGTTGGTGTGGCAAGTTTTGAATACTTTGAATGAGTTTGGGTCATCATTTATTATGCGGGAGCGAGAGAGAGAGAGAGTGAGGATTTTTTATTTCTTGTTCAGATTTTTGATCTGCCTTTGAAGATTTCACAGATGTGGTGGCTGGGGTGTGCTCATCTGGGTGAAAGAGAGTTATGGGTGCA
>OX122882.1:5916424-5953759 GCA_944738645.1 Eristalinus sepulchralis | reverse complement strand
CTTGCCTCACACACCAACAAAAAGTTAATGTCTGCCACATTTTGAGCACAGAATTAACTATGCAAAGCCAAAGACGCAGGATCACATGCCCCCGGCACCTAATAGCCGTCTCCTCTCCCAAAACACGGCAGAGGGGGAGGGCCATCCCCTTTGTGTTTCATTTAAATTCATTCACCTAGAGGCGATATTCTATGAAAATGAAATCTTCCGGGAGACTAAGGCCACAATCCATCCCAAGGGCCTGCCGCCACCGCCACTGTCGCACTCCCTTGCGCAGCCATAACTTTCGTGGAATCCTTTTAAATATTTCAAACTTCCGTCGCACACACTTACACAGAGCTCACAAGCACTCGCACAAGCCCCCACCCCCACCCCCACCATGTTCGTCCTGACCAGAGCACATCCTGCGAGCGGGCGCCACAAGACGAAGAGCACCCCTGCCAATGTCACAAAAACATATTCGCCCAAGACGACGACGGGGCTGACAGCGAATGCGAGGGCGAATCCCTCCTCGCTGCGGGGGCTGTTTTAAATTATTGCGCAACCGACGCGACTATGAGGACGCAAAGCGCCACTGCTTGTCTTATCGCTCCGCGCTTCACCAGAGACAACAGTTTTGTAAATCACGTGAGCGAATAATAATTAAGCGCCCCTTACACGGGCACTAAGCCGAAACCCCTCCACTCATCCCGATCGCCGCCATCCCCCACCGACCAACAGACCGTCACCCACAACCGGCGGTCGTAATGAATTCACTAGCGAAACTTAAAAAAGTTCAGACCAGCAGCGGCGCCGCGCGGCTCAGGGAGCGGCATTAACAAAGTTTTAAATTGTTTCACTTAGTGTCAACAGGAGCAAAGGAATTTCCTGCGCAACGTGGGACCGGTTGCTGCCAACTTGAGCCTACAGACGACGGCAGTTTTTCTTTCCCCCGTTCCTTTTTTTTTTTGAAAGAAAAAATTAAAAAACAAAATCCCCAAGTGAATTGTTAGCATCACCCAAACCCAGCGCTGCCGCGCCGCGCCGCCGCTGGCTGAAAGAGGAGTGCTTCTGACTTGATGAAACTTTTTCTCATTATCTTCTCTCGGGGAACTTAGCATATGTCGAGGCGGGCGGGGGTGGGTGGCGCTGAAAATTCATCAATCTAATTTCGTGGAAAATTGCTCAAGTGCACTTCCACGCGTACGTTCTGCAGGGGACGGTGTGCGCTGAAATTCCTCGTTGCCGTCGTGGAGATTGTTGCGAATGTCGGGGAAGTTGCTGCATCCGAGTGCTGTTTGGCGAGGAAAATAAAAAAATCTCATTGTTAGAGTACGACGATCTGAACTTGAAGATTCATGATAAGCGCCGAGACTTCCTTGCAACCTGATGCGAAGTTATTCGCAGAGCTTGTTGCTGCGTGAGAAGGGGTTTCGCGTATGCAGCGGAACGGCGGCTATAACATTCTCCGAGAATCGGAGGAGCGTTGGAAGAGATGGAAGTTGTTGGTCTGATGCTTGATTTGCATACCTATCCACAGGCATGCATCTTTGATCGTCTCTCTATGACAGGGTCATGGTCTTCAAGGATTACCTAGGCGAGAGAAAAATCAAAAATTATTGTCTCTAGTTGTGACTTTTATAAGCGCGGAAAATTGGTAGGTTGAATTTGCTTCTTTTTGGTGTACTCTTGGATCACTTGCTAATCAGGCTGGGAACCCATGTGGAGCTGAAGTCTGACCTAATGTCGCAGTCATCCAAATAAAGTTTCCTAGCATCCTCGATCACTTAGTCTTTATACCAAAAGTTCGATCCTCCTCTTCTACTCTAACCTGGTGGCTGGGATTCGACGACCCTCTTAGCTCGATGTGGCCGAGTCAGTGTAGTCATCTGTATTTAGATTTCATCCTCGGCACATATAGTTCGTGGTTGTACCTTCTCTTCATTGGACCTCCTCACAGACATGCGACAGCGTATATCCGTTCAGACAACCTGAAATTGCATCGGTTGCCAAATGTACTCCAAGACGGATATCCGCTAAATTCTCATCTGCAAAATTCACATTCGCCTCTTCTTGAAACCACTCATTAAAATTAAAGCCACATTTTAAAGGGGAGTTTCTATGCTTGATGGACATTCACGAATGTGTACAGAAAGGCTGCAGCGAGAGACATAAAACATATGTTCTTCATCAACCGAAACAAACAAAGGCTCATTTTTTGCCTTTAGACGGACGATGCGCTTAAATGAAGTAACGCTGATATCTTCCCACTCCGCACTTTTCAAAACGACTTCCTTTGCAAAAGTTATCTTAGTCGTGGGATGTTGTGGAAAATAAGATATGTAAGGTTATGAAATAGTTGTAATTAGGAAATCCATTGGTTTGTTTTTTTTTGCGATATGAATTTGGAAATTGTCGGAAAAATTTGTGGAATCTGAGTTTGCGGAGTCTAAAATGACAAGCATTGACTATGACTGAAATTTTACCGCATTTGGTAGGAATTCTTAGAGTTTTGGCATCATGGTCAAATTTAGGTTATGGATTCTGTTTCTAAGGCCAGAATAGAAACGACAGCAGATTCTCTCGAAGTAAAGTTCAAACCTTAAAAATAATTAATTGAGTGGCTCTGCAGCTCTAAAGGGATCAGAGCCTAGCTTCTACAAAAACTACTTTTGTGCGTGCTACTGTTCTCTCACGAGTAGAGGGGACCTACAATTTTTGCCGACTCCGAACGGCGAGATTTGAGAAGCTTCTCAAAGACAATTGATACTCTTTGAATGTTGTCAGCCAGTGGAAAGAGGTCGGGCGGGAGAAGTGATGTCCATACGCTTTACCTAAACTAGCCACCTTAAGCGTTGTATCCGAAGACGCTTGACTAGGCGCATGTCGCTGCTCAACACATAATTTTCTCGTTAAACCTTCTCCTCCAAACGCCATCAACGCAAGGCCTCTTCATCCACTTTTAGTAGCGTAGTAGGACTGGGATGATCAAGCTGACTTAGAGATCAAGCAATCTTAGTCCTTCAGTAGAGGGCTTTGTTATTCTTGATGCCATAGAAGCAGCGATCGGCAAGACTGATTCTGAGTTTGATTTCGGTGCTGGTGTTGTCATGCCCATTTACCATGGAACCGAGTTAGACGAAGTCCTTGACTTCCTCGAAGTTTCTGCTGCCTAGGGGTACACTTTGTCCGAGACGTCGATGTTGTGCTTCCTTCCATGACTTCGTTTTCCCTTATTAACCACCTTTAGCCGCTTCGCTTTGTTCGTGTTCTGTGTTCGTCCAATCACGCCAATGTCGTCAGCGTAAATTAGCAATTGAACTGACTTTTGGAAGATCGTACCTCTGGTGTTGACTTGTGAGTTACGCACGATCTTCTAAAGAATGATGTTGCAAAAGTCACATCACAGCTCGTTGCCTTTTTGACATGGAAGGTCTTGGTGAGTACGTACCGACCTCGACAGAGAACACTCGTTCTTCTACCACTTGGAAAAACGTGGTTTTCTGCTCAGAGGGAGGTGGACGAAATGTTCAAGATTTTTTTTATAGCTTCCTAATGTTTCGTTCTGTGTCAGTATTATATTTAAAAATTCTCGCGAATGTTTGTCTTCATTTTTACATAAAGGATGGGTAACCAGGCATCCCGACCAGTTGTCCCAATCCATTTACCATTTATGTATGAAATTCCACAAAAAAAAAATCTGTTCCGTAAATTTAGCTCTTCCTCTGCTGCCAAGTCATTCGAATTGTATTGAAAGACTTTCCCTGCACAAAGTGTTAGTGTCCATTCTCTGTACAGGTCCTAGTCATTTGAGTCAAAACAAACGAACCGGTTTGTCTTAGTCAAGGTGGTGGTAGAGCTCATAGGGTTCACCTTTCAATCTTCTTCTTCAAACTTTGAATACGATTTGAAAGATTTTCATCACGAAGCGACAAAGAAGCTCTTCGTATGTAAACGAAACAGTCCATGCCTTGGCGCTGTATAGCAGACTGTTAACGTTGTGCGCTGAAGAGGCCAGCCCCGCTTTTTCTTCTTCATATGGAGCACAGTCGGGGTGGACCTGGGCCTCAACCAACAAGGCTCCACAGCTGGCACGATATTTGATCAACTTCCTACAAGTTTGCACTCAAAGTTGTTGGAAGTCCTTCTCCCCTTGTGTCGGACACCAAGTCTGTGGGCGTCCTTTTTTGCTTCATTCCACTGGTTCGGAGTAGAAGACTCTCCTGGCTTGAACAGTGTTGTCCATGCGCTCTACAGGCCAAGACGTCTTCGGCAGTGAAACCGTGGACGCAGGCTTACATATGTCGTATCCGACATCAACGCGAAGTCGGACTTGAATCTTCTTCTCCAAAAGCCATCAACGCGAACAAGGTGAAAGATTGAACGCAGAAAAGACCTAAGGGCTTCTTCATCGTTTACTGAGATTTTTCAGGCCTCTGCGCCTTAGAGCAGCACAAGGCTGATCAGGGTGTGAGCTCGCTCCTTCGAGAGATGGCTCTTCAACTCCATTGCCTTCTTAATTGTTCAAAGAAACGGGGGTTGTCAAGAGCTATTTTGCGTTCAATCCCGGTACTGATGTTCTTCGTGCTGGTTGGTTGTAGGTAGACGAAATACTGCACTACCTCAAAGTTGTAGCTCCGTAACGTGACGACGGGACGTTCTGGCCAATGAATCGATTTTGGGCGTAGTTTGTCGATGACAGCACATACTTTATTTTGCCCTCGTTCACCGTTAAACACATTTTGGCCGCCTCCTCGTTCTACCCCATCAAACGCTTCATTGAGAGCTCTCTGTTTTCTACCAGTTGCATTAATGTCATCTGCGTACGCTAGAGTTTGTACTGATTTTTGGAAAATCATGCCCCTTCTCTTGACGAGTGAGTTAAGCAAGACCTTCTCAAGAACGATGCTGAAAAAGTCGCGTGACACTCAGTCGCCTTGCTTATAACCTTTTTTGACATTGAAAGTGTCGCTAAATTCGACTTTCACGGAGCCGCTAGAACAGATGAAATGGACCCACGTCAAAGTCTTGAGAGTTCTCCAAAAAATAGAAACAACACAAAACTTCAGACATATTTTTGATGCCTGCGTCTCAAATCATACTTAAGGTGTTAAGTACATCCTCATGAATTTCCCGCCCCAACTACCAGCTCTCAATTTTCATGAATTATGGTAACCCATAAGTCTCCTGCTGCAAATATGAGCATGCTATTGTGTTAACCCAACACCCACCGCACAATGCCCATGCACTTCATCGGAATGCCATAATTCACAATGCACAACGCACTCCAGCCTAAGTCATTAAGTCGCTATCTCGGACGCGGCACAATACACTCTGCGTTCCCTTAACCCTGATTAAATCCCTGCGAAAGCCCTCAAATCGCCCCACGCCCACGTAGGCCATTCGAAACTGCCGAGCACGAGCAAAGCCCGCCGCCACCACATAAATTAAGTTCCACATGTTGCCATGGAATCTGTCTTGCGTAAACACTCGCTCACTCCCTGCACCCGGCCCTTATCCAAACAAACCCATCTCACCCGGAGATCCCCAAATCTCATTCCGATATTCATATGCTCGCTTGCACAATGCCAACTATTATCGCACCGCGGTAATCGCTCTCCCAGTGTGCAGTCCACCCCTCCGACCGAGTGGCTCTTCTAAATTGGCTTTCACTATTTCACTCATTGGCGGTGGCGAGTGTCAGCGAATGCAATTATCACATCATCCCCTTCCTCTCGACAACGGCACAGGGGTTGCGAGATGCGAAACACAATCGCGCGGCGCCACCCCATCCAATCACCCCGGTAATTCAATAAGCGCGCCCCGATGTATTATTCCACTTTTTATGATGTTTTGAATAATCGCGTAAATTGGTTTTGACATAAGGTTAATTCCGCAGCCACTGTGTCATTAACGCCCAGCGACAAGGAACAAGGCAAAAAAAAAATAACCGACTGAACCCGAACATCTGCCAATATTTCCATTTCCATAATGCATCAGGACGTAATTCGTCCGGAAAATTCGAAACATTTGCAGCGTAAAAAACCCACTCCGCAGTCCGCAGATCTGAAGGATAATAGAAAGGACACACAACAAAAACTGAAAGTGTAACATTTTTTTGTTGTTGTCTCCCTGTGGCCGCTCACTTCATCCCTCCGAGGGCTCAGTGTGCAGCCAACTCCTCTTCAGTTCGGTGAATTTTTCTGCATGAAGCGCCGCCGAAGTGCACACACACACACAGGAGAAGGCATCCCGGTAGCGTGCACCCCATCATTACCAGCAAGGGTATAAATCACTGTCAAATGTCATTGGCATTCGCTGGTACGGTTCGGTTGGGTTCGATTCTTGTTTTTGTTCCCGCTCACTGGGTTTTTATTTCACTCTCGTACGGCAGTGCTGTCTCCCAGGATGCCAGCGGAGAAGGCGGAGAAGGCGGAGAGCTGCGCACGGCAAGGACGATGGCCACTGCGGCCTCCTCGTTTTTGTTACAACATGTGGTTGCGATTATTGCTTTTTATTCGAGGTCCCCCCCCCCCCCCCCCCCGCCACCTTACCGAGTGAACCAGCAGCAGCTGCAGCGAGCACCGAGGTGGCGGAAGTGGCACCCCACCCAACCGCCCCACAAACGCCACTCTCTGCACAGTGGAGCATATTATGCGGTCAACCCCTTTTGTGCAGAACAACAAGTTACATAATGTCGCCACACCGCACCGCGCTGCCGAGGGTGCATCGCACTCTCGAAACTCTGCATACTGACACACATCCGGTGCTGGAGCAACACCTACCAACAACCCTTAGACAGACGATGACGACGTCGACGACGACGACGACGGTGACGACGAAACGATGTCGCCCGGTCGCTGCAGCCGCACACAACGCCACGCGAAGCCAGAGTAAGTGAAAGTATTTCGGGCGAGAGTGTTGCCAATGCCGGTGGGGCGACTGCCCCTCTGCGTGTACACCGTCGAGTGGTGAATTCATGTTTTACATGTTCAACTCAGTCACGGTCGGTAATCGCCCTCTCCTCCTGACAGAGGGGTGATTCGACAAAGTGCGCATCCACAGCAATTTGTTCTGGTTTCGGGCGGCGTGCCTGTCAACCCCTAATTGCGAGAGAGCGAGGTGAAATAAATCAAAATTTTCGGTTGAAACGAATTAAATGCTGCTGTCGGCGCATATGGGGTGCTGAGTAATGAATGCAATTGGCCGTCGCACGGCCTTTAATTTATCTCGTATTTTTTTGCAATAATTATTCATAGGCGTTCGTGCGTAACCATGGATCTGTCGAATAATTCATTCTCCCATTGCGATGTCTAGGGGGTGATGGTGCACCTCTGGGTGCATGTGTGGGGAATGACGGCGTTATTGCCTTGGCACATGCCACCTGTCGTTTCTCGGAGTGAAGTTTGCCAGTTAACTGCCAAAGGAATCAGAACTTTGCTCAGATGAGACCGGAATGCGTTGACGCTCGTGCCAAGCAGATGTTTGGAATCTCATTTAGGTACACCCTTGGGGGATGAGTTGCGAAGGTCTAAGCTGTTGAATGGGCGCCTGAGGTAGTGCGTGTGGAAATAGATATTGAAAGTCTTTTAATTTATTAACAATATCTAACACTGAAGGTGTGACGGGTGATATTCAGCGGGGTTCAGTGTTGGGCAGTGGCTTTTCGAAAACTTGATCTTGACATAAAAGGTCTGCAGTAGGTCTTTAAGTTGAATCTACTTTGGCAATCACTGGCATTGTGTTTCCTGTAAAAACGTTTGTCAAAAACTAGAAGGGGACGTTTTGGAGAATTTTTTTAGAGACCTTTATGTTTTCAACTACAATCCAGAGGGGACTAGCACCAAGGTCTGCTCCGCAGCTATTCGTGTTGCTTCTCCTGTTGTACCGTGGCGCTTGAAAATTCTTAGCAACTTACTTCCTGAGGAAGAGTCTCTATCCAGTATTTATGGATTTAAGCACTTTCAGTAGTTCCGTGAGAAGATTTCCAGAAGAGAGTCTATAGTCTATGCACAGCATCACAAATGAGTCTATACTCCAAGGCCTCATAAACACAACTGCACGTACTAGTTCTTTGAGATGAACGACGCTTGGGCATTCCAGAGACAGTTAGCTGTAGAAGCTTCAGGAATGTGTAACCCGGGGGAATGTGTAACCTTCAATCTGTATGCGATTGTTGGGTTCTAGCGAGCAACAGAGGGTTACCTTGAAATGCCAAAAGATGTCAAATTTTTGAATTCTTTCTTATTTGACATCATGCTTGAAAACAAAGCCCAAATTTGAAAGTCTATCATAATCAACTCTTAAACTTGAAATAAAGGCGGACCCAGTCTGAGCTACGAAGACAAATTTTAGTCAGAACGCAAGTAAGTGGATTTTGGTTGCGATAAGGTATTTAGCCTATCATACATTTGTATGGGGGGTACGTCGCCCCTCTTCTACCCCTTTGCAATGATTTGGGATAAGTCTGTATTTCGGTATAAATTACAGTTCTGTTCATAAAAATAGAACATAATAAATAATAATAGTTATACGACTTAGATAATTAGCAACATGAAGGAGAACCCTTCAATAAGCTCCAGGCAGATAAGGGATGAACTCCAACTTCCGGTGAGTGCTCTGACGGTTAGAAGACGTCCGCGAAAAGCACCGCTTTTGACATGTGCAAAAAAGACTAGCATTCGCAAGGTTCACAAAGATTGGCCTAAGGAAAAATGGAGGAATATTCTGTGGAGCGATGAAAGTAAAGTAGTCTTATTTGGGTCCGAGGGGCGTCGGGAATATGTAAGAAGGCCAAAGAATGAAAAAAAAATAGTTCCCGTTATACAGTTAAAACTGTTCAACACGGAGGAGCAAGGATTTGGGCATGTTTCTCATATAATAGGGTTGGGCCTATATATCCAATCAAGGATACAATGGACGGGGCTGAGTACGTTAAAATTTTAGAAGAGGTTATGCTGTCATATGCCTAGGAGGAAATGCCTCTAGTTTGGGTATATCAAGAAGATTATGAGATGAGATTATGATATTAAGGCATACGTCAAAACGGGCAAAACCTTGGTTTGATGAAAAAAGAATAACTGTTATGGAGTGGCCAGCACAATCCCCTGGACTAAATCCCATTAAGAACTTGTGGGGGGATGTTAAAAATTCTGTCCATGAGGCTAAACCAAAAAACGCCAAGGAATTGTGGGAGGTAGTGCGAGACTCATAGGAAGCTATACCAGTCGAAAGATGTCGAAGTCTGGTGGACGACTCAATGCCACGAAGATGCAGCGCAGTGATAAAAAAACAAAGGCTATGCTACAAAGTAATAATGGTAAGCTATAAATAATAATGACTTCATATAGTTTCATTGATTTCTGTTGTCTAGGCACAGCACTGCTATTTTTACGAACAACTGCGAAATATTCCTACGACCAAAAAAAAAAAATAATTAAAAGTTTTGAAAAACGTTCATTTTGTGATATACCTGTTAAGACTGAAATAATTTACTTTTGTATACGTTTTTTGAAAAATCAATAAAATAATTTGAATTAATAGAAAATTTGTTGTCTTTTTTGAGGAGCACTGCTTTTTGTATGAACACAACTGTAAGAAATATTTCCTGTCCATAAACGAATGACTTTATTTTCTCTTCTGATGGGCAAAGCTTCCCTTGCATGAATGGGTACAGAACTTCTGCTTGATAGCGATACTTGCGGCCCCTCGACTCAATTATGCAGTTTTATAGACCTTAATGAAACGAAGAAAAGATTTTATGGGGGGGGGGGGTCTAATGGGCTTAGTTTAGGCGGTAATCTTGTCAAAAAACTCAAGAAATGCACAATACTTAAATTCTCCAGTTTTAAAACTTCTAATTGTCTCATGCACTACAGGACTGAAAGTGGGCAGGAATGAAGGTTGCCAATTCGGTGCATTTATTTTGGTTGTCAAGTGGATGATGAAATTCGGCCGTGCTGTGATCATACAATGTGTTATGTAACACCGTTGTCATTGAAGTTGACATTGGAGTTCTATGCATAGTCAGAAAACGTTGATTGATTGAGTGGTACAACGGACCACAAGGGACCAGGACCTGGCTTCTTCAGGAACTTCTCGCTAGAACATCGACGAAATGTTGCGTCTTTATGCTCTAATATGCTCTAACGAACTAGCCAGTTGTATTCCTCTTCTTCAAGAATTTACTCGCAATATTCGCCTCGCTAGGAATGCCCACCCGTTCAACCTTAAACCCACCTCCGAACGTACAATTAAATTTAGAGAGTCGTTCTTCAGCCGCACCACACGAATATAGAATACTCAACTTTCGCTCAACTTTTCCCCCTCATTACGATCCACAGGCATTTAAAACCAATATGCATCGATACCTCCTTTCCATCTCTTCTTCGGCCCATGCTGTGACTAAATTCCGGTCACTTAAGGGTACTAAATAATCCCTTTAGCGCACGCCAATTGTAAAATAAAAGGAGCTTGAGCATCTGAAGATGAGGCTAATGAATGACAGCGGCGTGTACAACGGCCTTTATCTCATGACAGTCTGAATTTAGTTTTTTTTTTCACCTCTGTTGACTGTGTCAAGTAAGGTATACGGCTAATAATGCTACAGTCCAGAAAATTTGACTAATATCCTGATAAACATCGATGTGGAAAGTCAAATCCGAAGGCAGAGACATATGCTGCTGGAAAAGGATGTGCGCCAGCTGAGCGTGCATATCAGTAAGCAATTGTAGAAGGAGATGTATTCGTATGTAGCCCTGATCCACCTAGACTGTTGTGCTAACTAAAGTACAATTGAAGAAATGTCGCTACGCTAATGTTAGTGGATTCTTTCAAAGGTTTTCACTGTTACATAGACAGCTTTTATTATAAAGGCAGTCAGGAACTTCTCATCAAAGATTAAACGAAAGAGGTGGTGTCATGAAAAAATTCGAAGTGTCCCGTCCGGGTATCGAAAGCAGACTTTCTGCGTGGCGTTCGATGCACTTACCACTACGCCACGACGACGTTTTTATTTACTTTTAAATATGATGGTAAAATTCACCATACATCACCATAAATATAGGAAAGTTTTTCAAAAAAAAAAAAAACACATAAAACTCTGAAAAATGTATGAAATCTTTATTTGAGTCGATAGTACGGTCCATATAATTGAATGTTTGAAGATTATTTTATGCAAATGTTGACCTTGACTGCGCCTCATATGGTCCATCCGCTTAGTCCAATTTTGGCATTGTCTTTCCAACATTTCGACCGGTATTTCACGAATAAATGCTCCAATGTTGTCTTCAATGCGTCAATTGAAGCAAGCTTGTCTGTATAGACTTGAGCTTTAACGTAGCCCCACAAAACATAGTCTAAATGCGTTAAATAGCACGATCTAGGCGGCCACTTGACCGAACGTGAAATAAAATGTTCACCGAACTCGCCTCTCAATAAGTCCATTGTTGGCGTGCTGTGTGGCATGTGGCACCGTCTTGTTGAAACCAAATGTCATGCAAGTCGAGCTCTTGCATATTGGGCAAAAAAAAGTTGGATATCATCTCACGGTAGCGCTCACTATTCACAGTTACATTACGATTCGCATCATCTTTGAAGAAGTACTGTCCAATGATGCCACCAGCCCATAAATCGCACCAAACTGTGACTTTTTCTGGATGCATTAGGTAACTCTTGCAATGCTTCTGGCTGATATTCACTTCAGAATCGATAATTCTGCTTATTTACGTACCCATTGAGCCAAAAATGAACTGACAATAAAATGGAAGAAGCGCGCGATAAACTTTCTTAACATAGCACGCATTTTGATAATAAAACTCAATAATTTGATTTCAAGATTTTGAGATACTACACCACACCGTGTGGTATCTCAAAGTGCATTTGCATCAAGTTCAGCTTCCGCAACAATTGAAGCCTGCTGACAATTGATAATGTCGTGGATACGCTTCTTATGTGTTGAAGCAATAAACAGATCTTTTCAGTAATGGCGCACATTTCTCACTCGAAAAACCTATTAATGATTGAAGTAGTGAAATTTCATTCACGCACAGGACGAATAACAGACCGTAGTTCTCTGAAATGCGAATGTTTACACTTATTTCAAATATGCTCGATATTGATAAGCGATTTGTTTATGCCAGCGATTGAACATTGTTACTCGGACGATATGTATTTAGACCTATAGACTAACTTAATGAAAAATAAATCAAACAAACTTTTAAGCATGCCAAGCATTTAGGTCTCACTACACAATCTCCTTGGAATGGCCTGGTTTCAATAATAATTAAAATGTTTCTCCCTTTTATGTTTTATTTAAGGACAACAGGCAACAAAGTATGGATCTTTTTAACTTTAAATGATTGACATCACAACATTTTACCAAATAATACGTCTAAGGCACAAATAGATTTTCAGATGAGAATTCATTAGTAATACTCGTTGAGGCACTCGTTAATAACACGATCCACACTTCCCAACTCAATTTCCATCTTCAAATACGACCCACAGAAAATTATGGCCATTGTGCAGCGAAACATTTTCCTCCCTTTCTTTATACCTCCAACCATTGCGATGAAAAGAGTTCTTGAAATACCTTCACCACCCATGAATTATAAAAAAATATAAACTTCATTCAAAATGTTAAAGAACAGTGGCCCCATGTGCCTATCTTGAGGAACCCCACAGAGAAGCAATTTTTTCCTGGACAATTCATTGAAGCAGTTTCGAAAGTTTTTGAAGTACCTCTTTACTCTTAAGCGATTTTCGGGTTAAAGGCATTTGTAACAAACTTTTACATTCTTCAAAAAATATTCAGGGAACATGGATGGGTTAGCAATATTTTTTGCACATGACACTTGCGTCGTTGATTAGTTGAAGTGTCGTTCTCCACGTACGTGCTCCAGCTCGTAAGTCCAACGACGCAACTTCAAACAGACAAATCAGTTTTGTCCACGCAGTCGACAGGATTAAGCCAAGAGTTCTCTCAACTGCTTGTATGTTACTTTAAAAACTTGAAAATTATCCCTCGCACCCATCCCCGTCACGATTTATATGTAAATCTGAGAAAATCTCGCAGCTGTCAATAAGCACACTGACTTCTCTAAGGCTACCTCTTATAAATCAGAACTCAATTCAAATGAACACAAACCCAATTGCTCGCTTTCATTTCATTCTTCGACCGAAACACCTTCCTCTCTACAATTGCGTAGAGTGCAGCTCTCTCCGGTTGTCCCGTCAACCAAAGCTCTGTGTCAAACGCAGAGCACAACAAAAGTGCAATTGCGAAAACGGGGAAGAAAAAAAAACCACCTCAAACTCCACTTCAACTTGATTATCAATTCAGATTCTTAACTGCATCATGCAGCACCTTCCATCGCATGGAGCTGGAGCAACTATTGTCGAAAACATGTAAACATAGCAATTGTGTCACGACATCCGCATCCACTCCGACCCCATTTGCATACAAGCTGTCGCTTTGCATTTGACGACTCACTCCCGATGGGAGGGGCGTTTTTGGGGGGGCATTCGTGATTTCCAAGTGCAGACGTTCTAAATCGATTTTCAAATTGAACCAGTTTCCCTCTGCTCAGCTGTCAGAGGGAATCTTTCACGAAATGTACAATTCACCCCTGCAACCCCATCCTTACTCACTCTGCACCATTCCACAACTTCACCCATCACCTTTCGTCATCGATGCTCTTCGCTCAAAAATGTAAGTAACACTCACACCGACCGTGACCACGTAAAACCGTGGTCAGGTGCCCTGTCACCCACAGAACCCATTAACCACACGCTTCCTCTACCTGTCCCACATTGTCGACATCGCTCCGCTCTTTAAGTGCAGTGTCACCTTAAATCAAGCCCTTCTCCGGGTAGCAAGCAAACTATCCTGCAGCCACTCGAGCACCCCGTCTCCACAACCAACCTCACAGTGTCCTAGTCATTTTCCGACTGCCATTCGAACGGAACTCAGCACACTGTCGTCCTCATATCACTGTTCCATTCCGAGGACCTACCTCACACTTTCCACCACCCACTGTGGTGAATTCTTCATTGCCGGCTCGTTCCGCCCTTATCACTTCATTCACACTTTCCACTTTCGACTTTCATCCCCCGGTCGGGGTGGTGTTCCGTATTCCGCAGAGTTCGCTGCACCAGCTCGCACAGCCAACCAACCCCCCGATGGAATTGCGGATAAGAAAAAAGGCGAGAGCCAGTTCCGTGTTATGTGCTCGCTTGTGAGGATGTGTTGCATACGGCGGGCGGTTCTTGCTTGATTCGGGAAACTATCCTCATATCCGATAGTGGATAGCATTCGCGCGAGCTACTCAGATGTGTATCACCAAAACAGTGCCGTTCAGCAGTGAATTTTCGTGTTCGTGCTGCCTGCTAGGAAACGCATTCAAGTGGTCGTAGTCGCTAACTTTTGAGAAGCCACACAGACATCCTATTCTCACTTTCTTGTGCCTTTCTTCGGGACGCAAGGATCACGTCCTGTACGGCTTTTGGCGCGAAGTTCGTAATTAAGACAAGGATCCTCATCGTTCACCAGACGGCGTTGAAACCTTTTGTGTGCGAGTACGCTCCTCGCAGTCTTTTCTGTCTCACCGGAGGACCCACTCGTCCCCGTCAATGGGAATAGGAAAGTTCTGCCAAGCCTGAGGTATCCTCCTGCGTGCGTGTGCATGTGCGCCTCCGTGGGCACGGTCCAGAAGTGGCACAAGTGCAAGTGCATAATAATGTGTGCTTTTTCATAATTTTTCCCCGTTGTGCATCCTTGTTGTTTACTCGGGCGTTTTTGTTTTGATTGTAAATCCCTCCTTCTATGTTGGACGTGTCGCTTTGAGCTTTGTGTGGCAATGTCGTCGTCACCCACTACATCATCATCATCATCATCATCATCGTCGCCGTCGTCGTTGTCGTCCTCGTCGTCCCCGTTGTCGTTGTCGCCGTCGTGGCTGTCGCTAGTGTTTTCATCCGTGTTGTTGTCGGTCGTTGACGTGTGTTTGTTTTGTGAAAGAATCTCCACCTAAGCATCCAGCCCCCCACCCCACCCCATCACCATCTGGCTGGTCTTCGTCACCTGTCTGTGTGTGTGTGTGTGTGAAATAATTGTGCGAAATAAAAGGGGCGACGCAAAGTAAATTAGCCAAAGTTCAGGTGCAAAGCGAACAACAATGAAAGCAAACGGCGGGCATTCTTTTGTTGCCTCCCTCTCATGACAGAAACGAAGCCCAAGGGCGACAGGATTTTCTCATAAAGGCTGCAATAATTGCTCTTAAAACCGGAAGCATTGTGGGGAGCTGCAGACGGAAGTAAAAACAGGATGCTGACACGATTTCCTTTCCGCGAAGATCTTGACTTGAAGTGCTCACAAAATCCCCTCAAGAACACCGACCGGGTTTTCATCTAAAAAAAGAAAAAAGACGAGGAATCAGAAACAGGAACAGAGTTGGCCTGAAATAAAAAACAGACAGGACCTTAAATCAATTCAGTGTTCCCCGAATTGTCAAATTCAATTTAAATCCACGTCTTCGGAGGAGCATCCGGAACATCATTCAATTTAAACGTTCTCCTCCTTTTGTCTTATGATCCTCGTTCTTCGCATCCTTTAAGCGCTCGCCGCCTCCCCCTTTCCTCACCCGCGGAGCGTCACTGCTCGTCGCGTACACATGCATGTGTGATTGTGGTAAATGGGAATTTTAAAATTTAATTTCCAATAAGTCAGAAAATATTCACTGGCGAAGAATTTCCTCGCCGAGGCATTCAAATTAAAACGTTCATGTGTTTGGGTGCGTGGGTGTGTGTTTGTACAGTGCATACATGAAGAAATAAAGTAAAAAAAAAGAAATCTGTGCTTAAACCCCTTTTTTCCAGATAAAAATTGAATCGAAGGGAAAACACAAATATTTTACATTTTAAATTTAATTCCATTGCGCGAGCGGGCAGGATATTCCGAAGCTGCCATCATGACGATGCGTGTGTCGGCCAAATACAATCACCATTTGGGATTAATCATTTATGGATTACTATTTACGATTTGCACGACAAACGCCGGAAGGATATTTGGTGAGTAGTTCATTTTTCGTAATTGCTAGGTGGGTGGTGGGAGAGGGAATTGTTCTTTTGACACACGAGTATACTCGTATTTGTTTGCGATCACGTCAGCAACACGGTTTTCTTTTTGTGAAGCTTTTTGTGAAAAGACCTAGCGTGCTGCATTGAATTTGGGAGGTATGTAGATGTGTGGATGGATAGCGAGGGTGGTGGGAACAAATTACCTAGGTCAGGTGATTGCTTATTAAGCAGCCGACAAAGGCAGCCGGGTGAAGTGTGCGCTAGGACGGGGAAATGGCCGTGAATTGAACAAATGGCGATAAAATTGAACAAAGGCATTCTAGACATTTATCATAAGAAGGTGTGGTGGTTGGAAGGCTACGCGGGGGCTTGTCGTTGGGAAACTTAAAGCCTTTGGAAGTTTTTCGAGAACTCTGAAGGATTTGAATTTTTTTCTAAAATACAGAAATTCCTTTTGTCAATCTAGAAGAGTTGGTTTTTGTGGAACGGAAAAATTAAAGTGTCCTTCAAATGCTTTCGAACTATTTTTTAATTTTTATGAAAACGCTATTTTCGTGAAAATAAAATTTTGAAAGCTTGTACAAATGTTGACAATTCAAAATGTGTAAAAATATTTAAGTCATTTAAGAATGAATGAATTATAACATATGTAAAGCCTGAGTGCTTGAATAAGTCTCCACTTGTTGTGGGTGGTTATTGAAGACTACTCCTCACATCGTCTGACTCTTCCACTATCCTCTGTCGTTCAAGACCACGTTCAAAACATCATGTGAAACCGATAAGGATTGTTTCGAAGCGTGTCTTACTTAGCTCAAGTTCACAAAAATAGAAATAAAAATTATAAAACAAAGATTCCTCTTTTTCTTGGAGCTACCGTCTATGGTAAACTTGGGCCTCTGCCTAGGGTGGACTTGGGCCTCAGTCTAGGGTGGACCTAGGCTTCAGTCTAGGCTGGACCTGGGCTTCAGTCTAGGGTGGAACTGGGCTTCAGCCTGGGGTGGACCTGGCCTCAGTCTAAGGTGGACCTGGGCCTTAGTCTACGGTGGACCTGGGCCTCAGACTAAAAAGAACCTGGGCCTCTGTCTAGGGTGGACCTGGGCCTCATTCTAGGGAGAACCAACCAACAAGCCTATGCCATTGTCACAATTTTCAGGCAGCAGCCTTCAATATCGCTCACCCAGTTGGTTGATTTCTCCTCCAGTTGGGCTTGCCATCGGTTCTGTAGACGTTCTCTATTGTGTTGTCCAACTGATTTAAACTCGAAGGCTGTCTCAGCTGGATGGCAATGTGTTTCAAACGCTCTCAATAGGCTAGCCATCTTTAGCAAGTGTTCCCGTAGAGGGTTGAATATGTTGCCGCCTACACAGTTCGTTGTCAGTCAATTCACACCAGACTACTGATTGAACTCAGAAGTTTCCACAGCTTCTCCTTATCTGCCTTCAAGATTGACCAGGCTTTCGAACCATTGAACAGGGAAGGGGATCATCAAGGTGTAAAATGGTGTAAGACTGATCCTTCTAGAGGGGTTTCTCTTTACTCATTTGCCTCTGAAGCCATCGCAAGTGGCAATAGCACAGTACTTGTGTTATTCATCAGAAGAAGCCGAGGTATGATAATGTCCGTCCCTTCAATGAACTAATAGCTATCAAGGGCGACATTCAGGTCGAGAAGTCGGTGTTTGTGAAAATAAGTGAATAACAATTTTTGGTCACCTTCGCGTAGTGGTTAAGTGAGTCGGCACAAACGCTGACGGTCCCAGGTTCGATTCGTGGATAGAACTCCTTTCACCACCTCTGCTGCTGACAACACTTAAAGACTACAAATTGTCCATGAAAAGCTTCTTAAATATAGCCATTCGCAGACGGAAGCAAATGTAGGTTCCCTCTACTTCTGATGGAACTATGTCTCGCGAAGGACGAGTACTCGTAGTTGCTAATGACGCTTTCCATGGACTAATGTGTGATTCAATTGAACAATTTAAAAAAAATCGATAAAGACAAGCAAACGGATTGAAGATAACAAAAATGTATAATTAGCCAAAACCAGGAACGAGTAAATGTTTTCAGTTATCTTTGGATGATGTATTTTTTCCTTTCACTGTGACCCCTTTAAGTTTTTCGAGAAAATGTTTATGACTAAAATTTCATTTTACTTGGGAGTTACTCTGTCTCTATATGAATAAGGAAGTTTGGTGGAAGGCAAAAATAATTTTGAGTCAGAAGGGAAAATTTCTACCGCTTGAAAAAAAAATCAGGATTTGGCCTATTCAGCTTATTCTGTGTGTAGTGGACCTCTTATGAGATATGAGCGGCATCTTTCGTCCTCACAAATGGACGTATGACATGGCATGGTAAATGAGAAAAAAAAATGACTTGGGCTACTGAAACAAAATTTCAAATGTGTGCAGTGCAGCCTTTCGAGTCGGAATGTACTCGATAGTCCCGAGAGAATAGCAAGTCCTGCATTTTAATTTTTGGGTAATTTCAGAAGCTACACCTGCAGTTCAAGCAGGGCATTGAATTCATAAAATTCCTCTCTCCGTTTAACATTGTAGGAATATGTTTGTTCCTGGAATTTGTTTTGTTTTTTGTGGGTGTTTTTTTTAATCTAGTCATGCTTAACGGTGCAGTGTTTTTCAGTGAAAGTTTGTAGTGTATGTGTGGATTTTTTTCCTAAGCCAATGTGATGAATTTTTTCTACTGAATGTGGTATGAGCTGTAGGAGTGGTGAAAGGAAAAAAAAAAAAACCAGTCACGAGTATGGTGATCCATTTATTAAGCACTTAGTTAGCAGAGAATTTATAGATTTCATGTGCAAATGTGTGAACAGTCCTAGATCATTCAACTAATCGGATGGGGGAATACAGTCATACATATGATTGTAACAAATAACTGACTGGAATAGAAAAAGTGGTGTACAAAAGTGTTCATTTCGAATTTCTCTTACTGACTTACTTATCAGGCCGGCGACCCATGAAGAGTCAGAGCCTGAGCAAAAGCTGCCTTCCATCGCTGACGGTCCTGGACACGATGCTTTAAGTCATTAAGGCCAAGCTGTCTTACGTCCGCGATGACTTGGTCTCTTTACCGGAGGTCCGGTCGTGCTCTTCTTCTCGAACCAGGAGTCTGAGATTCGAAGATCGAAGTATGTTGCTGTCCATGCGTTCGATGTGGCCTAGCCAGTGTAGTCGACGGATTTTTGCTTTCCGGACTCCTGGTACAGCTCGTAGAGTTCACGTTTTCTCTATAGGGCAAACAAATCCAGTAAACTCCTTTTTTAATCCAATAATTTCAGATTATTTGATGATATAAGAGGAAGTCCCCTAAAAAGGAAGAATATCAAAAATTAATTTAAAGTGATAAAAGATGTAGTTATTCGTGATTCATGGATTTGTTCATATTTTTTAAAGATTAATTCACTTTCATTGTGGAATGATAATAGAGCCAAAAATTTACTTGTTCAAAGCCAAATATATTTACTTCTTTAACATCTTTCACCGATTTGTTAGACTTGCTGTTAATGTTTGCCAGGCAAACTTTTCGAATCTGGTTTGATGTCAGTATTTAAAAAAAACATCTCATGGACATGAAAGAACATTCTTTTACCAACAGTCCTGCAAAAGAACAACAAAGTCTTAAAAGTTTTAAAATTTGCCCTTGCTTTCTAGCAGAGGATCTAGAGATAGCACCATCGCCGCAATTAGCAACCTTTCAAGATGACTAAAAAACTTGTGTGGTTTGCCTAAGACCTTGTGTTGCTCCGGCTTTTCTAAAGCTACCTTACAATTTTATATTGTATTGTATGTTTATTTATAAATAAATAAATAAATAAACTTGTGTGGAGCCGGAAGCCGACTTCTTTCACGATTTTAAATTTTTGAACAAACTACTTAATTTTTTTTGGGGATCTTGTAATACAACTCCAGAACACCCAGGCTCAAAAATCAAAATAAATAAAAATAATAAACAAAAAAAAATAAAAAAAAGTGATAGCACTACAGCCCACAAGGGACCAGCGCCTAGCTTCTTCAGCAACTGCTCGCGTTGTAATTGCTATTGTTCCGTACCGAGTAGAGTTTATTCCCGACTCCAGATCTGAAAAGCCTTCCATAGACAAATAGTAATCCTTGAATATTGTCAACATTTCGGAAGAGATAATGTTGTGAACTAAGAATACCCCTGAAAATCCCGTCTCATGTCTTCATCCTCCATCAGAAACTGCGCGGTGAACATTACTTGACCAAACTTAATTTAAATCTCTTGCGCGTGTAAAATAGCATAGCACGTAACGCGAGTGGTTTCTGCAGAAGTGAGTAGTCCTTGTTCCATGATCGGCATCTGCGCTATAATAGATGTACGATGTATCTCTTAGAAGGGAGTATATTTCACGAATCGCTTTTAGAACATTCAATAACATCTTTGTGAATTT
The DNA here is from genome assembly GCA_944738645.1 of Eristalinus sepulchralis. NCBI lineage: Eukaryota > Metazoa > Arthropoda > Insecta > Diptera > Syrphidae > Eristalinus > Eristalinus sepulchralis. The sequence goes on along the minus strand of OX122882.1, from coordinate 5,933,275 downwards.
GAAAAGAATCAAAAAAAAATAGTCTTTTGTAAGTGTACTCTAAGAAGTTTTGAAATTATGAACAAAACCGAAAGTACCTTTCCCTGAATATTTCTTATTTAAAAATTACGTACTCAAGTATATACATGTGCAAACATTGCACAACTATGATGTCTTAAGATATTTTTATAATATTTGGTGTTTGAAAACGCTCGAAAGTAACTTGTCAATGGATGGTGTTAAAATCTGATATCTTTAATAACACAATCGGAAGTTAACTAATCGAGGATCGCCTAAGAAGGTTCCATGAAGAGACAAAACAAAAGTCGCTAAGGGCTTGGTAGTGAGTTAAGTTGGTGGTCAGGCGGTGTCAATATTAATTCGTGGACTTTCGCCATGTCAACTGCTGATGTGGGAAAGAGGATTTTCTGTTTTTGAAAATGTGCCCGTTTTTTTTGTGTTAATCCAGCATTTAGCTTGGTGAGTGCGTAGCTTGTCTTTTAAAGCCCGTTCGCCTTCTGAAGTCCACCGTTTTACTATGGTTTTCGTAAACAAGTCTCATCAACAGTAATAAATGGACACCACGACTTCGATTTATTGCATTTAACACAGCGTTAGAAATTTTCTTTCGATCAAGTTCTTGGTCTAGCATGGTCATAGGCGGCATACAGCACGTTGGTGGCTTTTCCATTCCTAAATCTTGAATACAAAAATTCTGCTTTCACTCTCTTGAATGGTTTTAAGCATTTGGAGAACTTTCGCAATTAGATCATCAGTAGTCCCGATTTTCAGACGCCCTGAATGTTCATAATGTCCCAAGCTGTCTAAATTTAGGTGCCCAAAATTTGAACGTCATGCATGCGTCATGCTCCATACACTGAGCACAGCTCATCTTTGATTTGAGCAGGCATATGTTCCTTCAAGTGAAAAAATTTAATAATAGCTTACTCGATTCACACAAATGACTGTCAACTAAAAACTGCCCTTCGAAAATGGCTGAAACTTTGGTAAGCAACTGCCAAAATATACCAGCATTCACTAGCTTTTATTGACGAGTTCCGCTATCTTTATGTTGTGGTGTTGCGAAACTTTGCAAAAACCCTAGCTTATTGATTACATCTTAAACTTAGGCTTGTTTTCAAACATCCCCTCAATTATATTTTTCAAGCAAAGTTCTATCGGATTGAAAATTCAGAGTTTTGTCAATTTAATTATAGAAACCTTATCAAAGGATATGTTGTATTTAAAAGCACATCAACCCCAACGACTGTTCAATTTGTTTAAAACCCTTTGACAGCAAAAATGACAAAAACAAAAATTCAATAAAGTCAATTAAAACCACCTTTTCCGAAAAATCATTCGATTTATTAAACAACTTTCAAATTCGCAGTGTGAACTGGTAAAAAAAATGCAAATTAATATTTTAGCAGTTTTTATTATGAAATGAATGAATTCATGACGTCCCACTCATTCCCTCTCATTGCACCCGTAATGCATCTGAATCGCGTGAATGTTAAATAAAATATGGGCGCTGTTAATTTAAATTCATTGATTCATTGACGGTTGCAGGAAATGGAATTTCATTTGTTTCCCACGTCGACAGTTTAAAAAGTTCAAATGGCCGACGAATTAAAGTCACTCTCTCGGCCTTGAGTTCAACATTCAATGAGGGATTTGACTGTCTCGCATTTGCAATTGTTTAATCAGTTAAAATTGACAATGAAATAAAGTGGTGACGCAAAGTGAAACTAACGGGTGAATTGGAGGCATTATTGCTGTCCTTTTTTTCAAATTTAATTTTAATTAAATGTTTTTGTGGAATTTTTTCACCCAGTAAGGACTACCGTAAGATAGCGTCTATCGATTTTTATTGTTTTAAGCCTCCGTTGGCTAGTGGATAAGTGGATAAGAACACGCATACCAGATTTGACTCCTGAGCTGTGGATTTCCCATTTTTTAATGACACCATCTCTTTCACATCGTAGTACGCTGAGAGTACAAATTTTATGAAAAGTCAATAGTCCGCAGTCCGTCATGAATTGTAGGTTTACCTCTGAAACCATATCTCTGAGTTATCTGGAGATCAAATAATTTGGTCGGAACAATGTTATACTATGCAGGAAATAAAAAAATCTATCTGTCTATATTCAGTGTCAATTGAACTCCTTTAGTTCCGGTTTCTATCTGCATTGGCATATACTTAAAATAAACGTAGGATAAATTCATCTAGTAGGATAATTAAGTCAGTAATCGTGACACATTCTAGAAATCTTGAAATATCTCTGTTTTAAGTGCACCCTTACTAAAATCATGTTTTTACGTTTGTATCTATTAGGGCTCTTGATTTTACCCGTCTAATACACATTTTATCAATTTCCCGGGTACCGGGTACGCAGAACTTTCGTATAATAGCAGGTAAGCTAATGGGTACCCACCATTGATAGTTGGATAGTGGGTACCCAGTCACAAAATAGAGGTAATCTTATGACGGTGGCATTAAGGACGGATGTAGGACAATAAATGTATTCTTCCAGTACCACAAAAATTATAAATTAAACTGAGGATCCTTTTGAAGTTTTTGGTTATGAATCGCTTATATCTTATCAGCATAACTTGATTCTGGAAGCTAAACAAAACAAACTAATACCAACAACACTGATGTTGGGACATATTCGTATTAAAATTTTGTTTTGTAAAAGTGTAGCTCTCATTATTCTCTCTACATCTCCTGTGTTTTCTTTTTCCAAAAGGTCCAAATGTTAAGGATAATAATGAGTGCGAGAAAAAAGTGTTGGGTGTGGCGATTTTCGAAATTAAGTGAAGACGGAAAAGACATTCTGTGCAATATTTGTGATGTTTTTTGTCAGATTGGTTTGCATCTATAATGAAATTTTCTGAATTCTCTAAAAGCCCTTAATAATGCGTTGCAATAATATTATTGTGGTTATAATTCAATGATCATCCGAATGATCACTTTATTTTTAGAATTACGATAAAAGACAAAATGTATTTTCTTTTGAAAACTCTTTTTTCAGTCGCTAAAGTAAAGTGTTAAAAGTGTTAAAAGTTAACATGGAATTGAATTCGGGTCTAAAGTGGTTGTGGAGAAATTTTACACCACCGAGGTGAACAAAAGCAAAGCGAACACAAAAATCGCCTCAAAATGGTTGTTTTTCATATTTTCACTTGTGGTTCCTCTGAACAACGAACTAACGTACGTAAAAGTGAAATAAAACATTTATATTTTTCTGAGATGAAGAGACAGAAATACTGAACATGTTCCAAAATATCCACGTCTTGGTCTTCAAAATTAGCGATACATTGTACTGTAGGAGACATATTTTGTAAACATCTGAGATCCTTTAGACGTGTGTTTTATTCCGCTCCACTTTGTGTTAGATTGAAAGTGATCTACGACGTTACCATCAAACAAAGTATGTTGACAGAGATCTAAAGGGTCTAAATGTGCAAAATATCCGATATACCTACTGCAGACCCCTATCAACTTCTTCTCAATAAATTGGTGACACTATAGTCTACAGATGACAAAGTTCAAACTTTTTTAACAAATGCTCAGTTGTATGTGCTATTGACCTGTTTAAAGGAGAGGGGGCCATCAGTTTCTTACCGACTCCGATTGGCGAGATTTGAGAAGGAAGCTTTTCATTGACAATAAGTACTCCTCCACTTTTGTGAGTAACTCGAAATAGGTGAACCCATTAGAAAAACTCGTGAAAATCTGTCTTAGAAACCGGAGGCATCTAGCATTTAAATCACACTAATCTGCAAGGCAATGCGACAACATCTTGAATTTATAAATTTCTTATCGGTATTGTCGAAAACAACTGAAGGTAGGTTACGAGTACCTCTGCTAATCTTCTGAGGGCTTATAATTTTTTAAATGGAATAGTAGATTATCCTCTTCTTTTTTTTGGGCGCTACAGTCCGGGGTAGACCTCAACGAACATGCCTCTCCAGCTGGCACAACCTTTCGCTAGCTGCCGCCAGTTGCGTACTCCAAGTTGGTTAAGGTCCTTCTCCACTTGTGTGTGCAGCCTTTTGCCTAGGCCGTCCTGTGTTGCGTTGTCTCAATGGCTCAGGTTTGAAGACTTTTCGGGCTGGAGCAGTGGTGTGTATACGGTCTACGTGGCCTAGGCATCTTAAGCGTTATATCCGATAACGCTCAACTAGGCTCATGTCGCTGTACAGCGCGTAGAGTTCGTCATAAAATTTTCTCCTCCAGATGCCATCAATGTAAACAGGACCAAAAATCGCACCCATATTAGTTGAATATAAAGTAGTTAAATACACGTCAACAAATGAATACCCAAAGGCACACAATAAGTTTGCAATAACGAATCGCACATAAGCTTCCAGGGAGAAGCGGCGAGAAGCAATCCGCTTACTATTTTACAGAACACAAAACTAAACCTTTCCTAAATTCTAATATTATTTATATTATTTTTAAAAACGTGGAAAAAATGTCAACGTGTTCTTCATACATGCCAAATATGTTGAAATTGATGTTTTGTTTTTGGAAGCAACGATATGGAGATTCCAATATTTTTATTCTATGAATTATGTCGCAACCCCAGACAGTGCCGCTCACTGTGTCATATTAACCAGAATTACATAATAGGGATATCCGAAGAGCTCCCTTGTGGATTGATTGAAGTTACAGTGAATTCATTTCGTTTGAAATGACACAAAAATTCTACGAAAAGTACTTTCCAATATTGCCTACAGATGATAGATAAAAATATTCCCCCACTAGACTCCTGTGTAATACTATCGCCCTCCTGGTTCTTCCTATGAATTTTTTTCTACAAATATCAAAATTCTCGTAATTCACGAAAGTGTCATTTGCAAAATTTATTTTTTCCGATCAGTCACTAAATTCATTTAGTCACTTGAATATTGCGTGGATTATGCAAATAAAATTGTTTTCCCTTATGTAACAATTCCCCTCAGGGGATGTAACAAAGTTAATTATATTTTTTTTTGTTTTGTGCAATATCGATAAAACCAAACAAACGATGACAAATAGTGCTCTGTATGGTGAATTGTGGTTTTTGCTTTGATGGTGTTGTTTGATTTTTTTCTGGTTAAATGTGCTGTGGCATTGGTTGATAAATTGAATAAAAATACAAAATTTTATTTAATTTTCAATCACGGCTTACCAAACTATATACAACTTTATATTGGCCACCCAAAATTCTGTCTAGAGGGGTTCGAATTTAACAAAATTTAATGCTTCCAAAACTCAATGCTGTCAATTGTCATTTAAGCGTTCCCAAAATAACCAGCCGTTATCCATGGACGGCACATGCGTTGTTGAAACCGAAAAACTTTCCATCCTCGGTATGTGTATCAACTCAACACTTAATTGGAACGATCACAAATGCTGCGAAATGTCTAGGTTTCCTGAAACGATTCAATAAATACTTTACCCCCTCTGATCTGGCTACAATTTACAAGGTCTACATCCGTCCTAAGCTCGAGTATAACGCTCCTATCTGGTCTGGTGCTCCCAATACCTCCCTACACCTACTGGATAGAATCCAAAAGCGAGCGATAAAACTTATAGGAGATAACAATATTGCGAAGTCGATTGACTCATTAGAACACCGACGTAATGTCGCGTCTCTGTCACCTTTTTTTTTCGCTATTTCAATAAGAAATGCTCAAAAGAATTAGCCAGCTGCATTCCTCCCCTTCAAGAATTCACCCGCAATACACGCCACGCTAGGAATGCTCATTAGTTCACCCTTAAGCCCACTTTCGGAGGTACAGTTAAGTTTAGAGATTCGTTCTTTAGCCGTACCACACAAATACGGAATGCTCTTCCCAGCTCAATATTTCCCTCTCATTACAATCCACAGACATTTAAAATCAATGTACCCCGGTACCTCCTCTCCCTCTCTTGGTTAAGAGAGGTCCGAGCGCGCGCCAACTATAAAAAAAAATGTCTTTTCAATGAATTGGTCGACAAATTATCTGAATGCAGCGGTCTTCACCGCAGAAGGCTAATGAAGATTAGTCGAATAAGCCCACGTTCAATTTAGAAATCATTTTTTAAAGCTAATAGAAACAACCCAGTGTAATTTTAAATTCTTTTTGCTTAAGCATAAAAGCGGCTTTCGTCAATAAAAGCTGGTGAATTCTAGTTTTGCGGCTTTCGACAGTTTTTCACCAAAGTGTCAGTCATTTTTGATGTGCAGTTTAAAGTTGACAGTCGTTTGTGTGAGTCGAACAAGCTATTAATAAAAGTTTGTCCTTGATGAACCATACAACGGCTCCAATATAAAATAAGTTAGACCCTATGTTTGGGGTTCTGCACAACATTGAAATTTTGGGCAGCTAAATTTAGACGTGGCCGTAAAAGTTTGGGAGATGATGAACGTTTGGGACTTGCAATAACTGCGACTTCTGAAGGAAACATTGTTCAAGTTTAAATGGTGTTAGAGGACCACAAAATTAAAGTGAAAGCGAGAGAAGAATCTATGTTTGTTCAAGACTTAAGCAAGGAAAAGCTGCCAGCGAGTTATGTGCCGCCTTTGCTTACACTAGAGTGAGATATCAGAGGTTATTATAAATTAAGACTTAGAGATAAGAAAGCTGCCCAAAAAGTGGGATGTCGCCCCCAGTTAAATCAAGAACGTGTAAGGCGAACATTTTCAACTCTCAGTTGAAGAAATTTAGGCACAATAAGGTCTGAGTTTTGGACACCGAATAATAACGTAAGAAGAAAACTGGGTATGTCCATATACGCCGAAACAAAACCAGTTGCAAAACAGTGGCCTACAAATAGCATTTCGAGCCACAAAAAATGGGTGGCTTTGAAAGTAATGGCTATTTTTTTTTTTTTGCGGATTGTATACTTTTTACCCTAATCGTTTATTTTTTAAAAAATTAACAATTTTAAGAGCAGACATCACTCATCACTATTGCCAAGCTAAAGGCAGTTTCAAACTTCATCGGCCGTCATGGCACAAATGCACCAACTGCTGTTCGAACTGCGTAACTATCCACCTTACTCACCAGATCTAGCACCAAACCAGTTCTTTTTGTTTCCTAATATTAAAACTGCAGTCGAAGGATAAAGTTTTTGGCAAATGAGAGCTGATTTTGGCGATCAGCTTAGTGAACAATTATTCTGGGGAGAAAAACGTTAAATGTTATATGAAGTGTGCAGAGTTACAAGGAGATATGAAGAAAATAAAAAAACTAAAAACCTGAGAAAAAAATGTCTTATACCATTATTCGGACGGAACACCTCACGCCATCACTTCTTTCTGGTTGTCGAAAGCTTCTCAAATCTCGCCGTTCAGAGTCAGCAGAAAACTGAACGTCCCTTCTACTAGTGAGAGAACAAGAGCACGTCAGCACGAGTAGTTGATATATAAGCTAGGCCTTGGTCTCTCGTGGGCTGTAGTGCAACTCAATTACTATTCACTTCACTTCACTTTGAGTGTTGTCAGCAATTCGAGCCCTCGATGCCACGGCGATAAGTTTTAAGTTATGTGGCAGCAAAAGATCCCTATGTGCTGGGATGATGTGTTTTACACTCTTGTTGATATTTCCTTCACCAAAAAGAACATTTATCTCCTTAATTGAACTCGGCAGTTCTGTATAAAAAATCTCACTTTTCAATCTTAAACTACTGCAAGAGAAAACAAAAATATCACTGACTCATTAAATGTTGTTAAGTTGACACATATAGTGATGATGAATTCCAAATATGAAACATATGTGGCAAAAAAAATTCAATTAACTTCAATAAACTTCAAACTTAAGGAACTTAAATTCCAAAAATAAAAAAAAAATAATGAAGTCAAGTTACATTTTTCTAAACGTCTGATACACTCTACACTTGACAGAATGTTATATGGAGAAAAATGATGTTGAAAAAGGGGAAAGGAGATATTTGTGAATAACCCACCCGGAAGGAAGTAATTCCTTGAATCTTTTGCTGGTACCCTTGACTGCCTCCGGTCAGTAGAATGTTTGACTAGGAAAAATGTAAAACAAACATTAAGTTCATGGCTAGGAAAACGAGAACATTTTTTTAAATAAATTTAAAAAGTGTGTCGACTGACCAAGTGAGTGAGTGAACGAGGAAGAAAGTTTAAACATGTAAAAATTCACAATTTTTCTTAAATGAAAGTGTTCTTATTTGATGAATTAAAAGTGACATCTGTACTACAGTGGATCATGTCTGTAACACATTCATTGGTTTGTAACTTAGAATAAAATATACTTGAATTAAGAACAAACAAGAAATTGCTCAAAATCGAGTGTCTTTCCACCCTTTGAGAGTTTCTGTTTTTCTACGCTGGTTTGTTTGGATTTACTAGACAATTTGCACTCAACTGACCGCATGTTTAATTATCATATGAAATCTGAAATGCACAACAAGACAGTCGTTTTACCTTATAAATGATTACCCAAAACTTGATGAATTTCACTGTAATTTGCAAATGAAATCTCCCACTAATCATCAAACTATCTTTGTCAATTTATTCAGAAAACTCAACATTTTCAAAGTGGTAAAGTACACAAGGAAACATCGTCTTCAAATTATTCATATTTTCTATTGAACTTCGGAGTCTGTGACCGCAGCCTTAAGGACGTTAACTCCAATTTTCGGTAGTAAATTTCAGCCAAGTTGACATGTAAAACTTTGAGTCGGGTTGGCTTAGGTGTCGAAAATATCACTGCAGTTCAGGCGTATGTAGCAAATGAACAAAATTAGTCAAGTCCAAGATGTTCCCAAGAATTTGACATCGCTCAGGCCACTCAATTGGGTATTTATTTAATTTAATGAAAAACCTTGGGCTGCGTTGAAATCCACACACCACCAGGTCATAACTTTATCTGCAACTACTTGCATGACGTTCAATAGATCTCTCAGTATTGAAATGGACCCACAGTTTCGTGTCGTTTCAGAAGCATGGCCTCCACGTAAGAGTCGTCTACTCCACTGTGTCATACACTCCTTATTGCAAAAATAAAAATTTATTGGCTGGGTGACTTTAGAGGATATCAGCACTCGTTTACGAATTTTAAATTGAAAGAATGTCTATTCTTTATTTTCAGCAGCCTTCTCTTATAGTTTATTTTGTCAATTTATTTTAAATTAATAAAAACGTTCCCCAGAGGACCAGCCCCTGATTTTTTTAGAAAGCACCCGTTTTGTATGTTCCCTCATGATAGATTTTATCGCCGACTTTTCTGACGAAATTTGGGAAGACTTTCAATAAGTACTCCTTGAGAGGTTTAGATTTGCGAACCTAAAAGAGGTGGTGCTGTGAAACATTCGAATTGAATGTTAAATTCAAGAACCCAGGTCCCTTCACGTGTTAATGGACGCATTTGTGCACTTTGCTCTGGCTGCCACAGTTTAACTAAATTTTGAATTGAGTCTGTGATGAAAAAAGGTGTTAGTACTCAAATCAAAAGAAGAGGTATTCATTTAAAATCAGCAGATGTTATAAAATTTAAAGTTTTGCTTTCTTGTTATGAAACATTTTTAAACTCTTTTCCATCTCGACATAATGACATTCTACCTCGCTATCTGGAGTTCCATGCCATTTACACATTTCGCGATAAAATGAGGCGAATTTCTGTTTATCGTTCAAGTTCTCTTCCCACAAAAAGTTCTAGGTCTACATCAGCTAGAGCCTATTCCACGAGGATTAAGGAGCAACAAGCTCCTTCCCGGACCCGGACACCTCGCATTTTTTCACCGCACCACCTCTTTCGAACTGCCGACAGCACTCAAAAACTAACAATTGTCTATAAAAAGAATTTTAAATCTCGCCGTTTGGAGTCGGCAAAAAACTCTAGGTCCCTTCCACTCGTGAGACAACCGTAGCATACACAACAGGAGTAATTGTGGTAGAAGCTAGGCCCTAGTCCCTTGTGGACTGTAGTGCCACTGTCATTAAACTATAATCGTGCCTTCAATCTGTGAGGGGGCAGCACGTCCTCATAACTAGTGGTTGCTACCAGTGCTGATGTTTTGTATGATTCAATAGGTATCTATTTTTGCGCTTCTCTAAGTCTTCTAAAGAACTGGAATCATTGTAGAGTGTGGAAAACTTGTTGACGGACAAACCTACACCTTCGCTAAGCACCTAAGTCTGCTTGGACTGAGTGATGACACGCTTTGCAATGCCTGTGAAAAAGGTGAAGATACCTCAGAGCACTTTCTCTGTCAATGTCCCGCCTTTGCTCATATCAGGTGGCAACTGTTTGGCACCGATATGCTGGAAACTGAAAACTTAAGCTCTTTATTACAGAAGCGCCTGTCGTTTTTTTTCGGAAAACCAGGAAACTACAGTAAATGAAGGTTACTGCCTGGCAGTACATTGGACCAGTTTTTGAGTCCAGTGCAGTGTTTCCCAACCTCCAACATAACAAACTGTTCTCTTCAAAGCGTAACTCCATAAGTACCTCTTGTCGACCTTTAATCCATAAGAGACAGTCAGGTCATTGTACTGTTCTACTGTTCCCTAATGGGGGGATCTGTGCTAGTCTGTATACATATACATATGTAGCTGTCAGTAGCTTCAAAGGCGTAAAGTCTTGAACAAAACCAGAAGGACACCTCGGTTTAGGACTTCCTATTCAATTCCCCATATAGTCTATTTACTTATTCACAAGACCCTGATGCCACTTCAGCTGCAGTCATTTTTAAATCATGAAAATAGGACAGTTCTCCTCCCAGGTTGACATGACGTCCTTTAACGTTTCCACCGAACTCTCCAATCAAACCCAATTTAATTTTAAGTGCAGTTGCTGAAAACTCAAATGAAATGTGAATACGAAACCTTGTCCATTCATCTCGTGTTGCAAGTGATCACATGCAGTCGACCTCTTCGCCTGAATACCCCTTTTAAAAACATCACCCAACACATTTTGATCTGTCAGTAAAAGGACTCAACCCAGGAATGTCAGTGCCAAACAAAAGCAGACAGTTATCAAAGCTGGAGAGATGCCAAGTGTTGTCGATTGTGACCCAACTTGCATGTGCACACATTCGCACACCTCTACCTGCCCAGCAACAATCCTGATGCGATAAAACTCTTTTGTCTCACTCACAAAATGATTCACAGACCGAATCGCTTTTCTTTTGACTCTCTTCAAAACTCAACTCAGTCCGGAAAACAAAAGCTCAAGGATGTTCTATGCATATCTCCTTCCAGCAGTTACTTTCATTAAGTCGTTTCCATTCCAAAAATGTTATCCCATCATTGAATGAGCTCCTGAGAAGATGTATTCCCAGGGGATTACCAGCAGCTTCATGCGGTGTGTATTTTTTTTACGCTCACGTTCATGAAAATAAATCCGTCAAGTAGCATCTATCACATAGAGACGGTGGCTAAAAGAAGCGAGCGAACGTCTGCCAAAAAGGTCAGACATCTCAAGGCAAGAGCAGAAATGAGAACTTATCTATCGATCGGACGATGTTCTTTGTGCTGAAATTAGGTCAAACCAATTCGCTCAGCCAGAGCGGGGATATTTAATGTTGTCAAACGTTGACTTTAAAACCGACTTGTGTGTACGCCCATTCGGGAGTGTCGGGCATTGTCGTGTTGTGGGACCAGGTAGCCTTTGAGTGCGGCACCCTTGTCGCTTACCCATAAATCGCGCAATTGTTTCGAAACTTTTCAACCGAATGAATTACAATCTGAATGTGATGAGTACGCTTTTGCAGGAAATCACTTAACCTCCTTCTCTGTGAAAACCTGAAGCATACGACTTTGAGTGAGCTGAAGAAATGAGAAAGTTTAAAAATAATTGCATGGCCCGGGGATCCAAGGTTCTTTTTGTGACAGACTCTTAAATCTGATGTCTAACCTAAAATTGTTGAACGTCTTTGGGAATGAGCCATTCAGGTGTGGAAGATTGTGTAGTTGTCAAAAAGTGGGACAATGACATGTTAAGTACGTCGCTTAAGCAAATTTAAATACGACCTCAACACGAGAGGGAATTAGTTTAATGCTCCTTCTAGTAGCGTGTGAACATAAGCAAGGCAAAATGGGCGACTGGCACGCAAGAACTGACGTTTAAAATCTGATATAGCAGCTGAGATCTTTGACAACTATTCTTACAAATCCTCTTCCATTCCAAATTTCTTCTTCTATTGACACCCAGCTTTTCAAAAAATTAAGAAATGAGCTGCACTACAGCCAATAATCGACCAAGGCCTAGCTTCTTCAGCAACTACTCGTCTTGTGACTGCTATGCTCTACAAAGTGCAGAGGGGCAGATTTTTGCCGACTCCGAATGGCGAAATTTGAGAAGGTTTTCATTGACAAATAATGCTCCTTGAGCGTTGCCAGCAACTCAAGAGATACCAGATGTTCAGTCGCGGAGCAACTAAAGGGTGTTCTTTTAAAAGCTATAGGAAAGTTTAAAAAAAACTCATAAATTCAGAAGAATGCATGAAATCTTTATTTGAGTCGATAGTACGGTCCATATAATTTAATGTTTGAAAATTATTTCATGCAAATGTTGACCTTGACAGCGCCTCAAATGGCCATCCGCTTAGTCCAATTTTGGCATACTCGTTCCAACATTTCGGCCAGTATCTCACGAATAAATGCTTCAATGTTGTCTTCCAATGCGTCAATTGAAGCGGGCTTGTCTGTATAGACATGAGCTTTAACTCAGACCCACAAAAAAATGACCGGTCCCGAACGTGAAATAAAATGTTCACCGAACTCGCGCCTCTCATTAAGTCCATTGTTGCGAGTGCTGTGTGGCATGTGACACCGTCTTCTTGAAACCACATGTCATGCAAGTCAAGCTCTGGCATTTTGGGCAAAAAAAAAGTTGGATATCATCTCACGGTAGCGCTCACCATTCACAGTTACGTTACGATCCGCATCATCTTTGAAGAAGTACGGTCCAATGATGCCACCAGCCCATAAACCGCACCAAACTGTGACTTTTTCTGGATACATTGGTAGCTCTTGTAATGCTTCTGGCTGACATTCACTCCAAAATCGGCAATTCTGCTCATTTACGTACTTATTGAGCCAAAAATGAAATGGCCATAACATGGAAGAAGCGCGCGATGAACTTTCTTAACAGAGCAAGCAGTTTGATAAAAAATTCAATACTTTGCAAGCGTTTGTAAGACGATTCATGGTTAAATTATAGACTAAACTGAAGATGTTTGACAGTGAAACGAAACACGAAACGTGCGTCAGCTGTTTAAACCAGTGTTGCCAAAAAGCTAATAGCTAAAAAATCACCCTTTAGAAGGAGGTGGAGGTATAATAACAAGCCAGACGTTCAGCTTTGGTTTCGAACCTGGGACCTTCTCTGCGTGGCCACACATATCTACACCACGCCGTCCACGAGTTGCTTTCAGTTCCAACAAAATTCATAAACAGTGGTCTGTACATAATTCATGGCTCTGTTTGACTTAACTTACGAGTACATTCGTTTAAAATATTTGATAAATTCACAAAGTCAATGAAGAACTTCGAATTGAATTAAGCGGAAATTCATGTTTCGTCAACGTGAAAGCTTTTCAGAGTTCTGCGAATCCCGCGTTTCTCGGAAGATGTGGAAGAAGGTCTTTACAGTGGAAATGTACCCTCAGTGAAGAATAATTTTCCAACAGCTGGGTTGGGAGATTGAATTTGTTTTTTGGTCTTAGAATTTCTTTCACTTGACCTAGTTTGTCTAAGAAATCTTTTTCATATTCGCCAAATCGACACTATAGCGAATTGTATGTATTTCGAAAGTGAATGTCAACACAACGTTCGATATGAGTTGTGTTCGCGAACAGAGCGGTGAAAGCATTATTTTCTCAATTTATGAGGAATTATGATTTTGTTTCTTAGCTCAATAGAAAGTCAACAACAAACATGTACTTCATGCGATGAAGGACATTCACAAAACTTGCATCGTAAGTCTCAAATTTTTCCAAAAAAGGAAACGAGGTTTCTGGCCACCTTTGGGTAACCTTTCCTCCAAATGAAAATCAGAATATTTTTACCCGAATTGAATTGAATGTCTCTGAACGCGAATCTGCAATACATCTGTGTTCCGTATACTGAAAAATCTTTGCACAGTCGTCTGAAGAGAATAACTAAGGTGAAGAGGTACTCTCCTAAATATCGGACATCATGAAAGGACCCACACCATATCCTCAAATTGTTCAGTTGCATTATGAGCGTTTTGTAGGAAATTTTTTCTTAAGACTCGACCAGATTAACGAGCGTATTTTCGATCTTCTAAAGTCCCTATTGTACATATCATTCGCAAATTTGAATTCAATTTCACATAAGTAAGTACATTCATGCTTAACTGGGTAGAAAGCATTCAGCATATAGTGAAGAGACTATTAACCGTCGTTGGTGAGAGCGTACACGACGGCGATGATGAATCGACAGCTCAAGGGCTTAGCTTCATCAGCAACTCCTCGTTTTGTGCGTGCTACTGTTCTCTCAAAAGTAGAAGGGACCTACAGTTTTTGTCGACTCCGAACGGCGAGATTTGAGAAGCCTTTCATAGACAATTTGAACTCTTTGAGTGTTGTCAGCAGCTCGAAAGAGGTGGCGCCGTAAAAAAATGCGAGGTGTTCCGTCAGAGAATCGAACCTGAACCTTCGGCAAGTGGGTCGAGGCAGTTATCCACTACGCCATGGCAATTATATCCAAAGCACTTTGTTTCGGTGAGCTTTGGCTTCAACAAAACAGCGCAGCGAGCCATAAAACGCGTACAAAAATTGACTTGTTGAGAAATAATTTTGGTGAACACATGGTTTCAAGTTTTGCAGTGGAAATTGGCCGCTTCATCACTAATCACTATCAGGTTCATGTATTTTATTTAACACTCAACTGGCGAAGAATCACACTTTTTTTACACTTTAAATAATGAGTCATGCGCAAAAATGCTTGGATTGAATTTTGTTACCTTCATATTCAATAAATGTTTGCAAACTTTGAAACCTTATGCATTTTCTTTTATAAAACAAAAAACTAAAACTTCTGAAAACACCCGAATTTTAATGAAAAGACATTGTATGCCAAGTATAAAAACATACCCAGGGGAAACTAGCAAATTTTGAAGAAAATACTCGACATAACCGGAAATTGAATATACTTTCATTTAAAGTACAGATGTACCATGGCAGCGGGAAGACGCTTCCTTTCCTATCGATTACGATGGACACCCTCCATATCTTGCTAATGTTCAAAACATTTCTGCTGCGACAAAGAACGAGTGAATTATGAGTCGTTTTAGTGAAAAAAAAAACAATGCGTTCCACTTAAAAAGTGGTCACCTTGGCGTAGTGCGTAAGTGCGTCGATACTCACGCCAAGGTACCAAATTCGATGCACGGACGGGACACCTCGAATTTTTTCACGGCACCACCTCTTTCGAGTTGCTGACAACACTCAACGCGCGCTCGAAAGAGCTTTTCAAATCTCGCCGTTCGGTGTCAGCAAAAAACTGTAGGTCCCTTCAACTCTTGCAAGAACGTAAGCACAGGGTACAACACAAGTAGTTGTTGTAGAAGCTAGGCGCTGGTCCCTTGTCAGTTGTAAAATCACTCAATAAAAAAAACACATCTAAAAATCCATGCCAAAAAAAAAGTCTCAAAAATACTTTCAGTTCCTAGACCAGACGCAACAACATAGTATAGACCAATAAGCCGTTTGTCAGTTATTTCGGTAATGTTTTGAAAAACTGCTACTTGATCGTATCGACAAGAACTTAAAGCAGAAACACTTCGTAGCAGAGAATTGCATTTTGAGGAATGCATTCGACAACACTCAGTGTAAGTAATATTCACTGACGACAGATTCGACCCTTTTCCTTTGATGACGAACACCAAAAATTTGTTTAACCAATTTTTCACTGGTCGCATGTCCGTGAGCCACGTCCAGATGCTTTGAAAACAAAGGTAAGCTACGATCTCATATTGAAAGACCTTCCATAGACGGCTCGCGGAATTACATGCGGAATAAAATCACTGTGGTCCTATCCTGCATGAAATATGGGGCATGAGAAACCACTTTGTACTGAGTTTGATCAGTTCACACAACAAATGTGGCATCGCGGAGCAGTCTTTAAGGTTGTTCAAGTGCAGTACGAGGGAGGGTCTTCATCATTTCGTGACATTTCGTGACATTTCGTGACCGTTGCCGAAACATGAATCCACTGGCACCCATCAGAGCTCAGTTAAAACAGTTAAATAGTCGGCGAATATGGAAAGACAGCCAAATTGTGCTGCCCAACATTTTCTGGAATACGCAGAGGTGTAAGCGGCATCGAGCAGGCGGAGAAGGGTAATATTGTGCAGAGTCGATGGGAAATGACAGAAAAACATGTCTCGAAGAGAAATGGTTACTCCACCAAATCACACCTCCGCTCGTATTAGATCCTCACATCTATCCCATCCACTATGTTCTCCACATGCAAAGCCCCCTGTTTTGTTTCCAAACTTGAAGAAGAAAAACAATAATTGAGTGGCACTACAGCCCACAGGGGACCAGGGCCTAGCTCCTACATCAACTACTCGTGTTGTGTGTGCTATTGTTCTCTTACGAGTGGAAGGAACCTAAAGTTTTTTTGCCGACTCCGAACGAGGAGATTTGAGAAGCTTTTCATAAACAAGTTGTACTCCTTGAGTGTTGTCAGCAACTTAAAAGAGGTGTTGTCGTGAAAAAATGCGAGGTGTCCCGTCCGGGAATCAAACCTAGACTTTCTGCGTGCCGGTCGACACACCCACCACTACACTACGGCGACCACAAAACTTGAAGAAGCCACTTACAAAAATCAATCGTAAAAAAGGTGAGATTGGAGTTGAATGTTGTGGTTGGAACGGCGGCCAACTTTGTGG
>OX122882.1:5877089-5916224 GCA_944738645.1 Eristalinus sepulchralis | reverse complement strand
ATGAGATGAAAACGCTACAATGTCATTGTTTCATTATGATTAATTTACTTAAAAAATTTTAATTAAAATCCATTTTGACGAATTGTTTGCCTTCCCCCTCCGGGGAGTGTGTGCGTCCTTTGATGATGTTTGTCGGTGGATTCTGAGAAACAGAACTGAACTCGTGTACATTACGCTTGAGCATCGAAATTGCATTGCTCGGAATTCCTCGCAGAGGGGAATTTGTTGCAGTTTTCGCTGGTGGCTGCGGATGCAGCTCGGAAGCGTGTAATAAATTTGAGATTATTCAGGGAACTTTTATTTTTGTTTCCCTCCTCAACTGATGCGGGTGGGCGGTGGTAATCGATATCTATCAGTGAGTGCTACGAATAGAAGACAGAATTAAAAAACGATCATTTTTGGGCGAAATTGCTTTTGTTAAGTTAAACATGAGATGGGCAACTTAAATTGTGTTTACCTGCAGTCAAATGGAGTGGGGGAGGTAGCTTGTTCCAAGAACTTGACGAAATTTGGAGAATGAATGGAGAATGCATGTATGATAATTTTGAGACGTCGAATTTCATGACTCTGACCATATACCAAATTGCAGTAGAGATCCTTTGAAATCTGTCCATTACACCTGTCGATACTCCCTCATTGTCGTCTATGTTCAGAAGAATCATTCGAGTACATTTATGTACACAGTTGAATGTTCGACACTTCAATGGCTTAGGAAGCGCTCAGTGCTGTGCAAGGACCACAGATTTTTCATACTATGATTGAAATTAGTTATTTTTTACACCTCACCACCCATGTTATGCCTGTTTTTGTCCTTTCATGAGTGGACGGAAACTACAGTTCAATGCCGACTACAAATGGCGAACATTTCAAATGCTGCTTTACCCTCCTCAAGTGTTGCCAGCGAGTTAAAAATAAGGTAAGACGAAGTGAAAGTTTCAATATGACCAAAATTTTAGAATTGAAGTATATCTTCCGCGTAGAAATCTATCCACTTACACACTACGTCACTGCGTAACATAATTTACATTTCCCTCCTTTATGTATCAAGGTTTCTTACAGGACGAAGTTTCTTACAGGACGAGCTTCCCCAATTACAGGGTCCTTCACCCAATATCGCCTTTCATGCACAAACAGAGTATGCCACCCTTTGCCGTTCACAAAACTCAACTGCAATGAAATTACTTGAAAGTGTCAACGTTTACTCAAAATCCGATTTCTCTCGCTGCCAATGAATAGCACATAATTCAATCTGTATTGAAATCAGACAAAACAGCGCCAAATTAAGGGTCAATTGACACACAGAAAGACCGCAAAACTCATGGGCCCTATCTCACCTTCGCTACAGTTAAGCACAAGAAACATGCGCACTGAATGTTGAGGGTGATTCAATATGTGGTAAGATTTATAACGATCAAGAAAATACATCAATTTGAAAGTGAACTTAAAGTCCTCATATTCATTTAAAAGAACAATTCATGGCATTTATCTTAGGTAGCCCATTCGGAACTTCGAATTTTGAGGCGACTCGTTTAAGCATAACGCTGGCAACGACACTCTCAGCTACAGCTGCTATAGTCTTCACCATGTGCCATATGCGGCCTAATCTGTATAATCCACTAATGTAGACTTTAACAGGTATTGGCAATAGTAGTTCGAGGTAGTCAAGGACTTTGTCTATCTCGGCTCAGCGGTAAATAGGGACAACAACACCAGTACCGAAATCAAACGCAGAATCACTCTTGCCAATCGCTGCTTCTTTGGGCTCAAGAGGCAATTAAGCAATAAAGCCCTCTCTCGAAGAACTAAGATTGATTTATACAATACCTTGATCATCCCAGTCCTACTCTACGGCGCAGAAACCTTGATATTACTTAAAGCGGATGAGGAAGCCCTTAGTATTTTCGAGAGAAAAGTTTTGCGTGCGATTTTTGGTCCTGTTTGCGTTGATGGCATCTGGAGAAAAAGATTCAACCACGAACTGTATGGGTTGTACAGCGGCATGAGCCTAGTCAAGCGTCTTCGGATACAACGCCTAACAGTATGAACAGTATGAGTCCTTCCATGACGACTTGGCAACTGGTACTTGACAAAAATGACAAAGCTATTTAATTGGAATTACGCGTGATCTGTCAAAAAAAAAGTCTAAATTAAACCTCACTCACACTCATTCTGTGTCTTATCACCAATTTATATGGATTCAACTCAGTCTCAAACGCGCGTTCTGACTCTCGAGATTAAAGACTGTGATAGACGTAATCAATACACCATTTTAGTCTGGCTCCATAGAAACTGTAAGATTGAGGGAAGCCGATTCCTAGCTACAAGGCAGAAAACCCATCTAAATAAGTACTTCTAGGATAATCTAAGAGAGTTAAGATACATTAGTTTCGGGGACCTCAAAATATGTATAGCCAGCAGACATTGGCGTTTAGTCATTTGCGGTATTGGCACATACAAGGACTTGGCTTCAATGCTGTCGTTGAGACGATACTCTTTAAGCGTTGTCAGCAACTCGAAAGAGGTGGTGCCATGAAAAAATGCGAGGTGTCCCGTCCGGGAATCGAACCTTAACCTTCTGCATGGGGGTCGACGCAATTACCCACTACGGCACGGCGACCGATACTGCACCCAAATGCTACTTACTTCAGATTCTTGGGCATTGGAACATTAGATGTTTATTATTCTAAAATTTTTAAGCTCTGACGATGTAGAAGATGTAAGAGTTGATAGTTTCCGCTTGGGGTTGGTGTAGGATTTGACGAAAACATAGAACTGATGCTTTCAAAATGTTCCCCATGTATATCTCGGGAGTAAAACAAGCATGGATGTAAAATAAGTTAATATTCAGGAAACTTTTCACCTAACTTAGTCTTTCATGAACCACAAGCGCCTTTGTTACAGGGGACGGCATGCCAACATCTGTGGCAATATATTATCTGTTGTTATATAATTTTAAATAAAACCACATCTTCAGAATTTATGTAAAGGGTGATTTTTCAAAAGCTATAGGAAAGTTTAAAAAAAAAAACATAAAATTCAGAAAAATGCATGAAATCTTTATTTGAATCGATAGTACGGCCCACATAATTTAATGTTTGAAGATTATTTCATGCAAATGTTGAACATGACTGCGCCTCAAATGGTCCATCCGCTTAGTCCAATTTTGGCATACTCATTCCAACATTTCGGCCACGAAATAATGACCGGTCTTCCAATAAGTCAACTGAAGCGGGTTTTTCTGTATATACATAAGCTTTAACATAGCCTCACCAAAAATAGTCAAAAGGCGTTAAATCGCACGATCTAGGCGGCCAATTGACCGGTCCCGAACGTGAATTAAAATGTTCACCGAACTCGCCTCTCAATAAGTCCATTGCTGCGCATGCTGTGTGGCATGTGGCACCGTCTTGTTGAAACCAAATGTCATCCAAGTCTAGCTCTTGCATTTTGGGGAAAAAAAAGTTAGATATCATCTCACGGTAGCTCTAATCATTCACAGTTCTATTCCAATCCGCATCATCTTTGAAGAAGTACGGTCAAATGATGCCACAAGCCCATAAACCGCACAAAACTGTGACTTTTTCTGGATGCGTTAGGAGCTCTTTGAATGCTTCTGGCTGACGTTTACTTCAAAATCGACAATTCTGCTTATTTACGTACCCATTGAGCCAAAAATGAGCTTCGTCGCTGAACACAATTTTTCGGTAAAAAAGTGGATCTTCGGCCAACTTCCCAAGAGCCCATTCACCACAAATTTTACTTTGCGGTAGGTCGTTCGGCTTCAATTCTTGCACCAGCTGCATTTTGAAAGGCATCACACTTAAATCCTTCCGCAAAATTTTCCACGTTGTACGGTAATAGAGGCCCAATTGCTGTGAACGGCGATGAATCGATAATTGATGGCCTTCAGTAACACTGGCCGATACAGCTGCGATATTTTCTTCAGTTCGCACTCTACCCAAGCGTGTTGGTGGTTTAATGAACAACAATGTGAATTTGGTGGTCGATTAAACTGACCATAAAATGGAAGAAGCGCGCGATAAACGTTCTTAACAGAGCACGCATTTTGATAAGAAAATTCAAGAATTTGCAAGCGTTGTTCGTTTGTAAGACGATTCATGGACCAAACTGAATATGTTTAACAGTTAATCAAAACACGAAACGTCCGTCAGCTCTTTAAGCCAGTGTTGCCAAAAAGGTGATAGCTAAAAAATCACCCTTTACTGTAGTGCCTACTTGACCTCCACGACCGTTTTAGTCTGAAATATGCTACAATACTTGTTTTGATTTTGAAACCTGCGCCGGATTTCGGCAAGGAGATGCGTTGTCGTGTGACTTCTTCAATTTGTACTGGAGAAGATAGTGCGACGAGTCAAGGTAAACACGGAAGGCACTATCTTCTACAAAGCAGTCCAGCTGTTGAAATATGCGGACGACATCGATATCGTCGCGCGTTCCCAACGTGCCTTAGCGGAGGCTTTTGCGGCAATTGAAGAAGAGGCGAAGCGAGCTGGTCTTAAAATCAACGACGGGAAAACAAAGTATACGCTGTCGACTAAGAAACGTTCCGTCACATAACACCTAGGACAAAATGAATGTATCGACGGGGCAAACGTTAACTCCACAAATGACATCACAGTGGAGATCCGACGTAGAACCACCCTTGGTAACCGATGCTACTTCGGTTTGTCGCAACATGTCATGCTCTACAAGACCCTTATACTGCCAGTCCTGCTCTATGGAGCTGAAAGCTGGACGATAACCAAATCTGCAGAGCTGATTGATGCGAGGAAGGTGAATGGAGGAGAAGACATAGCCGCGAATTCTACGAGCTGTACCAGAATGTAGATGTAGTCCGGAAGGCAAAAATCCGTCGAATACCTTGGCTCGGCCACATCGAACGCATGGACAGAAAACGCTCCAGCGAAGAGGTTCGAGAAGAAGAGGACGACCGAACCTCCGGTATAGAGACTAAGTCATCGCGGACGTAAGACAGCTTGGCCTTGATGACTGGAAGCAGCGTGCTCAGGACCGATGGAAGGCAGCAATTGCTCAGGCTCTGACCCTTCATGGGTCGCCGGCCTGATAAGAAGAAGAAGATTTTGGATATTTGTGGGCCGATACTGACCCCAAATGTTACTTACTGTAGATTTTTGGGCAGGCATTAGAACCTAAACAATTTGAAACAGCGACGTTAGAGGGACTCTTAGAGTTGATAGTTCCCGCTTGGGGTTGGTGTAGGATTTGACGTAAACACGAAGCTGATGCTTTCAAAAGGCTCCCTGCGTGTATACCGGGAGTAAGACTTTTCATCTAACCAAGTTTTTCATCAACCACAAGTGCCTTTGTTTCAGGGGGCAGCGTGCCCCCATCTCTTATAATATACAATTTGGGGTTATTTCATTTTATTTGCGGACCTAAAACCAAATTTTACATATAGATTCTCATCTTGGGCATATTTCACTTTCAAAAGCTAATACTTCTGTTTGGGGGTCACCATCTGCAAATTCACCTTTAACGAGGAATACACAAAACTTCAAATATTGTGCAGCCACAAACCAATTCTCACCCTCATCCCCCCATGCATTCACTCAGTTCATTGACCTTGAGCCACAATTCCCATCAAATGCCGACAACGACATCAAACCGAACTCAAATCGTAAAGCAATTTAGTCGCCCTTATCGGCGTGCCATTTTATAGACGGATAGGTCACCAATAAAAACAGACGCCCCCCAAAAGGCCACTTCAGCCGACGTTACAACATTTCACCGAAACTCCCTTGTAAGCTTCTAAATAGTTATAATCACCTTGTTGATGGCCAATTCACTCTGCACTCCTCCCCCCATCGGAGCAGCCACCCTTCCCTGCTGGCTGATAAAAAAAAAACCCGAACGACAATAAATGGCGACCCCGGCACGGCCGCACACTTCATGGTCGTAATTAATGCCATTAAATCCTCTCGAGCATCCTATTGCCATCACAAATCCCCGTCATGTGCAATTTTGATAAACCAAACATGGACCCAAAATGTGTGTAAGACTGGCACCCGCCCTCGCCGCTGCGATGCGGCTTTTCACAGCACAACAGCAGCAAAACAAACGAAACGAACAAAAAAATACTGCAGTAAGGGAAAACTAAAGAGTGAGAGATAGAGAGAGAGTACTTACGTTCACGTAGCGTCACAATGTAGTAGGACTCTTTGGACGGAGGACTAACACCCAATTTGTTGACAGCCAATAGACGAAAGCTGTAGACCGTAAACGGTATAAGGCCTGTCACCTGATATGATGTTGCATTAGTTTTAGTGAAAATTTGTGGAACCTGGTCCCAGGGTCCATCCTCGCCGACTCTGAAATTAAACGAGAAAAGGACACATAAGTACATACAGACACATGGAGGGGGACAGTGGTTAGGGGAGGAGGGGGGACTGATATAAGACGGATCGAGTGACATGACATAGTTTTACGAGTACATGACGCCTCTCGCCGGGATTGCATGTTCCACTTACGGTCCGTCGATTTCGAGCTCCCCGGAGAAGGGTTTTAATTTAATTTTGATTAATTTGATTTTCTCTGCGCAGCAGTACTTCATTGTCATCCTCATGTGTGCGGTGCGATGGGGCACTTTTTTCTCCATCATTTTCTGCCCCCTCGGTGGCTCTGGGATGGGGATGTTATGACTCCAGTGTGATAGTGAAGCGTCGAATCCAAAAGGATGTGGGTGCTTTGCAAATAGTTTACCTCTCAGTCGACCCACCGCCCGGGCTGGGAGCGGAGAGAATAGTGCGGGCAAGCCCACATGGAATGGGATCTCTTTGCGCTGGCTGTGTCATCATGTAAATTACGGCGGATGAGGCCCCCCCACCCCCCAGGGAGCTCATTAGGGTGTGGAACTGCCTTTAATTTTCCGCTTTGATATTCGGATTTATTTAATTTGACGTTTGTGTGTTCAAATATTGCTCATTGCTCGAGGGCTTGTTTACACTCGTTTGCAGCGGTATGGAGGGACGATGTGAGCTTGATGTGAATCGCTCTCTTAACTCATTACTTTTGAGCGAGTCATGAAGGGAGTAGTTTACTGAAAGTGCATTCCGGGGATGTGGGGTCAAATGGGGAATAAAAGTTGACGACTTTAAGTAGATAGGGTTAGGCATGCCAGCAAGCCGTAATTGCTTGGGAACGTCAAGAAAGTTGTTCTGTTTGGGATCTTGTGACCATGACATAAAAAGGCGACTTACGCGATAGGTGCCATTAGACCATTCCAGGCCAGTGTTTGACACAATTTAAGCGCAATCTGGAGGAATTTCTGCGACGTTTGATAACCATCGACGAATCTTGGATCCACTGGTGCTCAACAGAGATCAAAGCACAGTCGAAGGAGTGGACTCTACCCCCAGGGAATGTGCGCCGAAGAAGATGATGACTATCTCATTGGCAGGAGAGGGGAAAGCCATCGTTTTCTGAGATCTGTCGGAATAGAAATAGTCCAATTTGCCGGTGAAAAAAATGCTCTTACCCGACTTTAACGGATCGGGCCATCACCACCTCTGCCATCACCGCGGCCATATTGGTGGAATTAGGAATTTTCGGGCTGGAACAGTGCCGTTCATACGCTCTACATGGCCTAGCCATCTTAAGCGTTGTATCCAAAGACGCTTGACCAGACGCATGTTTTTATACAACCCATAGAGTTCTTCGTTAAATCCTCTCCTCCAGATGCCATCAACGCAAACTGGACCAAAAATTGCACGCATAACTTTGACTAAGGGCTTTTTGCACCGTAGAGGCGGACTGGATTGATGAAGCTGTTGTACAAAGCCAGTCAATGTCGTCGGCGTAAGCTAGTAATTGAACTGACTTTTGGAAGATCGTGCCTCGACTTGTGAGTACGCACGATCTTCTCAAGGATGATGTTAAAGAAGCCATATGACAGTACGTCGCCTTGTCTAAAAAAAAACTGCATCACTAATCTCACTTAAACTTTCGAGGGCAAAAATTTACAAAAAAAGCTTTTAGAATTCCATAAGAAGTGTATCATTAAATGACAGAGGGGCGTATAGTGACCGACAGGAATCGCGCAGCGGAAGATCTCACCCCAAATCCCTGCACAGTTGCTCCGTAGAGTGGTCAACCTTTGTCAACCAAAAAGAGAAGCTCACCTACGAAGAGAACTTCCACTTAATAGAGCTTTTGAATTGAAGTCGAGGCTTAAAATTTTTTAGCATAAAACCCCCTTCCTGACAAACAAATTCTTCATCGCTGACGTCATTCTCCTCAATATAGTCATCTTTTGTGCAACAAAGTCGTCTGTGACCCTTTTCAATCTCAACCAGGAGAGGCGATCATTCTTCCAAAGTCCTGGCTGACGGGCTACACTCTACTTTGTGACGGTGCCGAGATTTCCCATCACGGGCCATGTTATCCCGCAGCTTGAAAGAGGTGACCAATGATCAGGAAATTTTGGCCATTTGAACACTACTATGCTAAAAATGGCATCCACCAACACGTGGATGAACGCTGAAGTGTCTGATATCAAATTCCGAGCCCTGAGTCTGCAACATCGCGTGCTTTCTCATCTCCTGCATCGCTGCCTGCCTCTGGGGACTCAGAATCATTCCGCGCATGCTTAACGCAGTTCTTCTGAACTAAAACTTAATGCAAGAGCTCCTCAACTGAAGAGATTCTCCCCCTTGGCAAGCAGCCCAAGTCGAGGATTTCAGGATATTCAAACAAATCAGAAAAAAACATTCAAACTCACACAACGATCACAACGGAAATTGGACACATGTTCCCAATTTAGATGAAGACGAAGAGCAAGTCCCCCCCCAAAGGACACGCAGAGAATTTCTCGCAAAAAGCAAACATGTATTAAATGTGGCAGGACTAAGTTTGTTTTTGAAACAATATCCTGAATTTTGATTCGAAGTTCAAAGCCTGGCGCAGCCCACAATAACCAAAACCAGCCCCGAAACTCAAGACGCAGCGTTTGTTTCGAAAACAACAACCTCAAGTAACTTACAGCTGGCAGCGCAAAACCTCAGTCTCAGGCGAGACCCGCACTCGCCGCATCGCCGTCAGCACCGCACAACACATGACGAAACTTTTAGTCAAAGTGAAATTGCATTTGTGTGTGAAATCTGAAAAACTCCTGACCGGTTGGATTTCCTCTCCTCTCTCCCCGGCATCGAAACTCCTGCACAACGTGTGAAGCGAAGCACAAACTTCCGCAGAGAATTTCAACTAACCACCTCTAGTCCTTCGACACACACACACGCACACACATCCGCACCAACCGGGCGGTTCTTGGGCATCTGCATTAACATTCAAATCGAAACAATATCCAAATCACTGGCAAATGCACATAATTCGTGTTTTTTTCCGCCCCATCGGGACTCCAATTGGAAGCCGGAGTCTGTGCGGCACAAAGTCCAGCACGTTCAGCTCCAGCTCCACCATGGGCATATGTGTGCGTTGCAAAAGGATTATTTTGCAGTGAAACTTCATCAGCATGCATAATTATCCGCTGAAAACTCGCATATCCTTGTTGTGAGCCCGTTCTATGCAAAACAACACACTCCCGCCTGCTGGCCGTGTCCGCTGTTGGGACGACGGCGATTTCACTCTTCGGCTTCGCGCCGGGACAAAGGAATATTTTAAACTGTCAAGTGTGTGCCCGCTAGAGGGGGTGGCGCTTTTAAGCGAAATTATTTCTGCGGATATTCCGGGATAATTTTTCGCAGAAAAAACTGCAGTCCTCAATTCGCAGGACGAAACACGAGATTTTACATATCCATTTTGGGAATTAGTTCCGGCGACGGTCCGGCACTAGAACAGCGCCACTTTGAGCCTCTCAATGCGCCACAAATCCATTGGCGCGTTGGCTCACTGTGGTTCGCCAGTTCAAACGCCCCCTTCCCCCAGCCGGAGCTAAAAATCCTTTTACACGAATTAAATCGCACAGGCATCGGGTATTAATTTCGATATAAAAAAAACTGTTCCAGGAGTATATGTAATTCGGAGGCAGAGGACGCCCCGAATGTGGTCGGCGGCCGTTGGTGGCAGTTCATGTGAGTTGTTGATAAACACAAAACCAGAACACACAGGGCGGCCGGTCGGAAGGGTAAACATGGCCAGCGGAGCATTGGTGCAGTGGGTCGGTGGGCTGGTGTCCTCTTCGTCCGGCTCGCCGCCGTTTCACGTTTTAACGTTTTCTGTTAAATTTAATCAGCAATGCACTAGAGCGCGGATGGACGGCCTGGCAGCGGTGACGGCTTTTAAAGGCGGACAGCCCGCCACCCGCGATCCTGACAGGCTGACTCGGTGATTTTTTGGCTTTCCAAACCGTCTGAAGGGATATTTCATTTCTGAGAGTGAAGGCGTTCAGTTTTTTTTTTTGCAGCATGCATATGTGGAGCACTTACTGCGATGCATTTCCGCTGAGTGAGCCTGTTCTGTGAGTGTTCTCGCGCGCAGCGGAATTAGTGTGCGAAATCCAGTTCAGGCAACCGTGCAAATGGTTACTGGATACGCGAACTGCGGTTTGGTGATTAGCTGATTGCCCGGCACTTTGGGGAGTCGCGCAGAGAAGTGCTGTGCAGTTGTTGGAGGTTTTTTTTCACTCTACTCTTTGCGTTCCAGTGGCCGGGTCGCAGAGAAGTTGATGATAATTATTTTGGGTCAGCAAAGGATTATGGACTTACATCAAGAACATTGATGCAGTGTTATGGTGTGCGCTTGTGGCCGGATGCAGTTCTAGTTTGCTTTTTATCGGTTCACATGCAGATCTGCGAATGCAACTGAACGGGAGTTGTTCGAGGGGCACAAAGAGATTCTGGCTGGAGATTTTTTCTGCATTTGCATTTACATTTGAAATGGATTCTTTTTGAAGTTAAAATTACAAGACCTTGAGATAAAGGTTTACACTGAATTTTGTAGCGAAGTCTGATATTAGTGTAAAGGGAGAAAGGTTCGTGTCGGCAGGTCACTAATTATTTATTTTGGCTTGCGATCCATGAAGGGTCAGAGCCTGAGCTACTTTCCGTTGTCGACGACTTTTATTTGTCAAGACCAAACGCTTTAGCGTCCGCAATCATTTGGCCTTTCTTTCGATTCCCGACGGCAGGAATCGAAGAACCTCCTGGCTGGAGCGTTGTTATCCATTCGCTCGATGTGGCCGAGACACTGTTGTCGACGGATTTTTGCCATCTTACTACATCCACATCTTGGTATAGCACATAGGGTTCGAGGTTGTGTCTTCTCCTCCCTTTGCCTTGCTCGCAGACAGGACAGCTCGAATGTATTCGTGGCAGAATTTTTTGTTCTACAGAACCAAGAATCTGCTCTGCCGTTTGGCTTATCGTCCAAGCAAGTTGATTAAAGTCTGGCATTAGTGCAGCGTAATACAGTGCAGAGAAGTCAGTGTAAATCTGCGACTTAACTCCGAAGAGATCGAGACTCAGTGAAGCCGACTACTTGAAAATTCTGGAAATCATGACTCTTGCCGTCTGCAGAAACATTTCAAACATCGTTTGCATGGGACGTAACAAGAACTGGAAAGTTTGTGAATGTTTCACTGCTAATTGTAGCTACAGTCTATAAGAAATCTGGCTCTAGCGTCGTTAGCCACTGCTCGTGTTGTCTCTTCGTTTGTGAAAGCCAAAATCAATCAATTGCTGTAATTGAAGGAGGTGGTAGAGAGGCAGTGACAAGAATGGACCCTAAAACCTCTAGCGTGTGAGTCGATGCAACACGTCATCGGACCATTCAATACAAGTCGTATTGGATGGGTTCCAGTCTGGTGGTGTTCCCCAGGGCTCCTCTTCGTCTTCGACACTCTTCCTCATTTTGATAAATGATCTCCTCTCTATCACTTCTAATCCAATTCACACCTTCGCGGATGACGGTACCCTCAGCTTTTCACATTCATTTCTTGGCTCTCGGTCATCCTCTTCGGTCATAGACCCGGAAAGCACGAATATGTCAAGCTCATTTAATTCCGATCTTAACAGCATAATTGACTGGGGTTAGGAGAATAGAGTGGAATTACACATTATCCACGATTGGCTCTAGCGTTGCTGAAACCGAACGACTTTTTATCCTCGGTGTGTGTATCAACTCAACACATAGTTGGAACGATTCGAGGTCCGCAAAAATGCACCGAAGTATCTAGGTTTCTTAAAGCGAAGCACACCGTTCGATCTGCAAGGCGTACATCCGCCCAAAATTTGAGTGTAACACTCCTATTTTCCTGTACCCCTAAGATAGAATTCATCAACGAGCGATAAACCTTATTGGTAGTACTAATGCTGCGAAATCAAACGACTCTCTAGAAGATCGCCGAAATGTTGCGTCTTTATCACAAAATTCTAGCTATTAGAGGGTGTCCCAACAAGAACGCAAGATTTAAATTTGACGCCATTCGAATTGTCATTGTTTGACATTTGAACAATTATTATTGTTTGGTAGTAGAAAGTATAAGGTTAATAAAAATGGAGCGCTACACGAATCACAACGCATTCTCATTGTGAAATTGTTTAACCAAAATGGTGAAAGTTTTGCGGCTACAATTTGGGGTTACAATAATGCTCCAAAAGAGTCAACTGTAAAGCGATTAATGGAAAAATTTGCTGAAACTGGATCTGTAACTGATGTAAAGACAACAACGCGCCTTCGACCAGGTTGATCGACCGAAAATATCGCAGCAGTACGTGATGATGTCGCTTAAACTCCATCCACCTCAATTCGACACCGAGCTCAGCAAATTGGTGTTCCAAATCCAGTACGCAGCGAATTTTGACGAAAGATTTGCATCTTCATGCATACAAAGTTCAATTGACTGAGGAACTGAAGCCAGCCGACCATGCACAGCGAAGGGAGTTCGTTCATTGGGTATTGGAGAGACAACATGAAAATTCTGATTTTGCCGATAAAATCATCTTTAGTGACGAGGCCCATTTCCATCTTGATGGCTTCGTCAATAGGCAGAATTGTCGCATTTGGGGCGAGGAATATCCTCGAATGATTCACGAGAAGGAAATGCATCCTCAACGTGTCACTGTGTGGTGTGGATTTTGGGCTGGAGGAATCATTGAACCTTTTTATGGAAATGAGTCAGGTCAAGGGCAAACAGTCAATTATGTTCGGTATCGTGAAATGATAAACAATTTTTTTTCCTAGAATTGAAGAAATGAATGTGGTTTCAAGAAGACGGCGCCACATCTCATACAGCCAGAGAAACAATTCAATTGCTGCATCAGCCATTTCCCTGTCGTGTTATTTTGCATTTTGGTGACCACAATTTGCCACCTAGATCGTGCGATTCAACACCATTGGACTTTCTTCTTTGGGGTATTTTGAAGGCGATGGTTTATACGAATAAGCCGACGACGACTCAAGCTTTAAAAGAGGAAATTGGACGCTGCATTAATGAAATACCGCAGCAATTATGCAAAACGGTCGTTGAAAATTTCATTAAAAGATCCCGGATGTGTCAGCAAAGCCGCGGTGGCCATTTGGCCGATGTATTATTCCACACATAACCTCATCCAGTCTTCTTTACGATTTAATAAAGAATTCACGATTTTTTTTAAATATCTGCGTTTTATTTCAAATTTAAATCTTGCGTTCTTGTTGGGATACCCTCTATAACAGAAAAAGCTCTTATGAGTTAGCCAGTTGCATTCCTTCCCATCAAGAATTTACCCGCAATATGTAAGCGTGCCTTAAGCCCGTCTAAGATGTACAGTTTAGCTTGGAGACTCGTTCTTCGGCCGCACCATACGAATATGGAATGCTCTTTTTTTTTTCCCCTCATTACAATCTACAGCCGCTTAAAATCGATGTGCACCTGTACCTTTTCTCCCTCTCGTCCTCTATACCTTTGGCCCTTGCTGTGACTTAATTCCGGTCACTTAAGGGTACTTAATAATAGGACAAAGGACAGTGTTTTTCGCTTTTACAAGCCATTGAATTCCACATTCTTTTTTCCACGCTTCGCCAGATTCCCAAACAAGATAAAAATCTGTTCAACTCTTGTCTATGATTCTTTTCCATCATCGTTCCCTACAAAATCCCTTTCTTTGCAACGAAGATGAGACTCGCTTCAGCGTCAACTGTCACTCTCAGGTATGCAGTATTCCGCAACAAATTCTCAAGCCCGTGGCTTATGCCCTTGGCGTCTCGCAGTAATGGAGTTTTCCAAACTAAGTCCATCCAGCGCCACAACGGTACTAATTAGCAAATTGTTTCCACACGACTCTTAACCAAACCGACCTTCGGCTACACAATTCCTCACAACACACGTCCACCCACTGCTGGTTAGTCAGGACCGCGTATTGAACTCCCTTTGAGAGGCGTCCACTGCGTTTCGCCGTACCACCTTAATTGAGGCTTACCACCCTCCAACCATCGATTCCCGACTACAAACAAACCGATCGCCTACATCGCAACCCATTATTCCCGCAACAAGAACAACAGTTCGCAGCAACTTACCTCGTTTCAATAATGAACTGCGTTACAGGAGCATTCCTCGAGTGCTGCGAGTGCGCCCACGATAAATTAACCGACCGTGACGTGAAGCTTATTAGTAGCGGCCTCTCTGGTGGGTCTGGAACATCTGCGAAATAAATAAACCAAACCAAATCAACAAACGGAACCATCCTTGAAGCACAGGGCACAAACACTGTGCGACCGAAAAACCAAAATTTACAGATCGCACACGCCCCCAAACTCGGCCACCGGCCATCAGGGTGGGCAAGGACGCTCACCGCAACAGAAGCAGCGGTGACCGTCGAGACCCACGATGTCACACAAAGGCTCACAGGAGCCAGCAGCTTTGCTGCACCACACACACACACACACACACACCCACACGCAGGCACACCGCATAAAATTAATTACTCACCCTGAACTAATAAATCAACAATCGCCTCCGGAATATGTCTGTCATTAACCAGACATATGTACTCGGCGGTGTCCGCTGCAATTGCCGGAACGAATTGCAAACCGAAATTATCGGAGAGCAGTTGAATCTGAAAAGACACAGAAAAGGCAAAAAACGAGCAGTCAGTCGGTGTATGCAAAGAAGGACATAATTTGTGGGGGGTGGTTGGGAAAGTTTTTGCACGCCCTGGCAGCAGGACTTGGTTCGAATATCGGAGGCACGAACGAAGCCGACGACTGTGCCTAGGAGGAATATGTGCGGAATCCTTAATTAAACTAATAGCTCCAGCTATTCCGAAACAGGGCCGAGGGTGGGGGTGGACAGGCGCAAGTCTATGAAACGACAAAAGAAGCTTAAGATAATTGATAGCGAGGGAGCGACCTCACTTCCCAAGTTTTTCCGTTCTTCGTCGTTCTTCAACGACGACAACGACACCCTGCAGGCACCCCCCGGGTGATGGGTACACATGCCCCATGCAGTGACGGCGGTGGGTGCAGAGACATGAAAGAGATTCTTTGTCGCATCCTCACCCTAACTCAAGCGGCTGACTTTTAAGCTTTTAATAACTCTTGTGTTTGAAGTAGGGATTTACGGTGGATGAAACCGCTGTGCACCGAATCGGGGGAGTTCATGTGTGGGTGTGTGTGTGTGTTATTTGGTAGTTTTGCCATAAATTCTTTGATTATCCGCCCCTTCACACACCCACTGACTCCTGATCATTGCCGAAGAAAACTTTCACAGCACAAGCCGATAGACTTTCGGTGGTTAGGAGGAGGATCTTCGGTTGTGTGTGTGTGACGCAGTGGGGGCTCAACTATTTTAATTACAATTAATTTCGTTTATTCAGATGTCAGTTGGGAGACGCGCCTCCTCTAATTTGCAGACACGTCATGAATGCAAAATTCCATCAGAGTCACGAATGTCCTGGCAAACGTCACTGGAAAGGGCGGGGGTCATGTGCTCGCGTACTCTGGGTGTGATATGTGACAGCCTGAGATACGTTCAACTTTCTGATTTCCTGGTAGATTATTAAGGACACATAATCCTGCTAATGAATGAATTTCTAGGGGCAACAATTTACCGGGTGACACTTCTGTGAGTGAATTGTGATCAGTTTGTCTTTGTTTTGGTTTGAATGGCCAGTCTTTTGAAGATGAGAACGAGATCATTTGAACACTCAACCGATCAACTAGGATAGAGGGTAGTTGTACGGGGATAATCGACCATCACAGTAGTAGATATGAACGAAGAAGGTGCCTTCCACCAGCGCTCATATGACCGAAGCGCCCTTAAGAAATGCAGTTTCAAAGCATGAACAGGTTGAAATTTGATTCCTGGGCTGAATGTTTATCTCACACCTTTCCACGTCACTGTCAGTTTCGAGTTGCGGAGCTTGAAGATGTCTTCGAAAAGCTTCTTAATTTTTGCCATTCGGAGTCGGTAATAAAATGTGGGACTCCTTATCATGGAAGAACAATACCACGCACAACACAAGAAGCTGTTGAAGGCACCTAGGCCCCGGTACCTTGTGGGACTGTAGTGCCATAGTTGTTGATAGTCATCGTAGCTTTCGTGGAAATGATGGTCATTAACGCAACGCCAACGCTGGTTGCCCATAAGGTAAAGGAATCCACTTGGAATCCACTTCAGGTATTGTCGCTTAATTTGGCTGAGATGCTCAATAAGTCAGTATTAGAAGGTGGTTCACAATGAGCGTTTATTTGAAGACAACGGACAACAATTCTTCTTCATTTTCTCTTTTCTTTGGCGCTACTGTTCGTGGTGGTACAGGGCTTCAACCAACAAGACTTCCCGTCACTGACAGTTGACATCACAAAAAGTTGGTAGAGGCGATACTTAATTTGTATACGTCTTCTCCAGCGAGGATATTCTCCGTTGCATTGTCTAGCTGGCATAGAGTCAAATATTTATCGGGCTATAGCAGTGGTGTCCATTATTTTCAGTCATCTGCTCAGTCATCTAGAAATGTGCTTGAATAAGCGCATCCCACTCTACAGGCAAAATAGTTCAACGCCAAAACAAGTCTTTCCTCTCCACAAGCCCTTAAGACGTTTCTTATCTGTTTTAAATAATGACCACTTGTATGTGGTTACCGTGCCGTAGTGAGTAAGTGCGTCGTCACACACCGAAGGTCTAGCTTCGATTCGCATATTTCGGAATCGGCAAATACTGTAGGTCCCCCCTACTCGTGAGAATACAGTAGCACGCGCAATACAAGTAGTTAATGCCGAAGATAAGCTCTAGTCCCTCGTGAGCTGTAGTGTCACTATATTACTATGAGATGCTTGAATAGAGGCATGCTACCCCACAAGCAGGATAGTTCAGCGCATAAGCATGACAACATCAAAACCTTCCTCATCTGTTTTGAATAATGTCCAAGACTCTATGTCATAATGAAAGACTAGGGTGTCAAAGCAAAGCCCGCTCTGTTTGCTGCGTGAGGTCTCTATGGCTAAATGAGCCTCATGAGCTTAAGGAACACGGCAATTGGGGAGAATAACTTGGAGTTCCATTCCGGCACTGATGTAGTTGTTGTTGACCTTGTCTACTGAGAAACAGTTGTAGAAGAAGTCTTCGACTATCAGGACGTGACTGCTGCCCTTTATGAAGCGATGTCAAGCATTCTGTCTAAGCGACGGAACACACATCATTTTGTCTCGTTTGCTGACAATCAAAGGACATATGTTAAATTTTGGCCGTCTCCGAGTTTTTGCCAATAAAGCCATATTACCCTCTTAGGACGCCGAATCAGTGTAAATATGTCAAACAATTTCTATTGGGAAATCGTTTAAATGACAGGACGTCGTTTCATAAAACCAATTTTGGACATTGGAGATCCCGGTGCGGTTGGCACTGACATTGACAGGGTGCGGACAGTTCTCTACCGTAGTACCCAAGGAATCAGAGTCTAGCTTCTGCTGCAAGTAGTCGTTTGTGCTTACTTCTCCTTCATTCTGAGTAATGGGGAGTTAACGTTTTTTTGAGACGGACAAGAAAATTTGAATGTGGAGACACTCGTTTTGGAACCAAGACTAGGCTTAAAACAAGTTTCTTTGTTTTCGTGTGTGCTTTAAATGGTCTATCACCCCACTCTTTGGAGACCTTGTCGCTTACAGAGCTGGTTGGTTGGCTTTAAGTGCTCAAATCGTTCCCGGATATTTGGCATAACTCGCCACTCTGCGATTCTTCAAAAACAGATTGAAAGTTCAGAGGGACCAGTCCAGATTATGTGACTGGACTGGAAACACTTTATTCAAAATCACTTTTATTGGTGTATACGAAAGTACCGGTTAAGCCAAAGTTCATTTTGTGGCAGAATGCCGGCTACCAGACCCAGGTGTTGAGGGAACCTGACTGGCAGCTACAGCTCGACCAGATAGGAGTAGATCGATTTTGGTGCCAAGGGAGGTCAAGAACCCCTGGAACTTAGGTTTCAGCCTGACCGTGCGGCAGGCCAGTTTGTCATGGCTGTGGTTTAAAATCCAATATCGTGGGTAGAGTCGACATTAGAGTATTCTGCTGTCTGGTTAAGTTCATTGTTTGCCCTGAACTAGGTCAAACGGTTAAGGGACTTTCCGTCTCAGTGTGGAGTTACATTCTCAGCCGGGTACTGCGACCCATAGAGCGGCAGAGGTTTTAAAATGGCTTCCGTTCATACCAAGGTGGAGTGATTATCCCTCAAGCATGGTCTCATTGGGACTTGGGTAACTAAGGCGGCTTGCGTTATATAGGACTCTGTGATATATGAAAGCCGTAACGGCAGGTGATCACGTTACACCAAGTCGGTTATAACACAGCATGAACATTTGGTGCACAAAGGATCCAATGTGGACATGGCATGGTGCACAATTCTTCATGAACCACGAGTCGTCTAAATCCATGTCTTCAATTACAGTACAAGAAGTCAGTTAACACGGCTCTGTACCGCCTGCCATTAACCGAAATCCTGTTCTTAGCCTCATTTTCAAAGAAAAATGGTCCAATTATGCCAAGCGTAAACCTATCCTCACCAAACTGTCAGTGGATACATCAGCTTCTCGATAAAAACGTCTGGGTTGTGTGAGTGTCAGGGCCCTGGTCCACCCCGAACTGTAGAGCCATCCGAAGAAGAGTCTGAGTGTCAGAAGCGGCAATTCAATTTGTTTAACGTAGCCACCGAGATGAAACTGCTCTAAGAGACAGATTGGAAACGAGCCCGCAGCAAATGGTCGCGACTCATCAAGCGTTGAGTCTAGTCGACCCTATGAGAATATAATTCAAGGTCCTTGGTGTATGTACTGGTGTACATACAGCCTTGGTGGTTGGCCAATCTTCGGCTTACACAGTACGCACTTTGGAATTGAGTTTTTAATAGTTCCTAAAGATGTTCAGGCAAAAAACGATTCATTCTGTTCCGCGGGGGAATGAAACTGACTTTCTGTCCAGATTTCGAGAGGGAAACATGTGCCAGAGGCTTGACATGATTCTCGAACACAAAAGGTGTTGTTTTTTGGTTGATACGAGAAATGGAAGTAGATTCAGGAGAAGTAAACAATGTGGAAGACATGAAAGAAATACAGACGGACAGAGGCTTGGACAATGAAAGGAATTCCGTCTTTTTTCGACAGGGATCCTTAAGAGCCTCTGGATGATGATGTTGCAATTAGCCCTCACTCGACGAACTAATCTGACTTTTTATAACAGCTGTATCATCCCGGGGCTCCTTTACGGTGCGGAAACTTGAAACTGGTGAGGAAGTCCTTAATTTTTTCGAAAGAGAAGTTTTGCATTCTGTTTACGTTGATGGCGTCTGGAGGAGCAGATTTAAGGTGAACTTTATAGGGTGTACGTCGGCATACGCATGGTCGTCTTTCGATAGAACGCTTACGATGCCTAGGCCGGGTAGAGCGTATTTCCACCACTGCTCCGGTCCTAAAAATCTTTGAATTCAAGCCACATCAATAGAGAACAGCATTGGTTGGCGCATAAGTGGAGAAGGACCTCAAACAACTTGGAGTGCCCAACTGGAGGCAGTTGGCGAGAGATCATGCTGGCTGGAGAAGCATGTTGGTTGAGACCAAGGTCCACCCGGACTGTAGCGTTATTAAGAGATGAAGAAGACACTACAGCTATGACCATTTGCAAAGCACTATAATATGTCAATCTGATGCTATTTTTAATCACTTTCTAGCTCCAATCATCAGAAGAAGCCCTAAAAGACCGTATCAACTTTTTACAAAATTTTAATTATTCTTAATTTAATGCGTCCAGTGAATTAAATTTGTTCATCCCACATTTGATATATCACATCTTCTGTATCTGTTTGGTTTCTAATATTGAAATTCCCACAGTGGTGTCTGCAGATACACCCCACTGCCAGGAGCACCGATAAATTGAAACATTTTTTTATGATTCCTTCCACCTCGTAGCATCCACTGACGAATTCATTTTTAATAAATTTCCCACTCTCTCCGTGACAAGGGGGGGAAAAAGAGGGACACGAAAATCTGTCAGAAAATTAAAAAAGAATTTCACAAATATCTGGAGCATAAAGGACACTGCAGTAGTTGGAGCTTCATCAGATTTTATCAGTCTACAGAGAAACGACTGCAGAGCCTACAAGTATTCCTAACACAAGTTCCACTCCACTTACAACCCAGCAGTTGCACCCATAACTCTCTTCCACCCAGATGAGCACACCCCAGCCACCACATCAGTGAAATCTTCAAAGGCAGATCAAAAATCTGAACAAGAAATAAAAAATCCTCACTCTCTCTCTCTCTCTCGCTCCCGCATAATAAATGATGACCCAAACTTATTCAAAGTATTCAAAACTTGCCACACCAACTAACCCCCCTACCTCACGTAAGTTCCTTCTCACCCAACCCCACACCCCACCCCACCACCACATCACTATCCAAAGTGACGGTATAAATTTATTTAATGACCGATCTCGGCACAGCACTCTGCCATTACACGACCCTTATAACGTCACCCTGTGCTCATCTAATTAATTCTTAATTTTTATTTGTTCAGTTCAGAGAAAGTTTCTGCACACCACCCACCCAGCTCTGTGAACGACAACGCTACAATTAGAATATAATCCGCTACAGATACTCCATCGTTTGAAAGTGACAACTCGGAGCGAAAGTGCGGGCGAATGGGGTGGTTGGGGCGGTTGGGGCGGTTGGGGCGTTTCTTGGGGTGGGCGGGAATATGCGAAAAATCACATTTAATAAAATGCAAATTTACACTATCTAACAGTAAACCACTTTAATGGGGTGCCACCGTGCACGGATGGTATATCGCGACGGAGGCGGTTGTTTGATGTAGCGAAACTGGAGCATGTCATCAGTTCAAGTTTAAATTTACTTTTATACTTATGCATACACTCGTAGGTTTAATGCATGAGTCCTTTGCGTTGGGAAACTTCATTAACACATGCTTTCAGTGAACTCATTAAAAGTTACCCCATTCAGTGGGAGCGGATGCAAGCTGTAGGGCGGCGGCCGGATGATGAGTGTTGTGTCGTGTCGTGTCGTTTCGTTTCGTTTCGTTTCCTCTCTCTGCCAGCCTGATGCGATGCGGTTCAGTATTTATTTGCATTCCGATAGGCAAAGGATGTGCCGAGGGAGAATTTACTGATTCGATTATTTGATCAAACATTTGCTGACTCACCGCCGTCTTTCAGCTGAGAAGAGAGAACACCCGCTGCATATCTAAGGGAAGGTGTGAAGAGCTCCTTCAAGCAGATGGAAGGCGATTTATTGCCCTTCGTCCTTGGTGATGCAGGAAAGACGTGGGGGGCGATACTTTGAACAGCTCTCGGGAAAAGTTTCCAACCCCCCTCCCCCTCCCACACACCTGCAGAGGATCTCAATTACAAGCACCTGCTGTAACTGGCTTAGACTGCAACGTGCCAGGACTTCAGAGGTGCTCATTTACGGGGTCCACTCACTCAATTGTGTGGAGCAGCGGACGGGCTGCAGTCTTTGTTGATGGCCAAGTAGTTTATTAAAGTGGGAATCTTTTCGGAGGTTGTATCGATGGTAAGTGAGTGCTCAATTTGAGGAGAGACGAACGTTGCTGGGACGTATTACTTTCGGAGTACTTAAGGTGTCTGAAGGAACGGGTTGATGAAGTGCTCTTTTTCCCAAAACTGAAGAAATTGACGAAGTTTTCGTTCATTGTGTTCGGGTCTCTCATTGAAAGTTCCTCGTCTAAGACTTATGATGTGAATGGGAAGAGGTCAGGTTACGGAAGAGGACGTCTCTAGTGACATTCAAATGTCACTTCACTTCATGGTCAAAAGTCATAAAAGATTGTCACTGTGGACTGATTGTCACTGTGGACTGAGTGTGACTACTGAGGGTCAAAATTTTTTGAAAAAAATTGATAAAGACTGAATTTGAAGAAAGGAGTGCATTGAGAAGGAATCACAATCCGTTGACACTTTTTTTTTAACATTGATTGGACGAACGCCGCACTCCTGTAGTTGTTGGTGTTGAACGTCTTACATCCTAGTGTTCCACTTTTTTAGGGTTTCGTTTGCAAAAGGAAACCAAAACTTTACAGTTTTGTCATGTCATATGTCATATCTCCATACCTTCTCAAGAGATTATCGGTAATTTTTGAATTTCTATGAATGCGTAAATGTATTGGCGCATGAAGCTGCATAAACCATACAGTCCGTTGAGAATTCTTCTCAAAAAGCTATCAACGCATACATGGCCAAAAATTGAACGGTTCTTTATTTTCTTTTGAGATTGACCATAATTCGGCGCCACTCTAACACAGATTGTTAGCTGCTATTGACCAAACCTCAGGAAATCACAACCAGACTTGTGTCCAATACATAATTTAGGGTCAAGAAAAAGCCGCATTTCCATTGACGTTCGTCAGAATGCTTGATTAGATCAAGCAGAAAGCGCCTGTGCGCTGATCCAACAAGAAAGCAAGATTTAAACTTGGCGCCATTCGAATTGTCATTGTTTGACATTTGAACAATTATTATTGTTTGTCAGTAGAAGGTATAACGTTAATAAAAGTGGTGCGCGAATGAACAACGTATTCTCATTGTGAAATTGTTTTACCAAAATGGTGAGAGTTTTGCGGCT
Source organism: Eristalinus sepulchralis (assembly GCA_944738645.1). Classification (NCBI taxonomy): domain Eukaryota; kingdom Metazoa; phylum Arthropoda; class Insecta; order Diptera; family Syrphidae; genus Eristalinus; species Eristalinus sepulchralis. The sequence continues at coordinate 5,893,166 of OX122882.1, read as the reverse complement.
ACAGTTCGCAAATTGCGATCAATTTGGGGTAACAATAATGCTCCAAAAGAGTTTTTGCTGAAACTGTTCAATTGCTTCAATTGCTGCATCAGTCATTTCCCGGTCGTGTAATTTCGCGTTTTGGAGACCAGAATTGGCCGCCTAGATCGTGAGATTTAACACCATTGGACTTTTTTCTTTGGGGTTCTTTGAAGTCGATGGTTTAGGCGAATAAGCCGATGACGACTCAAGCCTTAAACGAGGTAATTGGAGGCTGCATCAATGAAATACCGCAACATTTATGCAAAACGGTCATTGGAACTTTCATTGAAAGATCGCGTATGTGCCAGCAAAGCCTCGGCGGCCATCTGGCCGATGTGTTATTCCACACATAACCTCATTGTGTCTTCTTTACGATAATATAAAGAATTCACGATTTTTTTTTAAATATTTGCGTGTTATTTAAAATTTAAATCTTGCGTTCTTGTTGGGACAGCCTTTACAAACGTATGTTGCATGTCGGTCGTTGGTCGTCGTGACGTAGTGGTAAGTCCGTCGACCCCCACGCAGAAAGTCCAGGTTCGATTCCTGGATGGGACATCTCGCATTTTCTCACGGCACCACCTTTTTCGAGTTACTGACAACACTCAAAGAGTATCAATTGTCTATGAACAGCTTCTCAAGTCTCGACTTTCGGAGTCGGAAAAAAAATGTAGGTGCCTTCTATTCTTGGGAAACAGTAAAACACGCACGCACAATACGGGTCCCTTGTTGAGTGTGCCACTTAAGTAATTAAATATGTTTGTCGCTAAGATTTCGTTGGTACTTCTTCTTGAGACAAGTGCAAAGCAGACGTAGGTTGATTTCTGGCTCCTCTTCGTCTATACCGCTTCTGCTTAAATCGTTCGAGTGAACAGTTTACTAGTTTACTAACTTGCTCGCAAATCAGACAGTTGCTAGTTATTGCTGCCGCAAGCAGGCTTCTGTTCAATCTTTCGAGCGGCACCAGCGGCAGAAGCTTTCTAAAGCGTTTATGGTTGTGGGTTTTGTTTTTTGAATGCGACTTGAAGGCATGAGACCTTCTTTTTGGAATCAAGTGAGAGGCGCCACTTTGTTTTCCCACGATGGCAATTTTATTGATGTTATATGGGACGCAGTTTTAGCATGTACATATCTCTGGTTGTGCTGTATTCTAATTCTCAGTCGGTCGAGGTCAAGGACGGTAGTCGTGTCATGAACTACGATCGGAGCCCATCATGAAATCCTTGTCCGCTCGATTTTAACAGTGGGAGTTCCTAGGAGTTCATGCTCCTGCGCTGCAGCAAATATGGCTAATTCATTCGCTGTGCAGTTACCTGAAGTGCCTATATGACCACAAGGAGAGTTTGAATTGTTCTGACATCTCCTCTAGGGACGCGCGGCTATCAGTCACCGCCTAAGAGTCTGATGAGACTGATGTCAAGGCTATCGGCCTTGATGCCTATCCGTGAAAGTGATGAACTGAACCCAGATATTTCACAGAATGGATGATAACCAAGATATCGTATAAGACTGCAGTCCTAACTTCAAGACATCAGAACACTTTTTGGAAAGTAGTTCTGAACATAGGAAAAGGATTTTTTTCAAGAAAACAGATCAATTGACGCCTCTCTTAATACAAAACACCTCCACACATTTACAACCCCCAAGGTAATAGCAATCGCACGGAAACACAAGAGACCTTCAAATCAACTTGCAAATCATACAACTCCCGCCCGCCACTCCATCAAATCGATAAGATCCGACGAACTTTGCATCACTCCTCAAACTTCACACAGCCGAAGGGCTTGTTGCCCCAAAATGTCTCATCTTTAAAATTAAAAAACTTTCAACTTCGTGACGCCCTCAAACGCAACACCCCAGATAATATCATACATAAACTGTCAACGTCAATATAAAAATGAACCGGACACAAGTGTCAAACTTTGAATACCTCCTCTCAGTGCTGGCCTGAGACGCCCTCGGTCCGGGGTTTCTTGCAGCAGGCACTATCGTGCAAAACACAAGTTTCCCATGACATTTTTCTTATCTTTCAGTCGTGAGAATGTCAGACGCACACATTTCTACTCAATCCGTGCGTTGGCTGCTGGCACACTTGTGGTGTGGCGAGACGGAGGGACAAAGCGATTTTCAAATACCCCGCGTGCCTCGAGAATCCGGAACTCAAATCGAAAATCTCCCCGCAAAAGTTTTGTTTAGCAATAATTTCCGTGTAGTCGAGAGAGATGGGGAATTTGAAAAATTTTTCAATATCTGAATGCCGAGAGGGACGTGCGGCTGTTGAAGTTGGGCTTATCTGCTTGGGTGGCTATGTGATAGGGGGGCGGGGGGAGATGATGGAAACTTTGAAGTTTTGAAATGCACTTTCATGTGGGTTTTAAAGCTGAGAGCGTTAACAGGGATAAGCGGATAAGACGCCGTTTAAATTGGAGAATGCATTGTTGTGCGGAAGGATAACGAACTTAAGTCGGCGAGAGGGAGGAGGCTCAGCCGTTGAAAATGCAATCTGATCGACATTCTTGTTTAGACGCAAACAATCGCATCTGAACAGTTTACATTTTTATGGGGAAAGGATTTCGAACTTGTTGGGTGTGGAAATGAAAATTTGGGACAACCAAGTGACCCCATTTTCAGTTGGTGCCCCAGTGCGAATGCAGCGAGTAGTGGACAAAATACCGATAAGTACTTAAGGCAGGTTGACTTATGAGACCGGGAACAATGGAGGAGAATTGAAATTTGAAGTCTGAAGTCCGAAGTTCCGAAAAGTCGAAATCCCAGGACATATTGTCCCGAAATGGAAGTCTCAAAAGAAAAATTTCAGAGGAGTGGGAGCTCCGTCACTGTAGGATTCCGAGTAGGCGCTGTTTTCGCGGAATTGTCAAGTTCAATAATTTCAGAAGTTTTCCTTTTTCGGAATTTTGTTATTTTTGATTTCTCGATTCTGTCCCTCTTCCGCGTACATCTTTCCCAAAGCAAAACCGAGTGACCCTCACTCCTCCCTGGTTTTACAAGTTAAGTCGAAGAAGTTCAGCTCCATCGACCGACGCATAAGGAATGGTTATCCCAGAGGTGAGAGCATTTCGTTCCAGACTGAATTTGGAAATTCCAAGCCCTTCAAGGTTCAACGGAATCAGAATTACAAATAAAGCAGCTTGTGACCTCGAGTGCGTAATATATGTCTCAAGAGCACCTTTGTCACAGCACCACAAGAACTGAAATCCAGTCACAAGGTCACTCCTTCAATTCCTCGCGTCACATTGAATTCCCGAAAAAAAACGTCTTCTGAGAATGCTTCCTAAGCACATGCCGAAAAGTAAGATACAAAAAAACTGAAAATTTAGATGACATCAAAAAGACCAAAAGCTAGGCCCCCGCTTATTGCGACGTCAACCACCACAGGACTCGGGGAAACCATAATTCGCTGTCAGGATACCCACGCGGCACGACAAAGGAGGCGCCACTCGAACAAATAAATAATTTACCTTCATGTTGAATTTCTTTTTGGTCTCCTCGTCGTCCGTCGTCGTTTTCTTTTGAAGGATAATCGGCGGCACCCGCAACCAACTCTCAAGATAAAACCTGTCGTCCGCACAGAGAATGAAGATGGAACCCAGAGGAGATTCCCGTCATTCCGCCGAATGATCATATTGAATGTGGCAACGAAAAGGCAAACAATACCTGCCACCCCCGGCAGCACCCCTCCATGGCAGCTTCAGGAGTGGGCTTTGAAGTTCAGTCACGCGTTAAAGCAATTAATTTATTTATTGCGACAATTTCGACTCGCCCCACCCCCCCCCCCTGGCCGCCTCCACGACTATTGGCTATTGCGGATAAATTTCATATTAGCGACGGATGCAGGGGCGAGTGCATGGCACGACAAAGGAATCGCTTAATGTGGAGATTTGTTGCTGATGGATATCTGAATGGAAAATAGAATTTTTCCAGTGCCATGGCAATGCGGGGCGGACTATTGGCATGTGGGCATCGGATTTTAGAATCGCTTGTGCTTGTGTGGTTATTTCCTTTTCCCCCTCGGCGGCGGATGTGAACGTTTGTGGGCTCTAAAGTCGGAACATGAAAGCGGATTAGATTTCATTGGATAAGCCGCATTGTTGGCGGTCAGAGTTTTGCGTTTTTGCTTTCGGCACTTTTAAGGAGCTTTTGAATTTGTCATTGTGTCTTAAGGATGACGAATTGAAATGAACTGAATGAGGAAATTCAATTTTCTTTAGCTGGTAGCTTGATGGCTGAGACTTGAGAGTATCCTTGAAAGAATCAAATAAATATGTTTGTTGTAAAAATAGGAAAGCTCTGGCTGGATGGAGGGCAGCACTTAACAATAAACGAAGTCTCTGAAGGGGGCCGGGGAACTTGCATCTCAAGGGCTTTCGGAAGATCTGAATGCACTGCTACATCTGTTATCCACCGATATCCACTGAAAGGTGATCGACTTTCACAACGCATCAAGGTTTAAGAAAGCAATCATTGGTGCACTGACGGCAACTCTGGACACAAGGAAAGTTTATCAATAGAAAAGCGAGGAAAACATAAGAGACTGCAGGATCACGTATGAAGACTTTGAAATAAGCTTTGATGTCGGAACTACAAACAGAGAACTGTGAGATAAGGATTTAGTAAGAAACCTTGCTTTTCTGGAAATGCATATGGATGCCTCCATACTTGGCGATTCAACGGGCTCAGGACGTATAACACGTATAACGTTGTCACTTTGCCTTTCCGAGCGTTGAAGCGTTTTCCAGATGGAAATTAAAACTTTTTAAGAGGCTTTGCTTAGTTTTTATCAATGAAGACGATAGATGGCAGTTCTATTGCACTGTACATAAAGAGTCAAGTGACCGTTGAGATCCTGTAAACCTCACAATCATTATCATTTTCATTGAACCGCATGTTCCACTGAAGACGTCGCTGTGGAAATGCCTGCAAGTGAGATCTTCAGGCCGCTCGATCCATTTTGTTGGCACAATGGCTGAAGGCACCGCCGCCGGTGGAGAAATATCTCGATGAATGCGGTGCGCTGAACTGAAGATAGCCAACGAGCGATTGTGAAGCTTACAGAAGTCTTCGAGTTGAGATTCAAATCCAATACTGACATTAATACAACTGAACAAATTTGTGTCAAGTGATCTGACTGTCTAACGCAAAAAATGATCCTTCTTCTTCTTCTTCTTGTGGCGCTGCAGTCCGGGGTAGACCTGGGCCTCAACCAACATGCCTCTCCAGCCAGCACGATCTTTCGCCAGCTGCCGCCAGTTGCGCACTCCAAGTTGGTTGAGGTCCTTCTCCACTTGTGTGCGCCACCTTATCCTGGGCCGTCCTCTGTTGCGTTGTCCCAATGGCTCAGATTTGAAGATTTTTCGGGCCGGAGCAGTGGTGTCCATCCTTTCTACAAGGCCTAGCCACCTACAGCGTTGCATCCGTAGACGCTTAACTAGACTCATGCCGTCGTACAGCCCATACAGTTCGTGGTTGAATCTTCTCCTCCAGATGCCATCAACGCAAACAGGCCCAAAAATCGCACGCAGAACTTTTCTCTCGAAGAGACCAAGGGCATCCTCATCCGCTTTTAGTAGTGTCCAAGTTTCCGCGCCATAAAGTAGGACTGGGATGATTAAGGTGTTATATAAAGCAAGCTTAGTCTTTCGAGAGAGGGCTTTATTACTCAATTGCCTCTTAAGCCCAAAGAAACAGCGATTGGGAAGAGTGATTCTGCATTTGATTTCGGTACTGGTGTTATTGTCCCTGTTTACTGCGGAGCCGAGGTAGACGAAGTCCTTGACTACCTCGAAGTTTCTGCTGCCTAGTGTGATGCTCTGTCCGAGACGCCGATGTTGTGTGTCCTTCCTTGATGACAGCATATACTTAGTTTTGCCCTCGTTTACCACCAGTCCCATTTTAGCCGCTTCCGCTTCAATGACAACACTCGCCTCATTAATGGCTTGCTCTGTTCGTTCACTCACATCAATGTCATCGGCGTTAACTGGCAGTTGGACGGACTTTTGGAAGATGGTGCCTCTTTTGCTGACTTGTGAGTAACGACAATCTTCTGAAGAAATATGTTGAGAAAGTCAACTGACAGTGCGTCACCTTGTCTAAAATTTTTTTTGACATTGAAGGTCATGGTAACCGACCTCGACGGAGCAGTGCGAATTCTCCATTTTTATCCTGTACTCTGACGAGTTTGGTAGGAATGCCAAGACTGGACATGGCTTTGTATTGTTCGTCTCTATGCGAGTGGTCATATGCGGTCTTAAAATCGACGAATAGGTGGTGAGTGTCGATCTGAACTTTTCGGGTCTATTCCAGGGTCTGCCGTAGTGTGAAGATTTGGTCGATGGTGGACTTCCCAGGCCTGAAACCACACTGTTTCACGGTTTCAGGCGTTCACACACTACGGCAGAGAGCATCTTGTACGCCATGTTAGGGAGACTGATCCCTCGATAGGGGAAACGAAAGCTATTCATGAGACTTGTCGGTTTATTGTGAATGAATCCGATAGACGGCAGGCCTATCGTAGTGTACATTGGCATTCAAGTGACCTTTAAGATCCTAAAAATACCATCATCATCATTTACGGTGTCCCGCATGTTCCACTGAAGATGTAGTGAAACCTCCAGACCTCTCGATCCTCTATCATTGGCTCTTACTTATCAAGAGCTTTTGCCAAGCACATTCAGGCGAGTTTATAGACTTGAACCTCGCCCTAGGTTTGCAGAGCGGTTACCTACCAGATGGAATGGCACCTTAGGTATCTGGAAAAGCCATGGACTATATCTCAGATGGTTTAACTTTGGCGTCTAGTTTTAGAGGAGGGCAGGTTAGATGCAACCTAACCTTATGCTGATCGGGCTTTACTTGGAGGCAACTGGCGAGAGATCGCGGTAGAAAGAAAGACATTGGTTGAGGTCAATGTTTACCCCAGACTGAAGCGCCAGAAGAAGAAGACGCATCAGCAGATATGATGCTTTGATCCCTAGATTATGGCTACGGTCTTCGGAACAGATGCATTATGTTGCCACAATGACAGAAGACACCGCCGTCGGTTGCTCAAAAGTGGAGAAGGACTTAAATCAATACGGCGCGTGAAACTAGCATAAATATAACCAACAAGCAATTGTGGTGCGTACAGAAGTTAAAAGCAGCTCAAAGAATTTCGTTGTCTGAAGTGATCTGAAAGTCTGAAAAAAATAGATGAACATCCTAAAGAATTGAATAACCCTGTAGTAGCGGGTAAGATCCAGGATTTGCTGTGATACCACACCCTGACGTCTTGCACCGATTTCCTTCTAAATAAAGAGGCAGAGTAACTTCTTCTTTGTCCAGTTGAAACTTCCATTTCATAGAGGATTCCTAAGGCCGTAGGCTTCCTTAAGTCTTTAATAATAATAATTGAGTGGCACTACAGCCAACGAGAGACCAGAGCCTAGATTCTGCATCAATTACTTGTCTTGTTCGAGCAGAAGGGACATATAGTATTTTGACGACTCCGAACGGAGAGATTAAGGAAATTTTTCATAGACAACTAGTACTCTCTGAGTGTCGTCAGCAACTAGAAAGAGGTGGTGCCGTGATAAAATGCGAGGTGTTCAGGCCGGGAATCGAACCAGGGCCTTCGGCGTATGTGTTGACGCATTTACATAGCTGTTATGAATGAAGACGGGCTAGAACTGCTTGAGACTTAAGGTAAAGAGGAAATCTTGTGGTTTTCTCGCGTCAATAAAGTGAGCTGGGAATGGGGCAAGACATCTTGCGATTGGCAAACTGGAGTGATTGTCTCTCTTTCCAAAAATGGGACAAAAGAGTCTGCAATTACAGGGCCATACCTCTCTTAAGTCTCACCGGTAAAGTCCATGCTAAGGTGTTGGAGGCCCTTTCTAGGAGTATGGTTGAGTTCAGGTAAGGGGATGGACAAAACGGCAAACTTCCAGGCAGTACAGTTATTCACTCTGGGAATGATACTTGAGAAGGTTTGTGAGTATACTAAGACTTGGAAGCGGCATACGACCGAGTCAGGAGGAGGAGTCGACAGGAGTATTGAATTGATGGTTTCCTGTTGAGTGTCATTCAATCTCTTTGCACCAACTGTAGCAGCTGTGTCTGCGTAAACGATAGTAAATCAACGTCTTTCACCATGGACGTCGAAGCTCAACAAGGGTGCGTCGTGTCACCTCTTCTTTTCATTTTATATATGGACTGGAGCACAGCATCCGAGGCAAGGAATGCTTCATATCGGGGGAGCTGAAAGTAAGTCATCTTCTTTTCGCCGATGGCTTATTTGGCTTCACATCCTCCCAGACGTTCGTATTCCCAAATTTTAAACTGATCGTCGTTTAGGACTTATCACTACTAACAGGAAAAAGTCATCTTACCCATTTCGAGAGGACCAACAAAATGGCAATTTTCTATCTGAAATAACTTCTTTCATCTCCTCTGTTTAAAGCTCTTTCCTCCTTTCATTTTCATCCATTGTCCTGCACACATTAAAACACTCAGAAATGTCCAAGTCCTTTTTCCCTTCGCCACACACAATAGCCATTATCGTTACAAGATTCCAACATTTCCGTCATAATCAATTCATCAAATGAAGACGATAAATCATATCTCGCCTCCATGCCGAGACAAAGGCCATCCAGTGCTCCCTCGAAGAACAGCTTTAACTCCTTCGTGGCCCCCCTGTCTTGTCCAAGAGAAGCAGTGACGCCCAATTTCATGGCACAAGGCCGATATTCATTGTGCACCTCAGTGAGCTGACGGGCGTTTGACTCTCCAATTTCACTCAACACCAACGAGGCGCCCGGATCTGCACTCACTGTGTGCTGGACCGTCGTTTGCACTGCTCCTGGCAGTCCTGAACTGTTGGCTTATCAAACTGACTATAAAATGAACAAAATATTGAATGCAATGTCCTGATATGCAAATGCTGATATGCACCGCACGAGCACCGCAGCACACCTAGGCGGGAGGTTCGAGGGAGAGGAATACTCTGCATTTTAAGCACGCTGTACATTTCAGTTTGAGTGGGCGGTGCAGGGTGGACATCATCTTGGCTCACATGGCAAGGGGGAAGTGACTGCCGGGAAGGCAGAGGCAGGAGGTAGGGAAGAGTAACTACAAGGATTCGGATCATGAGTCCTTAAATAAAATTACAACTCGAGGATGGCTCATGGGTTCTTTTCTTTTATTCTTTTTTTTTCAACACTGTCGTCGTCGTTCTGGTGTCAACCAGGAGTGGAGTGGTATTGTGGGGGGACTGCAGGGGGAGGGGGAAAGGTGGAGGAGTAAAGGTGTATATTTTGACTTACCCTGGGGCTGTGTAACAACGGTATCCGATTGGCAAATTGTGCGATGGTTGTTGTTGCCGTCTTCCACGTTAGCGTATCCACGAGGGATTGCCCTGTTACACCAGGACACGTTATGGTGACATTCTTACCAGCTTCAGCTATTACCTTCTCCGTTGGGATGTTTGTCACGTCTGAAAGGACACGAGAGAGAGAGAGCACAGAAAAAAAGGAAATGTTAAATTTTTGTATTATTTCTTCAAGGGTCGAGTGAGGTATTGGATTCATCACACACACACACACAGACACACACACATATTCACAAAAACAAGGACTTACGTATGTTTACCGGAAAAATGACGCCCATGAGCTCTGACGCTGGAAAATAATTGCCAATTTCGGAATTGAAAATCAAAATGTTGGAAAATCTGGTTTTTACATTTCCTGTCGTGCCGAGCAGCACGTCTTCGATCGGGTTGGCATTCAATATGTTCTCGAAAATTTGAAAAATCATTTTTGATTTGAAGTGGGACCTCACGTACCTGTGCACAATAACCCGCAGGCCAAACGAAGAGCACCGGTATTCAGATTTCGTTGAGTGTCAAATTGCTTGGTTCCGGTTTAGTCCTTGACAGGACCCTATGGGACACTTTTTGCACTTCAGAGCATAACGAATATCTCCTGTGTCAATTAAACGGAGATGGGATATCGATGAATTTGTTTATTATTCATCTTGTAAGCCCTCCGACAGACTGTTTCCTCTGTCGACCACTTCTCAGGATTGCTTTCGTTTGTTTGGGCGAATTAATGAATTCGAAGTGTATTTGTTTGAATTGAACGATATTGTTTTGAGAACATGTTGTGGTCGTTGGCATGGAGGTGGGGAATGTGTACATCTACGTTTAAGGGAGCTTTCCGGGAATTCAGGACGACATTAAGGATTAAGGATGATGCTTAAACAAGAGGATAAGCCATCATGTTCGTTTTTTTTATGAATTACTGTGTTATGGGATTTATTTTGCAAAAAGTCCTTCTCGGAAGGAAACTGGAAAATCATGAAGCACCAATTCATTCAGCTAGCTTGTTGCCTTTTTTTAGGGATCCATCCAGTTGCCATCACACACACCAACTGGTTGTAGTTTTCGAATTTAGCAATTTTGAAACAGATTCAGGATTTCGGCTTTTCGAGATTTCGGCTCTTAGGGATCTCGGGTTCCTAGGAATTGCACAACGTCTTTTTGTGAGTGTAGGTATTTCGGTACTTAACCTATTCTGAATTTGCTGTCTTTCTCGGTATTGTATTTCACGATTATGTCCGTCTCCCAAATAAGATCTCGTTAGAATAGAGGTCTTTCCACCACCGTCCAGTGGGTTATCACATGGAAATGTGGAATGCAGTTACCCACTCAATCGGAATGAATGTCTTAAATGATATGAACTGAGACAGCAGGGTGAACAACATTGTGTCAAATGAGTCGACACGTTCCATTTAAATCCAGATCTGCCCTCTATATGGTCTCAAACCAACGACATCATGAAACTCCCTCAAATGAGTCCGGAACACAATGTTCTAGTGGACAGTGCCAATGACCACTCTTGGCACTAGAAAATTTCTTCTGATCAGACTGATACTACCAGTTAGGATCCCTCATACCGAAAGCTAGTGGCTTGCCATTTCCCCCAACTGACTTTGGATTCACCACTCATTCTTCTAACTCTTGACAGACGTAGTGCCGCAAAAGGTGACTTAAGTCAGGAAGATTCATAATCTAGTCACATCAAGGCGAGAGTGAGCAGCAGCTATAAGTATTGAATGCGACGAGTTGCGCTGTCCACATGGCTCCTTCTATTCGTTACTCACTGAAGCCTCTTCTTTGTTGGAGCCGACCCTTTTAAACAAACTCGTTAAAAGTCTGTAGCCTGAATTTCATTGATGGCGTCTAGAGGAGAAAATACCAAGACGAACTTTATGGACTGAATGGCGGCAGAGGCCTTGTCAAACATCTTTGTATAAAACGCTTAAGGGGATTAGGCCGTGTAGAGCGTATGGGCGCCACTGTTCCGGGCCAAAAAGTCTTCGTATCCACCATTAGGCAATTTTACAACACAACAGAGGACGACATAGGTTGGAATGGCGCGCACAAGTGCAGAAGGACCGCAACCAACTCTGAGTGCGCAATTGGAGGCAGCTGGCAAGAGGTCGTGCTAGCTGGTCCACCCGGAATGAAGCCCATCTGTTGCTGTTGCTCGGAGTTCGACGACTGTACGAACAATATCGCCACATCACTGTACGGTTAGAAATCGAAACGCAGAGAGAGTAATGGCTCTAATAAACTTAAGGAATAGGCATCATATAGTGGGATTGGGGATAGAACCACACATAGGCCAAATTAGACCCATTGCGATATCACGGTGATGGAGCAACCCCCTTTCCTAAAACTTGAACCGTATAGAGCTTTGAATAGAATCTTAGAGTGAACTGATACACTCAAATCATGGAATTCGTTCGAGGGGAAGAAGATCCTACAAAAAGTTTTCGCGGTATTCCGTCACTAAGTGGTGTCGACGTCCATAAAGTGACTACTAAGATTGATCAAACATTTCACATTTCGTGGCAGTTTCCCAATGACACTCTTCGCCCAATTCGATGACAGCGGAAGACTGAAACAAGGTAATAGGCTCAGATGGAACCAAAATAAACCATTTTGCGCGAATGGGTGTGGCGAAAGAAGAGGCAACAGCTATCACAGAGACTTCTTAAGGAAACATCAACTTTGCTAAAGGAAGTTGTATGATCATCGAGGTCCATGCATTTCAATTGAGTGCACATTTGCAAGATAAACGATGGACTCATGACTGTTTTTTGTGTACTTGGGCATATTAAAGAATTGCTAACAGCCCCAATCTGCATGTGAAGGGAAGCCCTTTCTGTAGGTCGAACCTGCCTTAATTCTAAATGGACTTTCAAGATGAATGAGCATCATCATGCTTACCATATGTGTCATTGGTGCAAGGCGAATGCAGCAAAAAAACTGAGTACTCTTTGTGCTCCACCTCTTTTGGACGATGCGGGCAGAGCGGGGAGCTCTTGTGCCTAAAGGTCTACAGATATTTTCCGTAACCTCTGTGTCCAGAAAGGAACTGTGAGAGCGGGTAGTTTCAATCGCTTCCGATCTTAATATTCAGATCTTCGATGAAGGGAACGAACGTCTTGGAAGCGACTCACCTCTTCACCCCTTATGCCTCTTTATGCTGCTCGTTCTTCTCTTTTTATATGTTTGGGCTGCTGCCGGTTCTGGGTTCTTTGATGGTACACTGGCATAAGCTCTTCTATAATGGTATGGGTATAGAAAGACATTCCTCATCAGGGTAAGACCAGTGAAACCACTGATAACCCGTACTGAGAAGAGTCAGTACGTTGAAGAAAATGCTCCAGCCCCAAAATCGGAACTGCATACAGGAGGACTAAAGGGATTCCTTGTGTAAGTAGGATTTTGCGGATCCATAAATATTTGGCAAGATCAAGTCTTCCTTTGGCTGTTAAAGACGATCTTCCTAAAAGATTTGATAACTACCTTGCTAGTGAAATGACCCAAATTCAGTCAAACGCAGGTCCAGGTTCGATTCCCGGACTTAACTCCACGCATTTTTCACGGCACCACCTTAGGTATTGTATACCTAGAGAGGGTACTAGTTGTATATGAAATGCTTCTAAAATCTCGCCGTTCGGAGTCGACAAAAAACTGTAGATCTCTTCTACTCATGAGAGAACAATAGAATGCGCAACACGGGTAGTTGACGCACAGGCTAGTCGGCCCTGGTCCCTTGTGGGCTGTATTGCCACTCAAATATTATTAGTATGTCTCCTTGACCTCCACAATCGTTTAGGTCTGAAATATGCTACAATACTTGGGTAGAAGAAGTTTCATTTCGAGCTTCCAAGAGTGAGTGCCAATCGTAACCCTCTTGTGTCAAAAAATCATAACCCTCTCGCAATCAAAAAAAAAAAACAACTTTTAAGTAATGGAACAATAAATCTGTTTTCAATCAGCACAACAAATTAATATCCAGAAAAACCCAAAAAACATATTCACGAAAAAAATATTGTAAAAGGTATATGAAATTAATTCAAAAAAAACACACGCGGGAGCAAAATGAAAAAAAAAACCCACAACCTCACTTAAATTCAATTGTACCCCAATACACTGGCAATTATTATACATATCACCACCTTATTACAAAAGTCGAAACAAAACTCTGTCAACCCCGTACGAACGTCAAACAATGCAATTCCGGCAAAAAATGAATGACCAACTTAAAATTGGCGCCCGACAAAAGCCAACTGTGTAACAATTTAAGCGAGAAAAACTCTGCGAAAACAATTTACACCAACAATTCGCGCGCGAGTTTCCCCTTCACAATTTTTATGATGAATGCAAAACGTAAACTCCGCCACATTCGTTGCAATCAAATTGAATTTCGGACCAATTCCATAGTTACTGTGTGTCTGCTCATCTCAATCCATACTGCCAATGAAGTGTCATTCCCAGGGGAGCACAGAACTCCCTTGACAAACTCTCCACGTCGATCCATGGATGCGAGGGATTTTAATTTAATTTAGAGGAAACATTTTCAAATTGAAACAAAAAGGGAATATTTATGAGACAAACAAAACACAACGCAGGCCACGACGAAAAGCGGCTTAACCGCACTATGCACCGCAGAGTGTCCTGCGAAATGTCCCTCCACGAGCATGCACCACGCACTAGCCCGAGCGGCAGAGGCAGAGTGGGTGCGCGAGTGCACACAGTTTTCAATTTTACTTCAATTAATGTGAAACATTTTTCATGTTTCAACTGATGCTCGGGGATGATTTGCAATTCTCTCAGAGGGTGCCTGGATTTTACAACAATAACTCACAGTCGAATCCTCGATTTTTTTTTCCGCGCCCCACTTGAAATCCGCAGCAGATCGCTACTTTAAATGATTAAATGGGAGAAAAAAAGGCAAACTGTCAGCGGTTGCATTAGTAACACGACAACGACAAGACAAGCGAGTGGCTCGAGTGAGGGGGTGTGGGGTGGGGGTGGAGTGGAAAAACTACACATAATCAAGTGAGATTTGGTGGAAATTGCGTCACACAAGGGTGACGATGCAAATTAAACGCTACGAATCGGAGAGGGTCCCGTGAATTATCACCGATGCGAGACACACACCAATTGCCCATTCCGCCTGTCTGCGTGATGGCGTGCTAGTGGAGGCGAGTCCTCGGTCCTGAAAATGGGCAATTTCCATGTCCTCGAGCATCGTCGTCGTCGTCGTCGCAGTCATTGGCATCGGCAATGTCGTTGTCGGTCGGCGGCAGCGCACAACCGGGCAAGGGTGGGCTAATGGGAATGGCAGCGAAAGAGATTGGAAGTAATTTTTTTCTGCTCCACTTTGCCATCCACTCCTCCGAGCGAAATTAGATTTATCAGTTTTCGAACAGAATTAGGCAGGATATGGCGAGCAGGATGTCAGAATAATATGCAAACGGAATGCGCCCCCGGACCGTTTGCTCAGTCGAAATGTTTTCCAATCGTGACGCTCGCACCCCCATCCCCAAACAAAGGGTGAGGATGATGTCATGCTGGAGTGCGATGTGGTGGGTGGGTCTTTGGTTTTTGTTCGACCGAAATTTATGGCCGATTCGGTTGGCAGCGTATGAATGAAATATTCCTGCCATCCGAGGGGACTCGGTCGTTCTGATTTGCTTTTTGCGGTTTCCGGGGTGAGGAAAGGAGGGGCGATGGCTTCGGTCAGTGCTTGCCAGCGAGCCCGAGACAAATCATCGTTCTTCAGATTAAGATGGAGCGGCATTAATTAATAAAGTTGTTTAGTGCTAGAAACGGGGTCCGAAGTAATCACAATTCCCAGCCACAATGAATGCTTAACCATAAGTTGTGTGGCGAGAGTGTGCACGCTTATCGGAGGAGCGTGGCATGCTGAGCGTCATTAGAGTTGGAGGCTGATGGGTGGTGGGAGTGAAATTATCTTAATCTCATGAAGGAAGCACTCCCCCGCAGTAGGTCGGGGTCACCATGGCAAGAGTGGTGCGTGGGAGCGGAGTCGATTTTCTTGCATGGACCACATAGCATCACATGCGACTTAATGATGTCGGATGTGACATAAAAGCGAGAGCGAGTATGTCGAAGAATGAAGCAATTAGAGGCGACGACTATAGGCGAGCTGTTGTGGAATTCCGGTTTAATGAGACAAAATTCAAGGACTAATGAGTCCTTCGGTGATGGCTGCTCAGCGGTGCGTCGGAGCAAGGCTCTCGTAATGGGTAACCATGGAGACGATGATGGATCAAAGTCTGTGGGATGGGAATTCTTTATACAGGGGATTGGTGCTGTATGGGGCACTGGATAAACTGAAGTGAAGAGAATGGAGAACGATTTTTACAAGACTGTTGGATGAGGAAAGATGGGGAAGCATCGATTCTATGGAGGCTGTTGGGACGAAGGACGCCAAAGAAGCCTTCGATACTATTTGGCATTACTACCTCATACTTGTAGTGAACTCTCCAGGTGACCATTCTTCAGATAAAACAATGACTTGCGTAGCATCGTACATCGAACTTGGTTCAACGTGGCCACCTGACTTAACGGCTTGTATCACGGGGTCCATTTTCCCAAGAGTCGTAGATAATGCCAGACTAGATACCTAAGTTACCCAAGTGCCAAGTGAAATCATGCTGAGGGGCAATCACTCCACACAG
>OX122882.1:5833060-5876889 GCA_944738645.1 Eristalinus sepulchralis | reverse complement strand
CTTCAAAAAATCCTTCTAAATTTCCCACTACATTTCCGCATTCAATTTTTCCCACTTTTCCGAACAAAGAATGTTAATCCACACACACCCCCCTCTAACATCCACACCACAATTGAAAATAAATTTGCTTGACAAGCCATCAAACTTCATTTTGCTGGCCCATTTCATCAAACCGCTCCCGATGGGGACAACGCCATCAGACGTTAGGTAAAGTCGTTTTCGGAAAGCCGAAGGATCTCATCTAACAGCACACGACGACCCTTGCCTGCCAAAACTTCCTCAACCAACTTGTTCGTCTTTCATGCTGTTGGCACCGCCGCCGATGGATAGGACACACGAAACAGGAAACGAGAAAAAAAACTCCTAACCCAATAAGCACTGCGACCTCTGACCCAAGTCTACGCCATCAAATTATATCCAATAATCCTGAATCAATTCCCGTCCATTGGATGGAGCTTCAACACTTTACCCGTCAACGTGTCACGCAGGAGGGGAGAGACAGCCTTTGGACACAAATTGTTTCGCACTCGCTTGTCGCACACAGACGCGCAACGATAAATACGTGACCAGAATTTAACCATGAAATTCAATTAAAAACTTCAGAGCTGCGATTATTGACTTCTTCCGCCCGCTCACACCCGACACCCGACACCCGACACCCGACACCAACACCCATTCTCAGACTCCCGGTCGAGAACCCCACTTTTGCGCTATTTATTAAGTGACAGCGGGTGGTGCGGGGGCGGGCGGGCCGCCTGCAATGACGACAAAAACGGCAGAATGAAAATCGACAACCTTTCCATCTGCTCGTCCGAGCGAACTCGGGATTTGGAAGGGTTTCAGGCGCGGCTCGCATATTCCTCTTCGACGTCGTCCTTCTTCCACGGTTACTTCCTAATCCCATTTGCACGCTTCTTTCGTTTTCTTTTAATTAGCCGATTTCCCGTTCCAAATCGCCTGACATTGGTCCGATTCGGGGGGGGGGTGGCAGTGGGACGCAACGCTGCGAAGTTGATCTTTACGATTCACAATCGACGCCAACTCCGTCACCGCCACATGGGACACCCACAAAAAGGGTAAACTAAATGAATTCCACCGACGTCCTGGCCGGCGAACTTTTAATCCTTCACGCACAAAGCCAAAACCGAGAATTGAAAGAGACGAGCAAAGTAAGCTCATCAAACACACAAAAACTGAACTGATTTCTGACCTAAATAAACACTCGCCCACCCAACCGGGAGGACGGGAGGATGGGACTGCACTGCCACTGGGGTAAGTTGATAGGGAAGGCGCTGTCTTGAGTAAACTTCTTCTTCTCCACTGCATGGGACGCAAATCCCTCGGATCTTGAGCACGGGGTTGTATTTGGATTCGTTCTGCTGGGGCAAAGATTCGGCTAATTTTTGTTTTTTTTTTTTTTAAGCGGAGGACTCTGGGGGAATGCCCGGTTGTGTATTTTGTTGGCTCGGTTGGCTACGGCTTCGGAGGATTATAAGTTTCGTAAGCAACAGCTGGAATTGCCATCAAGTTTCTACTTGTCGGAATTCTTTAAGGACTGCTTGAGGAGGAGGTGGAAGAGTGGAAGGAGCGGAAGAGGGAGGGTACACTGGTTTTAGCTTTGATCATAGAGAGGGTTACGTTTGTGACGACATGCAGTGTAAGGGTAACCAAAGGTGCCCTCAGTATGACTTTTCCTTTGAAATTTTTATGCATCACAGAGCCACTGTATCATTTTACACGCTGTGTGATGAAGAATCGCGACTATGGATCGCTCGATCGCACAATTTACTCTCATCCCCTAAGCAAACTTCGTTGTGAGCAGAAAAAACTGACAGGCAACGAGGCATACCAAAAGGTTACGTAAAAAAAGGAAACGTTAAACCAAGAGCAACGCAAGAGGAGTTCCAGGCCAGAAGAAAGAAAGAGAAGAAGATTCTACGACTGAAGAAAAGGTGACTCACAGCCTCCCAACTCAAGGATAATGAAGAGTCTAAAGAAAGGCAGCAAATACGGGCCTTCTATAAAAAAAAAATACAAAAGCTTTGCCGTTTTTTCTAGGAAGGACACCCTGACTCTTTAAAACTGTTGAAGAAACCTTGTTGTGAGTCCTATGGAATAGTGGATGTGCCTTAGTGAAAGAATGATGGGAATGAAGAAATCCCAACAGCAGTCGATGAAGTAGCTTCGCTCACCATCGAAGAAGTCAACGCAGCTGTTAAAAGACTAAGGACCAACAATGCGGCAGCTTTGAGCAGCTCGGAGCTCTTCTAGGCTGATAGCGATGTTCTTGTAGGGACTATGTACCAGATCATCTGTAAAATTTTATTTAGTTTACAAAAGGATCGATCCTACACCTTGAAATAAAACTGTAGAAGTACATCTCTGCCCCAGGATCGTCTACAGCATCTTCTCCAGCATACTGTGTTATTTTCAATTGCACTCAACGCGCATAAAGCTTATGGTCCGGCAAATCGTCAGAAGACCAAATTTTCGCAATAACTACCTCTTCACTTTTAAAGACCCATTAGTTGTGTCGAGCATTCTATCGTGACGACTGACCTGAGGATTCCTGAAAAGCTGATCCGATTGTGGTTAACGGTGCTGCTCGTTTCATGGAGCTTCCGACCCATATAATAATTGCACCGTTGTTGCGTGACTTCTTCAGTACTCTACGAGCTCCACTACCTTCTTTGGTGGTGGTGAAAGAAGGGAATCGTAGGGGAAGTAGGCTGAAGCAGTAACAAAATTGTGCCATGCTCCAATTGATTTGTAATTGATGACCGCAGCAACCAGGTCTTGTCCGCAAAATTGTCCAAGCCTGGTTGCTGGGAGAAGATTCGACTCAATAAGACAAGTTCTCGGTATTTCCGAACGCTCGTCGTAGAGTAGAAAGAAACCCCGCCAATTCCACACCCATGGTTCTTAGATGGGTATTGTGTGAGGTCTTGTCTTTATCATGCTACATACGATTGCAGTAGCATCCTTAGAATGATAAAGGGTAATCTGGGTAAACAATGGCATTGTAAGTTACCGTAGGAAGCATCCCTTATTGGCGTTCCTTGGAAATAAAGCGGAAATTAATCCTTCCAAGGTGCAGATAGGGACGTGAGCGATGCCTCGAAACGATGGCCTTAACTGAAGGTCGGTCGCGGCCCACAACGAGAGTGGAACCGTTTTAACTTTCCCGGTTCTTACTCTCCTTGTGGGAGAATATGGAGTCGCGCCAGCACATCCGCCGTATTACGGGGGGTCCAGAATATTTTATGGGCCTGGGAACTTCAAAATTTGTGGTTCCCAGCAGGGGGATTTTCAGTACAGAAGTACTCAGTCGCTTAAAAGATTGCTTCACCAAACAATTTCCCTTTTCCAGACCACAGCCCTCTACTTGGAAGCAAGGTTTTTCTGCTTTAGCCAGCTCGCACAGCAGAACTTCGCAGCGTTTGCATTCTGTCTCGGTCATGCTGTCGACAATGCCAGTTTTCCCTGTTCGCGGCAGCAGGGAAGAGATACCAGCCTTCTTGTAGGGCTGCCGATCTCGTTTTGCACGTGTCGCGCGTTTGTGCCTGTCGGCGGCTTCTCCTGCACCAGTCACTTTCCGTCCACCAGAACCGCAGTCTGTACAAGTTGCGGCACCAATATCATTCGGAATTTGCGCGTGGGAGGAGCTACCAGGGTTGTCGTCAGCGGAAGTTTCCCTTTTTTTGCTCTTGGAGCCAGCAGAAAAGGAGGCAGCGTTCGTTACGGAGGATGGCCTAGCTTCGGTTGGTGATTATCTTTGGCTTGGCCACTGAAGGGTACAGCTTTCGGCGCTTGCGCCTGCGACCTTTTTCGGGATCTCTTTACGCCGCTCGTTGGCCGCAAGCCTTCTCCCTCTTTTCTTTTGGCTCCTTCCCAGAGGCCCCATAGGTACCGCCTCATATTGGGCTCGTTTCCTTTTGTCGGATTTCCGAGACATACCATCAGAAGCGGTACTCCGGCAGGCTACGTGACTATGGCCCTGGAGATGAGGCGTAACGGGCTCCGCCACTTTCTCAATTTTTCCAACTTATTCTACTGAGCGCATCGTACACTGCGTGGCAGGAATCATTAGTGCCAGCGCCTCTTTGGTTGTGAGTGGGGCCTCCAAATTCCTTGCCCCGGCCGATTTCGAAAAGACAATGGCTGGATTATTGCTGTCGCAAGTTTTCGAATCGGATCCGTATGATTTTCCTCCATACAATCCTTATTCAGGTCTTAAGGTTAATGGTGGTAAGTCGAAATATATGTCACTCACCTCAAGCGTTGTATATATCAAAACATAACTATCGGTGATACGTAAAACTACAGAGCTGATCCTTGGTGCCTTCAAAAGAAAAGTGCTACTTTGGGTATATAGTCCGGTCTACGTGGAAGGGAAATGGAGGTGAAGACACAACCTCGATCTCTACAAGCTTTACCAAGATGTTGATGTAGTCCGGAGTGCAAAGAAGATTATACTTGGCTTGGCAACATCAAAAGAATATCATAGCAATATGAGTGGACGACAGAACTTCCTTTATTTACAGACAGGAGGATTTGGATTGACGACTGGACGGCGTGTAACCCTGAATGGAAGGCTGAAGTTGCTCACTTCCGGTAAGTAAATACTTTCGATAACGGCGTGTTAGGAACGCGTGATGATTTCGATGTCTTCTGCGCATCCCAATGGCTGGACTGACTTGTAGAAGATAGTGCGTGCCAGGTTAAAAGCAGCCTAGCCCACTACCTTCATCCTTACTAGATTGAATAAATCACACCACAGTTCGTCTCCTCTCCGAAATGCGATGCAAGTTGCAAATGATTGGGAAAACCTTCAGTCGAACTTCACGTGCATTAGAAGCGGATACATTTTTTGGGGCTCTCGAATTAGGCCATAGCGTTGAATACCTCGACACAACGTGTGCTGTCACGTGTGGCTTTAGAAACGATAAAAAGGTGGTCCCTTTCTCTGGTCTTTCTCAGAATTCGCCTTAGAGTGAAAATTTGGATCATAATCGATTTGCATGGCCAGAAGCTGTGGTGCTACGTGCCGGTTCGTGTGGTGTAGAACTACTGTAGACATTCACACAGTATGATGGACAGGATCAGGATAGGTGACATTGAACAGGGATATGCCTTTTTATTTATTTTGCAAGAGCGAGGATCACCACTCATGTGAATGGGGCAGATAGTGCTCATATTCCGGTCGTTGGGCATACTTTCGTCCTTCCAAATTCTACAGATGATCTAGTGCACAATGCCTACGAAAACAGGCTTTCTGTAAATTCTTAGCGCCAGTTCTTCCGCCAATTTAAACTTTCCCAACAACAACAGGTTCCTCATAATTCAAAATTCCTGCTCTCTACAAACTATCTTTCAGCAATTGCCCATTCCCTGCATCCACAGACTTGTCAAAAAGATACCTAACGAGCGGAGCATTCCGTCATCCCCACCTGCGCCCACTCTCTCGCTCAACCGCCATCCAAATGAGACGTTAGCACACAGCCACCGTCGACGAGAGGACATCTTCATTTATCACAAGTCAACCCTTACCGGGTCATTTTTCCCTTTATGATTTACAAGTGGCAAATTTTCCGGATCATTGTGTTCAATCGCTTGTCACGTTTAACCCACATCAAACGTCGCGCCGCCGCCGTCGTCCATTTCTGAAAGCTCCATCGCAGCGCCCAACTCTGACGAGCGCACTGAACAGACGACTACTGCAGCAAATGAAGGATGAAATTGATTCCGGCCGCCACCGCCACTCATTTCAAGCGATATGAAATTATCCCTCCCTCCCCCTCACCGAACGAACCGAGGTCAGTCTGTAAATGTTGCACAAAGCCGAAGCGAAATGCTGGCTGAGGACCTTTTCCTCTTAATGTCCGTCAAATCTCTTCTTCACTTAACCGAAAGGATGCAATAAATCCACGTGAGCACACACACTCGCCGCCCACTCACCGTCGTTTCGTGTAACAAGTCATTTGTCGACGCATTAGACAAGCCGCAGAGGTGGCGGCGGCGACGGCGGCGGCCTCTTCAGCATCTCTTAGTCGGCCGGCAATGAGTGTTTGTGCACTTTGTCCGAGCGTCGAGGGTTTGTGTGCATTTGACGCGCGGGCGTGTATGACCGCATATACAGCGATTTCCTTTATCACGCCACAACCTCCCCAATGGCATCCTTTTTGGAGCGCTGAACAAACACATCGCTGCACCGCCACCGCCAGCATCCATTGCGGATTATCTTTTGTGGACGCGGACAGCTGCCGGTCGACAGTGTAGGTGTCGGTTGCGACTGTTGGCCGGCACCACTCTACAAGGACGAATGCTGAAATGTTTCGCGAGTAAGTTGAGTAATTGTTCCTTGTAATGGATTTGTGTGCACGACGGCCAGTCATCGTCTCTGCGCCTGCATGCCACACCTGAGAGCGAGTGCTCGACAAGGGACACTTTATTACGATTGTCATGCAATTGCCGGCTGATCCGACTGTTGGCTGGCGGGTATCAACGGACGTCTGGCGCACATGCTAGCCGGTGCGGAACTCCGTGAAAATTTGCTTTAAATTCAAATTCTCGCCGAGACGGACAACTTATGCGGTCGGTGGAGCTGTTGCCTGATTTGTTAGCGCGCTGAGCACCCGTCTGTGTGGAATGGTTGATTAATCAGTCACGTGATGGATTTATTATGGCCACCTAGTTGCGGTCCTCGTTTGGGATCAGATTTCCTCGCCTCTCATTTGTAGGTCTAAGTGGCGGGCGGCATGATTTGCAGCTGGGTCAAGTGAGTGGCGCATGCAAGTTAGTCCAGATTTACAGGGGTTACCACCCGATTGTGAGTGGTTTACAGGGCGGCGACATGCTTAAAGGCATTTACTGGCCGTCGTTCGTATCAAAGAGCGATAAACAGCCTCAAATGCAAATCGTGCACAGTGTCAGTGGTACAATGTTCAACAGCACTTCACCTCCTGGACTGCAACCAGCGACGGTCTGATGGCAAAGCACACGCGAATGACGGGCGCACAAAACAATCGTCCTTGCAAAATGCTGCATGTAACCGTTCTGCTTGCATTTGTCCCGGCTGCCCCACAGATTAAGCGATTGTAGATTAATAGATTTTTGCAAGCCCTTCCGTTCCCAGCATTGACGCAGATTTTTTTGTCGCTCCCCTTTCAATCATTGAAACCCGACCATTCCATGCACAACATCGCAATCAAATTGTACTCATAGGCATGCCACGCTCACCGCTGCCGTCGCATCGGCCCGCCGTGATTGCAGCTTCATCAAAATCCATCATTAACAAGCGATTTTCGTTGCTTGTCGCTTCGTTCGGTTCGTTGTCGGTCGGGGGACATAAAACACAAATTGTTATCCTTTCATTGAAATTCAATTTGAGGATGCAAACCGCAAATACATTTCCTTCCTGCCGCAGATGAATGAAACCGAAACAGGACATCGGACTTTTGAAAGCAACCAGTGGTGGTGGTGGTGGTGGCACAATCAGGCAGGATTGGCCGTGGCCGTTTTAACTGTTGCCGCATAAACATTGACATGCGAGCGGCAGTTTTCGTCAACAACTGCTGGTGTCCAATGGAATATCAATTCAGTGAAAAGTAGGACAGTCTATTGACAGGGTGGGAAATCGATTAAAACCGGGGTATGGACTTGAGTTGCCATTCGGTCAAAGTCAAGTGGAGCGCAATGGAGACTAATGTAAGAGGGGATCATTGCGATGCTCGAAATATGCATTTTGTGGTTCAAAGGCTGCTTCTAAGACGATAACCAAGGGAGGGCTTCATGCGATGATTGTGTTTCAAAAATGAGCAGATTTCGACTTTCAAGGTGGTGGTCTTGGGAACGTCAGTGATCGCTGTCAAGCCGACGTGGTAACAACACTGTCCCTGTTGGTGCACAATTCGAGTTGACATACAGCCTCCTCGTAGTGTCCCCTGGATAGTCATCACAACAACCGTGCTGTGTTGAACCAAAGTAGGCAGCGATTTGACTCTACCCACCCTCCGATTCTTCTCTGGATATATGCAAGTCCAAATCTGGCCCAGACTTTTAAACGGCGATGACGCCACTAATTCCGTTGTTAGGCAGAATGTTCCTCTCAATTTGGACGATGATAGGCAAGAATTCCGTCCCCACGACTGAGACGAGGTCAAGACAGCAATATCGAGACTGAAGTCGAACAAAGCTGCTGGAGCGGATGGACTGTCCGCAGAACTGTTCAAAGCGGCTGGGGATGACCTGGTTGGGCGCATGCACCAGCTCATCTGTAAGATATGGTCGGAGGAAAGCATGCCCGATGAGTGGAATCTCAGCGTCGTCTGTCCGGTCCACAAGAAAGGAGACCCCTTCGACTGCGCCAACTATCGAGGGATAAGTCTCCTTAACATCGCATACAAGATCCTCTCTGCCGTATTGTGTGAACGCCTGAAACCGTTTGTCAACAACCTGATTGGTCCTTATCATTGGGTTTCAGGCCAGGGAAGTCCACAATCGACCAGATCTTCACACTGCGGCAGATCCTGGAAAAGACCCAAGAAATGCAAATCGACACTCACCACCTATTCGTCGATTTCAAGGCCGCATATGACAGTGTGCATAGAGACGAGCTATACAGCGCCATGTCTAGTTTTGGAATTCCTACCAAACTCGTCAGATTGTGTATTATAACGATGGAGAACTCTCGCTGCTCCGTCAAGGTCGGGAACGAACTCACCGATACCTTCAATGTCAAAAAGGGTTTTAGGCAAGGCGACGCACTGTCATGTGACTTTTTTAACATCATCCTGGAGAAGATCGTGCGTAACTCACAAGTCAACACCAGACGCACGATCTTCCAAAAGTCAGTGCAATTGCTAGCTTACGCTGACGACATTGACGTGATTGGACGAACACTGCGAGCCGTCAATGAGGCGTTTGTTGGCATTGAAGCGAAAGTGGCTAAAATGGGTCTGGTGGTAAATGAGGACAAAACGAAGTACGTGCTGTCATCAGGGAAGGACACACAACATCGGCGTCTCGGACAGAGCGTCACACTAGGCAGCAAAAACTTCGAAGTAGTCAAGGACTTCGTCTACCTCGGCTCCACGGTAGACCATCCCAGTCCTAATGAATGGCGCGGAAAAGTGGACGCTACTAAAAGCGGATGAGGAAGCCCTTAGTCTTTTCGAGAGAAAAGTTTTGCGTGCGATTTTTGGTCCAGTTTGCGTTGATGGTATCTGGGGGAGAAGATTTAATGACGAACTCTATGGGCTGTACATTGACATGCGCCCAGTCAAGCGTCTTCGGATACAATGCTTAAAATGTAAGATAGACCATGAAGACCTTTTGGAAACCACTGCCCCTGCCCAAAAAGTCTTCGAATCTGAGTCATTTTGACAACGCAACAGAGGACGGCCTAAGCTAAGGTGGCGCACACAAGTGAAAAGGGACCTAAACCAACTTGGAGTGCGCAACTGGCGGCACCTGGCGAAAGATCGTGCTGGCTGGAGAGGCATGTTGGTTGATTCCCAGGTCCAAAACGAACTGTAGCGCCACAAGAAGAAGAAGAAGTTCGACAGATGCTTTGGCTGTGCATGGGATCAACATCCTTACCACTTGAAATTAGACTAGATACGAACCGTTTGCATGGACCAATCTTCTGCTGCAGACAATTGGAAATTAATTGATTTTCTGTTTTGTGGGTGGAATGTAATCTTCCTTAACAGACCATCAGTAGCCAAGAATTTACGGACGTCCTAGACTGAAACTGGGTGTGTTGAGGAGTGGGCGAAAGGAGAATGAAAGACAGCAACACCTAGCACAGTGATTGTTAAAGACAGGAAAGGCAACGCTTATCCGGATGAGGATTTGTTGATCGCGGCAGACTTAGGAAGAAGGTTGTACGCTACGATTCTGTAAGCGAAAGTCTCATGACAATGAAGTTAAGGACATAAGTCTGATATGCGCTCATCCCTTGACAGAGGAGAAGGGTGATGACAAGGGTGGCAAGTATGGCAATGATGGCTTCTGCTCTAAGAAAGCACATATGATCATTGCCCCAGCTACGACAACAAGATCTCTCTAAGAGACTTTAACGCACAGCTGGATAAAAAAGAAATACAACCAGCACAACAGCACAAAACGGGCTCAGACTGAATGGCGTTGGGTGAAACGTAGGTAGTAGGTAGCACAAATCACTCACTCCTTCACACTCATAAAAAGACCTGAATCCTGATCACTCATTGTTCAACCGAAGTGATTAGCTCACGAACGACGTCAGACACTCCTCCAGCCTTCTGGATACTTGAACTGCCCGCGGTGCCAACATGAACTCAGATCATTTCCTTATTTCAGCCAATGCAAGAATATGGACTTCGGGAGAAATACAGAGCCGCAACAGGACATTTAGACGATCTTCATAATGCCGTAAACCAGTTTCTTAGGTTACCTTCTGCTAACCTCGTCCGATTGCATGGAATGACCGTCGTGAGCTCTAGTTTATCCACCACACTCAATAGCGAACTCAATGAGGCTTCAGTGTTAAGAAAAGTTTATGACAAGGCAATGCATCGTCCTGTGACCTGTTCGTCATCATTCTTGAAAAGATCAAAGCTTACAAATCAACACTGAGGAGCAGAATTTTCAAAAATTCCGTTTAGCAGCTATCTCACGAATTTGACAAACACAGCGAGATTTCTTTGAAAGAAAAAAAACGACGAATCTATGGTCCTCTCTGCGAGGAAGGCGAATGGAGGAGAAGACACAAGTGCGAACTCTATGTGCTGTACCAAATTGTGGATGTAGTTCGAACCGTCCACTACAGTGGTTAGGCTACATCGAGCGAATGGACGACAAAGAGGGTCCTCAAATCCCAACCTTCAGGTTGGAGAAGGAGATGAAGGTCGAACGTCTGGTATAGAGACCGAGTGACTGCGGACACTAAGGAGCTTGGTCTTGATAATTACGGTGTGCCAAGGACCGTCAAGAATGGAAGCAGCTATAGCTCATGCTCAGACCCTTCATGGGTCGCAGGCCTGACACACACACACACATGCACACACCCACAGACAGACACACACGCAATAGCACCTTAAGAGTTCTAATTTCGTAGATAGAGTCAAAGTCACCTAGTTCTCCTTATTGCGTGTAACTTGGACCAATTGCTGTCTTCTATCTGGTCTACTTTTGCACCAGTTTCCCGTGAATCCCCTTCAGACTTTCATTTCGCAGATGGACTCTTCAGAATTAATCAAAACTCGCCGTGAATTCATTTTTTCTCTCCCAGCTAACTTCAGATTGCAGGCGATCTCCTCCACCCCCCCCCCCCCAACCACCCCGGAGTGTCTAACTTCAAGGACAGCACTAAAAACGGCAAAACTCAACCTTAATTATTTTCCCAAGAAAAGAGTCCAAGACGAGAGCGCACTTATTGCTGTTGGCCCGTGACATCAGAAAGGCCATCCCAAATGAGTTGACCTATTTTTATATTCCGCCCACCGTCGTCGCGACCGCCCCACTTGTTTGTGTTGTTCCATGGAGATAAAGAGGAAACAACCTCATAAATCCCAAATACCCTTCAGTTATGTCAATCAAACCTAAGCCCCCAGCGCTCCCGAAGTGCTATCCTCGCCGCTCGGACGTCAAGGTTAAGGCGCACACGACGAGTCATATTCCCCCAAACCTCGTTCACGCACTTAGGCATAAAGTTTGGAAGGACAACTCGCCCCCCCGCCGTCAGTGTGATCCTTGAGAAACTTGGCCAGCCCTCATGCCCTCGCACAATCGACCGAGTAACCAGATCCTCTCAAGTAAATACTCATTAAATACTTTTATTGCTTCGTCGGGACTATAAGAAGGACGCTAACCCCCCCCCCCCCCACCCACTCACAGTCACACCCTTCGTCCGTGACTATGTGCGTTGGGAAGGCGGAAACTTCGGGGCACGTTGAGAACATCAAGAAAATATGTTCCACACACTTGTAGGTACATTAAATTATGATAAAACTTAGTTGCTGCAAGCCAGCCGAACGAAAAAATGAGCGTCATAAACCAGCCCAGCCTAGCCAGCCAGCCAGTCTCGGCCGGGGTGGAGGGGAGGGCCTCCGGACGACATAAATAACTTTTCCTTGCTGCGCGACGCGTCGGGCCACTTCAAATTCCCTTCTAACTTTTGCTTAAAGTCAAAGCCTTTAACGTTTGTTTTATTTGCATCTCTTTCCGGTTTCTTGGCACTTGCGACAGCGTGTGTACATTGAGGCTTAAACACAGTGCGCTCCACTTAATATGTGAACATCAGGCCTCCGGGGCAGGGGATCGGAGGGGAGGCAGCGCAAAAAAACCCCAACAAATTCCAGCGCCACAGGCAAATAGGGATGTGCATCCTTTTGACATTGCGTGAAAGCAAGGAAAACACGAGAGCAAGCAAGCAAGCAAATAAACAATGCAGCAACAGACAAACAGATTATCTAACAGACGCCAAAGTGGAAGGACGTGAAACAACAAAATCAAAAAAGCAGCCGGCTGAGTGTGGGTGTGTGTGTGTGCTTTGTGGTGCCACGGGTGCTGACCGCCCACTAGACGTGGTTTGTTTGTTTTTTTTTTTTTTGTCACTTTCCGTTCGCGAGATAAAATGTGTCATTTGCTTTTTATCCTTTGATTTATTCACCGAACACACACACACCACCACCACCAGTTACAGTCGCAGCGACACAATGCGGAGCCCAGTGGCACACACGCTCTCGCTGCGCATCCATGCATGGCGACGCTGGGGGAGTGAGATGAATGCAGGACTTAAGGACGAGGCTTGTGCTTAGCTCGTGTGATGATGTGAGCAGCATATGCATGGACGGTTTTGTTGAATTTTATTATTTCGCAGCTCCGTCTGTGCTCAAGTTTTGCATTCAGTCGACGACTGATCCCCACTGATATCCTGTGTTTTTATGGTTAACTTAAGGACTCGTCGTGTGTGAGAAAGTTTCGGTGCAAGTGGCTGTATCGAGAGCGATGTTGCACTGGGTGGCGGCTGTGCATCGTCTGACAGCCGGCTGGTCGGTGAATTCGCTGCTAAGCTGGCAGATTGCAAAACACCCCGGGATAAGGAAGACACAATATGGTGATGGGGAGGAGATTTACATCAAACTTTGGTCTGCCTGGTGGGGTGGGGTGGGGTGTGGGCCGACTGTAATCCATGTGGATGACAGAGGATGTGGTGTTCTTGATAAGGCTAATGAATTGTTGCGAGGCAGCCAGGAAGGGGGTTGTCTCCTTCTCGTCTCACAATGCTGCGAGGAAACGCCACGTTCTTGTCGGCATCACAGCTCGTCGTCGACGGGATAAGTTGGCAAACTGGGTTCATTATGTGGTTTCTTTTTGCAGCAGCATTCCTCGCGCGATACGATATGAATACATTCTGGATGGTCGTTGGGCGTTTGTTTTGCATGAGAGAAGCCAAACTTGGCCCCTAACTAGGTGTGTCTCACGAGCAGATGAGAGATTTTTTGGTGCAACTTTGCGGTTGCTGTAGGGACTTACGACTTTGATAGGAATCTCAGCACTTGAGTATACACGGTCTAGCTACGTCCTAATTGAGGGTGCTTTGAAGGAGGTAAAGGTCAACAAGACAAGGCACAGAGCTACACACACCTCCACTCCCAGTCTTCCCTGACAGCATCAACAATATGAACGGAAACCGCAGATGATTATATTACGAAAAGCGTCTGATGAGTCTCTAACCACAGCCAAAAGTTCAAGAAACCTGAGCGTTTATGGTTTGTGTTTCATCAGCATCGACAAACTCTTGAGACATGCCCTCTGAAACGTGGCATGCTGGCGAGGATGTGGCGTAGATGTTCGTGCTCCGCTCGATGGTGGAGATTACAAGCCGTTTGATGGGCTCTTTGATACGTTATGCCAAAGTTACTTTGGAAATTTACTCGAGACGTCTGGAAACGTATTTAAATTTCGAATGGACTGGGGGATGAGGGAGGGTGTCGAATAACTGGGAAGGTGCACGTGCGCTCGGCTAAAAATAAATGAGACAATAAATGTGGCGAAATTGTGTGTTCGTTTGAAGTGGCAAATTGCTGAGGTAATTGAAGCTCCAACAGAAATCTGAATCCTAAGTTCAAGGCATTCATACAGGGAGGTTTGCTTCTGGTGGGGTTGACTTGGTAGGAGAGGGTAACAGGCGTTGAATTTGACGTTAATTTGAAGGATCTGCGGTTAAGAGTCAGTGCATTATTTTTTGTTCCTTCGGGTCATTGATGTCGCATTTTTAAGGTTCCGTTTTGAGAAGCGAATTTATTTTTATTTCAGTATGTCACTCTGTCAGTCTGTCTTTCTCTCTGCTAATTTGCTCATTTTTCCATTTGTTGGAGAATGAAAATGTAGCTCCAGAGGCCGACGGTGTGAGATGCGTTATAACCGTTATCTTCCGGTCGAGGGTGTCTGACTCATTTCACAAACATTAACACACTATCGATTGCAACAACATTTACTCTCGGCTTGAGGAGATTTCCCCACCAAGATCTTGGACTTGACCCTAGAGCAACTTCAATTGAAAAACGATTTTGAACGGAAAATCTTAATTTTTGACAGGGCATAGCACTGATAAAAAAGAAATTCCATGGAGCAGCTGTTTTATTCATTTAGTTGAGTGGTGGCATCACTGGACATTTTTTCTTCGAAAATGTGGCTGAGAACAATGTTTTGATCAAGAGCGTGCCTTACAGTCCGCCTTACAATCCGCTATGCCACATAGCCATTACCACAATCTGCGAACTATCTTAGCTCTTTTGATTGACCCTTCGATATTCGATTTGATACATTTGGTACTTTGTTCACTTTCACTCACAATCCGGAGACGATTCAAGCACTTAGGGCTTAGAGCGGTTCAAGCATAAGGTCAAATTTGTAGCCAGAATCTAATAGAAAAATTGTCGAAATAAATGGATAATCAAATTTGCATTCAATGTTGTGGAAAAAGGAATTAAGTGCTCAAATGTTAACAGTGTCATAGGGTG
This sequence comes from Eristalinus sepulchralis, assembly GCA_944738645.1. Classification (NCBI taxonomy): domain Eukaryota; kingdom Metazoa; phylum Arthropoda; class Insecta; order Diptera; family Syrphidae; genus Eristalinus; species Eristalinus sepulchralis. The sequence goes on along the minus strand of OX122882.1, from coordinate 5,861,881 downwards.
AGTGTACTCTGAGTCAAAAAAATGCTTACAAATGGTACAACTTTTTTTATGGAAGGCCAAGGAGGTGTGAATAACGACACTCACCCTGGACGCTCCAGCACATCAACAACCGAAGAAAATGTTTAGGATGTGAAGAAAATTCTAAGGATCGTTACATTACTACCAGAGAAGTTGCTGAAGGTGTCGACATACTGGTTGATTCATGATTCGGAAATTTTAGGCGTGAAGCCTGTGGCAGCGAAGTTCGTTCTTGCTAAGTTTTGACGTAAAAACAACACCACAATCCACGGTTCGCTTCAGATTTGGTCACCTGCGACTCTTTTCTCTTCCAAAAACTGAAGAAGCCCATGAAAGGACCGCGTTTTGCAACGATTGAGGGGATACAAAGCGAATCGCTGAGAGAGCTCAAGGGCTCACCAAAAAGAGCATATCAGAACAACTTCGAGGTGTGGAAGAAACGCTGGCACGGTGTAATCGAACAAAACGCAATTATGGCAAAAAGTTCAAGACATTTGTTACAAAATACTTAAAGGAACATACCACAAGCTCGTAGACTCCATGCCTGGGAGGATACAGGCTTTTTTTTAAGAACAATGGTGGCTATAACCGCTTCTACAATGTGAGATTACAATAAGCTACTAAACTGCCTAACGTTTAAGTTGAATACTTGTTTAATTCCAGATACGGCCATCCACAACTATTATATTTTCTAATAGGAATTACAAATTACTTAAATTAAACTAACAAGTAAATTACAATTTAGGCTTTTGTACTTTTTTTGTGCATTTGTGCCTGTTGGCGGCTTCTCCTGCACAGGTCAATTTCTCTCCACCAGAATCGCAGCCTGAATTTGTGCGCGGGAGGAGCGACCAGTGTTGTCGTCAGCGGAAGTTTTCCTTTTTTGCTCTTGGAGCCAACAGAAAAGGAGGCAGCGTTGGTTGCGGAGCATGAGCCAGCTTCGGTTGGTGAAACTTCTGCTGTCCTGATTCGCTTTGGCTTCTCCACTGAAGGGGTACAGCTTTCGACGCTTGCGCCTTCGACCTCTTTCAATATCTCTTTGCGCTGCTTTTGGCTCCTTGTCAGGGACCCCCCAGGTGCCGCCTCCTTTGGGGCTCGTTCTTTCTTCTCGGATTTCCGAGACATACTGTCTTAAGCGGTACTCCGGCAGGATACTTGACTGCCCCTCCGTCACTATCTCCATTTTTCCAACTTATTCTACTGAGCGCATCGTATACTGAGTGGCAGGAATCATTAGTGTTAGCGCTTCTTTCGGCGGTGGGTGTAGGTAGTATTGTGGGTCGAACCTCCAAAATCCTTGCCCCAGTCGATGTGGCAAAGACAACGGGTGGATTATCGTTGTCGCGAGTTTTCGAATCGGATCCGTTTGATTTTTCTCCATACAGTCTTTATTCAGGTTTTATGGATAATAATAATAATTGAGTGGCACTACAGCCCACAGCGGACCAGGGCCTAGTTTCTACAACAACTACTCGTGTTGTGCATGCTACTGTTTTTCACGAGTAGAAGGGACCTACAGTTTTTTGCCGACTCCGAACGGCGAGATTTGAGAAGCTTTCCATAGACAATGAATACTCTTTGAGTGTTGTCAGCAACTCGAAAGAGGTGGTGCCGTGAAAAAATGCGAGGTTTCCCGCCGGGTATCGAACCCATCTGCGCGGCGGTCGATGCACTTACCACTACGCCACGGCGACCACGTTTTATGGATGATAAGTCGAAATATATGTCACTCACCACCTGGATCAAAACATAACTTCTTCTTCTTGTGGTGCTACAGTCCGGCGTGGACCTGGGCCTCAACCACCATGCCTACCCAGCAAACACAATCTTTCTCAAGCTGCTTCCAATTGCGCACTCCAAGTCGTTTGAGGTCATTCTCCACTTGTGTGCGCCACTTTATCCTAGCGCCGTCCTCTGTTGCGTTGTCCAAATGGTTCAAATTCGAAGACTTTTCGGGCCGGAGCAGTGGTGTCCATACCATACGCTCTACATGGCCTAGCCATCTTAGGCGTTGTATCCGAAGACGCTTGACTAGGCGCATGTCACTGTACAGCCCAAAGAGTTCGTCGTTAAATCTTCTCCTCCAAGTGCCATCAACACAAACTGGACCAAAAATCTCTTCTCTCTCTTGTCTTAAATGACTTTAAAAATAAAACATTTTGAAATAAAGTTTTGATTTTAATATTTAATCAAAATATCAAAAAAAAAATAAAAATAAAAATAAACGTACACCTATTATTTTGTCCAGCAGTGTATGTCAATGAAGCTATCGAAAGATGACTTGCGGTGGATAACGTCGAAGTGGTACAGGCTGACTCTCATTTCCCTTTAAGTCTTCTCAAATCTTGGCGTTCGAAGTCGGCATAAACTTTACGCTCTTTCATTCGTAAGAGAGCACGCACGTCACGAGTAGTTGCTAAAGAAACAAGGCCCTGGTACCTCGTGGACTGAAGTGCTTCTAATTTATTATTAGATCAATATTTGGTACCGGGCAGAAAAACTCCTTCAAAGTGGTGGACAGGAGATTGACAATTTCTGAAATTTTTGCAGTCCTTAAGCGGCAAAGCACTTCTTGCAGATAGCATACGCAATTGATACGGATTTGATCCTCTTTGTAAATTTTGACATTTTCTCAAGTTTCAAAAGGAAAATGTTGACACGAAAAAAAAAACAAAAGTTGGGGATAAGGCTGCCTTCGTCCCAATACTTTATCCTCATTCCACTGAATTCTTGTTCCAACCGGTTAATGTCATACAAACTCTTCACGAAGTCTCCATTAGGCCAATACAAAATGAGCCATGCTAGATTCTTATTGCCGAAACAAGTGGAGAAGGAACTCAGTGAGCTGGGTGTGCGCAACTGGATACAACTGACGAGGCACCAAGCAAGCTGGAGGGCATGTTCACTAACCCAAAGAAGCACCCCGATGAGCACAAAGAAACAAGGTGAGGACGATCATATCCAAAATGCTGATGGGTTTGGGATCTCTCTTGCTTGGCAATTTCTTTACCACCTAAGGTCAATTGATTTCAAGCCCTTAAAAAGGCTATGAGCTCCCAACAGGGTTGATCTGCTGCCTACGTTCATTGTCACAAGTTCCACTCAGAGTTCCTTTTCCTCCCATGAACCATCCCTTCACAGGTATCAACCCTTCCGCTCTCTTATATCATGCTGTGCATGCTTCCACAAGGCCCTTCATTTCTTACTCGTAAGAACCGCAACAAAGCAAATCTTCAGTTGGAGGCGGGGACATGTTCTCAATGTGATCTAACCCACTCCCTCTTATCACTCACTTCCCCAAAATAGACCATCATCATCCAGCTCCAATTCAAAAGTCACAAATCGGAAGCCGCACAGAAAAGGAACATAACTGGCACGGCCTCCAAAGCCACGTCATTCGGTGACCCATTTTCACTGAAATATTCCTATGATTCACTGACGGCGGTCACGTAACGAGACCACATAACGGAGCGCAGTAAAGGTACGAGAACATCTGCAATAAAGGCACCCACCATCAGCGTCGCCCGCACTGAATGCAAATCAACACTCACAGCACTCCTGAGTCAGCTCAACGCAAGACAGCACGACGAGGTCATGGTCATTTGTCGTACATTGAAGTCCATAAAGTCCGCTCCGTCAGCTCCTTTCACACAGACCCCACCCACTGACTCAGCATGCATTTGCGCCGGAGAGCTACAAAACGCTGCCATTATCACATTAAAAATGAATAACTCCCCTTAGGAGCGCACCAGTGTCGTCATCTGCACGCCCATCACGTTCACTGACGGTGACCACGCTGTCCGTCACTCGACACCAGAATCGAACGCCGAGAGTCAAGAACTGCTCATAACAATAAAAACGTCCTGCAGACCGAAAGCGGCAGCGAGGACGATGCAATAATCGTCGTCAGTGTCTGTGCTGTTCATCTGCAATTAGCCTTCACTGTCGGTCGGTAATAATCCCCGAACCGAGGTCCTCGTGCACTTCCATTACCGTTCACAGGGCTGCTAAATGCTCTGCCAAAGTGGCCTCCGGGGTAGCCTGACTGTCTCACTGCCTGGTTGCTTGGCTGCCTGGTTGACTGGCTAACTGGCTAAGCACGTCCTAATGTTTTCACTTCTCGTTAGAATTTGATTACGCCTGCCTTCGCCGACCGTCGCAGCACTCTCGTTGCTCGCTCACCCTTTGGCGTTCCTTTGGCTGACTCTTCGCAATGTGTCGGTGGTTTTGTTGTTCGCTACTGGCGCCCAAAGGTGATACACTCGACATGCAACTCGATAGCACATCCTGAGCAAGGCCCGCGTGTTGACGACGCAAAGGCTGGCTTCCAGTTTGGTCACTCGAGCACTACCATTCCGCAGGCGGCGGCGCCGGCGTCACCCCTTAATGGGGATTCCAGCAGACTTCGGTTCCCAAATAGGTCAGTGGACTTATTCAAATGAAGGAAAAGCAGAAAAGGAAGCGCAAGGAGCTACCTGGCAACATGCCACAAGAAGCCGTCGATGCCTGGCTAACGCGCGAATTCTGTTAACTGCGGGGTTGTTAATATTTAATCGTAGCTCGTTCCGAATGCACCACCGGCGGCCGGGGAGGAGCAGTGGAAACGAACGAGGGTTGCATGCCCCTCATCTATTGCTTCCGGTTCTCTAGACGTTTTGTTTGATTTTTGAAATGGAGATGGAGTTGCCGTTGAAAAACGAAAAACTGAATAAATTCGCTGGCGTGGGGACGGTGACTTAATGGTTTTTGAGGCTCTTTTGTCTGAAGTTAAGGACTCTTGCCTAATTTAACTAAGATGACAGGGGTCTGACAAGTGCGCTTGTTTCCCGTTAAGAGCCCATGTCACTGTCGGCATTCGTCGGTGGCGATGAGAGTGGGAGTGGGTTATTTTTTTTTTGTTTGCTTTATTTGTGTCGTCTGTTCGCCCTGGCCGGGGACACATGCTGGATATCTAAATTAGTTGAAATGGAATGCTTCGCAGGCCGCAGGATACCGGAATTTGTTTGGGTCTCTAAGACCATTGATAATGACAGTGTGACATGGGACGTGGTGGTGGCTTCGGAAAAGGGGTAGAGAAGGGGAATGTTTGATTAGGCAGTGGAAACCTTGGCCTTTAAAGGCGACTTTAGGACGTGTACCAGTGGAGATGGGAAATCGCTTTGTAAACAGCTTAAAATTTGTCTCTGTAGGTCATGGCAGTATAATCTCCGTTTTAACCGTGGGACGGAATATTGTTGCGGTCTTATCGTGGGCTTTAGTTAGGTTTTCGAGGGTATTGTGAAATGAAACAAAGACGAAGATAAGTGCGATTTCTGGCCAAATGGTTGCGAAGGCGCACCACCCTATAATGACTACGCGAATGAAGACAGCCTCAAATACCGCATACGCAGGTATGCCAGAGCCTTATTTGGAGCCAGGATTTAAAGGTGGCAGTAGGCGTGTGTGAAACGTAAGGCTTGTGCTGTTCCTTCACTGAGTGGGGCTGAACTATCAACTGACCAGCACCTGGTGTTGTGGAGGCTGTATCTTACTGATAACCCATAGAAACATTTAAATGTAACCTGTCGAATTTTCATGACAATCTCATCAAAACAATTTAAAAAAACAGAATTTCGTGTATTGACTAAACGCTACTTTTTGATGGGAAAAATACCGTGCAAGCTTAGCAAAGTCTTCAAAGGGTTACAGGGAATCTGCTCCATCAAAAACAACTATTTGTTGGTGGTATGCTGACTTAAACCGTGGCCGTACAGGCACCAATGATGCTGAACACTCTGGAAGGCCAATTGAGATGGTTGCACTTGAAAACGTCGAAAAAGTGCACAAAATCGGTTTCGAAAACCGTAAACTGAAATTGCGTGAGATAGCTTACAGCTCAAAGATATCAGAAGGCAGTGTGTCCACTAAAAGCTGTTTTCGAAATGGGTGCCGCTTTTGCTCACAATGGACCGAACACAACAACGTATCAATGATTCTGAGAGCTATTTGGAGCTGTGTCGCCAGGATAAACAGGGCTTTTGGCTTCGGTATGTCACAATGGATGAAATAAAAACGCTCCGGAGTTAAATCAGAAGTCAGCGGAGTGGACAGGTGACGGTGAACCACGCCCAAAGTGCCCAAAAACACAATGGTCGTCTGGCAAGGTTAAGGCATCCGTATCTTGGGTTGCGTACCGAATTTTATTCATCGACTATCTTGAGAAAGGCAAAAGGATCCAAGGCATAGCTGGCATTATTGGATTTAATGGTGCATTTGTAGGAAGAAATTGCAAAAACACGGTCTTGTATAAAGAAGACAAACATTTTCTTCCACCAAGACAATGCATCGTGTCACAAGTCTTTGGCTACCAAATTGCATGAATCGGGGTTTGAGTTGCTTCCGCACCCACCGTATTCTCCAGATCTGGTCCCCAGCAACTTCTACCTCTTTTCAGACCTCAAAGAGTTGTTCGCCGGAAAATAATATGACTCGAATGAGGAGGGGATCGCCAAAACTAAAGCCTATTTTTTTCCTATTTTGGAAAAAAAAAAATTTCGAATTGTTAGAGCGGCTTTGAACTGATTTTATCACTTTTGAAGGGATATTGATGAATAAGTTGAATTTTGTCTAGAAAATGTGTTTTTAGTTGTTAGTCCAGGGACTCCTAGAGTGATTTGTTACAACTCCTGCCGAGGCGAAAACCAAGAGTGGCTACATGCATACGGTGGGAGAAACTACAGAGCAGTGGGGTGCGACAACATTTCGCTCTACACATATTCAAAAGGTTTGAGCGAATTCTTACTATTCCACCACACAAAAGGAAGAATGACGGCCGTTTTCAAAAACTGCCATTACCAAAGTTGGTGATGTTCGTGGGTTTAAGCGGCTTGGGGTGGTGACTGATAGTGAGAAAAGAACTGCGTGATTTAAAACACTCGGAATTCAAAAAGCCGTCAGAAGAAAAATACCTGCAGAAATTGTATTCTCTTGGGAAACCCTGCTTCTCATGAGCGGTACACTGAGGCAAAAATAATTTGCAAATTGGCTGTGCATGAAGCCAAAGAACAGTCTTGGAAGAAGTTCGGCGAGTAGTTGGAAAGTGACCATAGATCTACTCAGAAGGTGTCGTGGCAAGCCATGTGCCGACTCGGAGGAAGGAAGTTTAATATCACCGAAGGAGTCGAATCCAAAGATGTTGTTCTTCTTCCAACTGAGGGAGTTATCTTGCGCAGATGTAGTGAGCACTTTTTCAAGCTGAATAGCCCACCAGAGCACTGAAGGTGACAGACCTGTTGTAATAAGTGGTGCGGAGAATGGTCCAACGATGGGGAAAGTCACTTTGTCGATTACATCGCTTTAATATAGCCAGTCCAACGGTGTGTATTAAATTCGGCCTGAAGGCCATGGGTAAAGAGGGATTCTTGTAGCTCTCTCGTGTCATTAAGGTGATCTGGAAATGGGACGAGACACATGACGATTGGCAGCCTGGAGGGATTACTCCTCTTTTCAAAAACTGGAACAAGAGAGACTGCTCCCCTTGCAGGGGCATATGCCCTTTAAGTCTCCCCCGTATGGTCTATGCTTAGTTGTTGGAGGTCCGTTCTAGATTGATGCTTGTGTCCAGGTTTGGGAGTGAACAGTGTGGTGTTTGTTCCATCAGAAATACACCCGACCACACGCTGAAGGTTTAGGTTCGCTTCCCGAAGGTGACACCTCGCGTTTTTTCACAGCAGCACCTCTTTCGAGTTGCTGACAACACTCAAAGAGTATCAATCGTGTATGAAAACCTTCTCAAATCTCGCTGTTCGGAGTCGGCAAAAAGCTGTCCCTTCTACTCGTGAGAGAACAGTAGCATGCACAACACGAGTAGTTGTTGCAGAAGCTAGGCCCTGGTCCCTTGTGCACTGTTGTGTCACTCGATTATTATTAGAGGTACACCCGACCAGCTTTTTACTCTGAAAATCATACTTCAGAAAGACTGGGAGTCTACAGTTGTTTTGTAGATTTGGAAACCGAGAAACCGAGTCACTCGAAGCAATTTCTGAAGAATTCTACAAGAGTATGGGTTTGATGGTCTCCTGTGAAGTGTTTTTCAATCTCCTTACACCAATTGTAGCAGCTTTGTTCTGGAAAGTGGAAGTAGATCAAGACCTTTCACCATGGGCGTTAAGATTCACCAAGGGTGCGTCTTGTCACCTCGTCTTTTCATTACTTACGTGGACTGGATGTTGCAGTGCAGCCGAAGCGAGCATGGTTTCACATTGTGGGAGCTGAGGGTAAGTCATTTTCATTCCGCTGCCTTCACATCCTCCGAGATGGAACTCCAGCGCGTGCTAGATACCTATGGTCATGAAATTTAGGTAATAACCGAAAGACTTAGACCGAGAAGAGATTTCCACATGCCGCTGCTGGAGTTACTCGTCGAGATAGCCCGCGAAACTCAATGGATTTGGGGGAGTTTAATATTGAACAGCTACTTCTTGGGATTAACTTACTTTTTTGGTTTGGCCACACGACATTGGTGTCTTCATCATCAGGACTTCCGACGGGTGCCTTAGATGCAATTCCATCAGGTAGGTGACCAGTCGGCAAATTCAGGATGAGGTTTTTGGATCAAATCTAAGAAATCGCCTGGATGCGCTTGAAAATAGCTTCTGATGAGTTAGAGTCGAGGGGGGATGATTGAGTGGCTTGCGGGTCTCTCATACGTGCATTACCGCCAATAAATAAGAAATACAGGTTTCCTTGGAAAATGTGTGCAGACCTATGCATCATTACTTGGTTCGATTTAAGAAGAATTTTCAGCTCCCTTCACATTGGATCACTACATTTTAAGTATGGCTGCACAAGCCACGGTTGGTCCAAAATTTCGTCTTCATATCTACATAAACATGGGAGATACACAGGTCTGACAGACAGACAGACAAGCACACTGAAAAAGATTCCGGAACAAATGCACACAAAGAAAAAACAACCATTTCACTGTCTGCAGCTTCCTCAAAGACTTATAGTTTCTCCACTCTCAGAAATGTTTAGGTTTCAGCTCCAAGTTTCTCTTCCTTCCGTCCATTCCGCTTCCCCAGGAACTTTTCATCGAATCGAATCTCCATTTAGGAATTCCTAGAATTCTCAAACAAGAACTTAAAGTGAACTCTTGGCTGCTGGCAAGATGAGCCTCCGAACGAAAGGATATCATGTAAGACCATTACACGAATATAAAGTGTGTATCTGCACTCAGCACCCTGAGGCTGACACACATTTCTTCTCCCAAAAGCCTTGACATCTTAAAACTCGACCCATTTTCGTTATCGTCAAACAGAAACGTTCGTAACTCCTTTAGCTCACCTCAGTCCTGTGGTGACACTGACACTCCATTCTGCCTCACACAACAACAAAAAGTTAATGTCTGCCACATTTTGAGCACAGGATTAACTATGCAAAGCCAAAGACGCAGGATCACATGCCCCCGGCACCTAATAGCCGTCTCCTCTCCCAAAACACGGCAGAGAGGGAGGGCCATCCCCTTTGTGTTTCATTTAAATTCATTCACCTAGAGGCGATATTCTATGAAAATGAAATCTTCCGGGAGACTAAGGCCACAATCCATCCCAAGGGCCTGCCGCCACCGCCACTGTCGCACTCCCTTGCGCAGCCATAACTTTCGTGGAATCCTTTTAAATATTTCAAACTTCCGTCGCACACACTTACACAGAGCTCACAAGCACTCGCACAAGCCCCCACCCCCACCCCCACCATGTTCGTCCTGACCAGAGCACATCCTGCGAGCGGGCGCCACAAGACGAAGAGCACCCCTGCCAATGTCACAAAAACATATTCGCCCAAGACGACGACGGGGCTGACAGCGAATGCGAGGGCGAATCCCTCCTCGCTGCGGGGGCTGTTTAAAATTATTGCGCAACCGACGCGACTATGAGGGCGTAAAGCGCCACTGCTTGTCTTATCGCTCCGCGCTTCACCAGAGACAACAGTTTTGTAAATCACGTGAGCGAATAATAATTAAGCGCTCCTTACACGGGCACTAAGCCGAAACCCCTCCACTCATCCCGATCGCCACCATCCCCCATCCCCCACCGACCAACAGACCGTCACCCACAACCGGCGGTCGTAATGAATTCACTAGCGAAACTTAAAAAAGTTCAGACCAGCAGCGGCGCCGCGCGGCACAGGGAGCGACATTAACAAAGTTTTAAATTGTTTCACTTAGTGTCAACAGGAGCAAAGGAATTTCCTGCGCAACGTGGGACCGGTTGCTGCCAACTTGAGCCTACAGACGACGGCAGTCTTTCTTTCCCCCGTTCCCTTTTTTTTTTTGAAAGAAAAAATTAAAAAACAAAATCCCCAAGTGAATTGTTAGCGTCACCCAAACCAAGCGCTGCCGCGCCGCGCCGCCGCTGGCTGAAAGAGGAGTGCTCCTGACTTGATGAAACTTTTTCTCATTATCTTCTCTCGGGGAACTTAGCATATGTCGAGGCGGGCGGGGGTGGGTGGCGCTGAAAATTCATCAATCTAATTTCGTGGAAAATTGCTCAAGTGCACTTCCACGCGTACGTTCTGCAGGGGACGGGGTGCGCTGAAATTCCTCGTTGCCGTCGTGGAGATTGTTGCGAATGTCGGGGAAGTTGCTGCATCCGAGTGCTGTTTGGCGAGGAAAATAAAAAAATCTCATTGTGAGAGTACGACGATCTGAGCTTGAAGATTCATGATAAGCGCAGAGACTTCCCTGCAACCTGATGCGAAGTTATTCGCATCATTTCGCGTATGCAGCGGAACGGCGGCTTTAACATTCTCCGAGAAACGGAGACGCGTTGGAAGAGATGGAAGTTGTTGGTTTGATCGTCTCTCAATGACAGGGAGTCATGGTCTTCAAGGACTACCTATGTGCGAGAACAAATCGAAAATTATTTTCTTTAGTTGTCACTTTTATAAGCTCGGGAAATTGTGTGCGTGGTTGAAGGTGGCTTTATTGTGTAAGCAACGAAAATGTTGGATGCTTTCATGTTCGTGGTCTCTTCCATTAGACCTCCTCACAGACAAGCGACAACGTATCCAATCCATTCCAAAATAGCATCGGTTGTCAAATGTAATCCAAGACGGATATCCGCTAAGATCTCATCTGCTCAATTCACGTTCGCCTTTTCTTGAATCCACTCTTTAAAATTAAAGCCACATTCACGAATGTGTACAGAGCGGCTGCAGCGAGAGGCATAAAACATATGTTCTTCATCAACGGAAACAAAACAAAGACTAATTTTTTGCCTTTGGACAGAATGATGCGCTTATATGAAGTAACGCAGATAACTTCCCACTTCTCACTTCCTCAAGACGACTTCCTTTGCAAATGTTTTTTTAGTCGTGGGATGCTGTGGAAAATAAGATCTGTGAGGTAATGAAATCGTTGTAGTTAAGAAAGTCATTGGTTTAGTTTTTTTTCCGATGAAAATTTGGAAATTGTCGGAAAAATTTGTGGAATCTGAGTTTGCGGAGTCTAAAATGACGAACATTGACTCCAACAGTATTTACCGCATTTGGTAGGAATTCTAAGAGCCTGGCATGATGGTCAAAATTAGGTTATGGATTATGTTTTTAAGGCCAGAACAATAACGACAGCAGATTCGCTCGAAGTGAAATACAAGCCTTAATAATAATTAATTGAGCGGCACTGCAGCCCACAAGGGACCAGGGGCCGAGCTTTTACAACAACTATTCATGTTGTTCGTGCTACTGTTCTCTCACGAGTAGAAGGGACCTACAGTTTTTTGCCGACTCCGAACGGCGAGATTTGAAAAGCTTTCTATAGACAATTAATACTCTTTGAGTGTTGCCGACAACTTGAAAGAGGTGGTACCGTAAAAAAATACGAGGTGTCCCGTCCGGGAACCCAGACTTTCTGCGCGGCGTTCGAGGTACTTACCACTACGCCACGGCAAACAAGTGCAAACCTTACTGCACCAAATAATTATTATTTTTTTTTTTTAAATTATATTTTATTTAATTTAAAGAAAGCAATCTTTTTCGGAATCGTGGACATTGGTTTGAACACCTTACGGCGCCGGGGAGTTGGATAGAGTCCTCCGCCTTTTATGTTCTTGTGTGGATAACCGCTTATCTGACACCCGTTCTTCTTCTTTTACGTTCACTACAGTCCGGGGTGGACCTGGGCCTTCATCCAACATGCCTCTCCAGCTAGCACGATATCTCGCCAGCTGCTTCCAATTGCGCACTCCAAGTTGGTTGAGGTACTTCTCCACTTGTGTGTGCCAGCTTAGCCTCCGTTGCATTGTCCCAATGGCCTTGATTGAAAGACTTTTCGGGCGGAAGCAGTGATGTCCATACGCTCTACATGGCATAGCCCTCTTAAGCGTTGTATCCGAAGACGCTTTACTAGGCGCATGTCGCTGTACACCAAATAGAGTCTTCCTTCTAAATCTTCCTCTCCAGATGCTATCAACGCAAACAAGGCCAAAAATCCCTTGCGAAACTTTTCTCACTTTAGCCGCTTCCGCTTTAATGCCACCAAACGCCTCATTGACGGCTCGCTGTGTTCGTCCAATCACGCCAATGTCGTCGGCGTAAACTAGCAATTGAACTGACTTTTGGAAGATCGTGCCTCTGGTGTTGACTTGTGAGTTACGCACTATCTTCTCAAGGATCATGTTAAGGAAGTCATATTTCAGGACGTCGCCTTGTGTAAGACCTTTTTTGACATTTAAGGTCACCGTGAGTACGTTACCGACCCTGAAGCAGGACACCACCTGTTATTCTACCATTTGGAAAAACGTAGTTTTCTGTTCAGATTAAGGTGAACAAAATTTTCAGTAATTTTTTTTATAGCTTGCTGACGTTTTGTTCTGTTATGGTATTATTTAAGAAATATCCTCATAAATGTTTTCTTTCATTTTACATAAAGGATGGGTAACCATTAATTTGACCTTCAGATAGGCCTACGTCAGAGCCAGTGGCGGTTATACGCCAAAATAATTAATGATAGGCGATTATTTTGCAAAAAAATGGTATTCCAATTTTATAACAATCCTTTCTTTTATGCCATTTCAATTTTCAAATCTAAAAACCCCTCTTTATATTTAAAGTTCACATTTTGTATTTAAAGTTCATGGAAATTGATCCACGCGTTACTGATTACAGATTTTTTTCGATAAAAGTGCATATGTGCTGTGTGATTTAGTCATCGTCTTGGTACATCTCATAGTGTTCACCTTTCAATCTTCTTTTTTCATAAAGAAGCAACCAAGAAGCTCTTCGTACGCAATTGAAAGTGTCCATGCCTTGGCTCTGTATAGCAGACTGTCAACGTTGTGCGCCGTAGTGCCACTTAATTCATTTTGTTTTTAATTTTGCGGCCAGCCTTGTTGCACATCTTTTCCTTCATAAGGAGCCACAGTCGGGGGTGGATCTGGGCCTCAACAAACAAAGCTCCAAAGCTGGCACGATCTTTGATCAGTAGTCTCCGATTTTGCATTCAAAGTTGTTGGAAGTCCTTCTCCCCTTGTGTGGGACATCGAGTTTGTGGGCGTTCTCTATTGCTTCATCCCACTGGTTCGGAGTTGAAGACTCTCCTGGCTTGAACAGTGTTGTCCATGCGCTCTACAGGCCAAGACATCTTAGGCAGTGAAACCGTGGACGCATATGTTACATATGTCGTTGTTCAGCTCATCTAAGTCGAGGATGAATCTTCTTCTCCGAAAACCATCAACGCGAACAAAGTAAAAGATTGAACGCGGAAAAGACCTAAGGGCTTCTTCATCTATTCTTGAGATTAATCAGGCTTCTGCGCCTTAGAGCAGCACAAGGGTGACCAAGGTGTTACATAATGTGAGTAATGCCCCGAAAAACAGCGGTTGTCAAGAGTTATTTTGCGTTCAATCCTGATTGTGATGTTGTTCGGGCTGGTTAGTTGTAGGTAAACGAAGTGCTTCACTACCTCTAAGTTATAGCTCCGTAACGTGACATTCTGGCCAATGAATCGATCTTGGGCGTCGATTCTCGATGACAGCGATTACTATATTTTGCCCTCGTTCACCGTTAAACACATTTTGGCCGCCTCCTTGTTCTACCCCATCAAACGCCTCCTTGAGAGCACGCTTTGATCGACTAGTCGCGTTAATGCCGTCTGCGTATGCTAGCGTTTGTACGAATTTTTGGAAAATCATGCCTCTTCTGTTGACGAGTGAGTTTAGAAAGACCTTCTCAAGAACGATGCTGAAAAAGTCGCGTGACAGTCCGTTGCCTTGTTTATAACCTTTTTTGACATTCAAGGTCTCGCTAAATTCGACTTTCACGGAGCCGCTAGAACAGATGAAATGGACCCACGTCAAAGTCTTGAGAGTTCTCCAAAAAATAGGAACAACACAAAACTTCAGACATATTTTTGATGCCTGCGTCTCAAATCATACTTAAGGTCTTATGTGTTAAGTACATCCTCATGAATTTCCCGCCCCAACTACCAGCTCTCAATTTTCATGAATAATGGTAACCCATAAGTCTCCTGCTGCAAATATGAGCATGCCATTGTGTTTAACCCAACACCCACCGCACAATGCCCATGCACTTCATCGAAATGCCATAATTCTCCGCATAACGCACTCCAGCCTAAGTCATTAAGTCGCTATCTCGGACGCGGCACAATACACTCTGCGTTCCCTTAACCCTGATTAAATCCCTGCGAAAGCCCTCAAATCGCCCCACGCCCACGTAGGCCATTCGAAACTGCCGAGCACGAGCAAAGCCCGCCGCCACCACATATATTAAGTCTCACATGTTGCCATGGAATCTGTCTTGCGTAAACACTCGCTCACCCCCTGCACCCGGCCCTTATCCAAACAAACCCATCTCACCCGGAGATCCCCAAATCTCATTCCGATATTCATATGCTCGCTTGCACAATGCCAACTATTATCGCACCGCGGTAATCGCTCTCCCAGTGTGCAGTCCACCCCTCCGACCGAGTGGCTCTTCTAAATTGGCTTTCACTATTTCACTCATTGGCGGTAGCGAGTGTCAGCGAATGCAATTATCACATCATCCCCTTCCTCTCGACAACGGCACAGGGGTTGCGAGATGCGAATCACAATCGCGCGGCGCCACCCCATCCAATCACCCCGGTAATTCAATAAGCGCGCCCCGATGGATTTATTCCACTTTTTATGATGTTTTGAATAATCGTGTAAATTGGTTTTGACATAAGGTTAATTCCGCAGCCACTGTGTCATTAACGCCCTGCGACAAGGAGCAAGGCAAAAAAAAAATAACCGACTGAACCCGAACATCTGCCAATATTTCCATTTCCATAATGCATCAGGACGTAATTCGTCCGGAAAATTCGAAACATTTGCAGCGTAAAAAAACCCACTCCGCAGTCCGCAGATCTGAAGGATAATAGAAAGGACACACAACAAAAACTGAAAGTGTAACATTTTTTTTGTTGTCTCCCTCTGGCCGCTCACTTCATCCCTCCGAGGGCTCAGTGTGCAGCCAACTCCTCTTCAGTTCGGTGAATTTTTCTGCATGAAGCGCCGCCGAAGTGCACACACACACACAGGAGAAGGCATCCCGGTAGCGTGCACCCCATCATTACCAGCAAGGGTATAAATCACTGTCAAATGTCATTGGCATTCGCTGGTACGGTTCGGTTGGGTTCGATTCTTGTTTTTGTTCCCGCTCACTGGGTTTTTATTTCACTCTCGTACGGCAGTGCTGTCTCCCAGGATGCCAGCGGAGAAGGCGGAGAGCTGCGCACGGCAAGGACGATGGCCACTGCGGCCTCCTCGTTTTTGTTACAACATGTGGTTGCGATTATTGCTTTTTATTCGAGGTCTCCCCCCCCCCTCCCCCCACCTTACCGAGTGAACCAGCAGCAGCTGCAGCGAGCACCAAGGTGGCGGAAGTGGCACCCCACCCAACCGCCCCACAAACGCCACTCTCTGCACAGTGGAGCATATTATGCGGTCAACCCCTTTTGTGCAGAACAACAAGTTACATAATGTCGCCACACCGCACCGCGCTGCCGAGGGTGCATCGCACTCTCGAAACTCTGCATACTGACACACATCCGGTGCTGGAGCAACACCTACCAACAACCCTTAGACAGACGATGACGACGTCGACGACGACGAAACGATGTCGCCCGGTCGCTGCAGCCGCACACAACGCCACGCGAAGCCAGAGTAAGTGAAAGTATTTCGGGCGAGAGTGCTGCCAATGCCGGTGGGGCGACTGCCCCTCTGCGTGTACACCGTCGAGTGGTGAATTCATGTTTTACATGTTCAACTCAGTCACGGTCGGTAAGCGCCCTCTCCTCCTGACAGAGGGGTGATTCGACAAAGTGCGCATCCACAGCAATTTGTTCTGGTTTCGGGCGGCGTGCCTGTCAACCCCTAATTGCGAGAGAGCGAGGTGAAATAAATCAAAATTTTCGGTTGAAACGAATTAAATGCTGCTGTCGGCGCATATGGGGTGCTGAGTAATGAATGCAATTGGCCGTCGCACGGCCTTTAATTTATCTCGTATTTTTTTGCAATAATTATTCATAGGCGTTCGTGCGTAACCATGGATCTGTCGAATAATTCATTCTCCCATTGCGATGTCTAGGGGGTGAGGGTGCGCTTCTGGGTGCATGTGTGGGGAATGACGGCGTTATTGCCTTGGTACATGCCACCTGTCGTTTCTCGGAGTGAAGTTTGCCAGTTAACTGCCAAAGGAATCAGAACTTTGCTCTGATGAGACCGGAATGCGTTGACACTCGTGCCAAGCAGATGTTTGGAATCTCATTTAGGTACACCCTTGGGGGATGAGTTGCGAAGGTCTAAGCTGTTGAATGGGCGCCTGAGGTAGTGCGTGTGGGTATAGATATTGAAAGTCTTTTAATTTATTAACAATATTTGACACTTGAAGGTGTGATGGGGGACATTCAGCGGGGTTCAAAATTTCGAAAACTTGGACTGACATAGAAGGTCTGTGGCAGGACGGTTATAGAGTAGATCTTTAGGTTCTTTTAAGTGAATTCCATTTTGACAGTATCCGGGATGTGTGTTTGCTGAAAAAACGTTTGTCAAAAACTAGAAGGGGACGTTTTGCAGGATTTTTAGATTCCTTTGTGTTTTCAACTATAGTCCATAAGGGACTAAGACCAGGGCTTGCTCTGCAGCTATTGGTATTGCTTCTCCTGTTCTACCGTGGGGCTTGAAAATTCTTGGCAATTTACTTCCAGAGGAAGGGTGTCTATACAATATTTATGCATTTCAGCACTTTTGGTAGTTTCGTGAGAAGATTTCCAGAAGCGAGTCTATAGTCTATGCACAGCATCACAAACGAGTCTCTACTCCAAGGCCCCATTAACACAGCTGTACGCACTAGTTCTTTGAGATGAACGACGTTTGGGCATTCCAGAGACAGTTAACTATCTGAGTTAAATCAAAGGAATATGTAACCTTCGATCTGTATGCGATTGTTGGGTTCTAGCGAGCAACAGATGAGGTGCCGTGAAATGGCAAATTTTCAAATACTTTCTTATTTCACTTTCATGCTTGAAAACAAAGCCCAAATTTGGAAGTCTATCATAATCAACTCTTAAATGTGAAATAAAGGCGGATCCAGTCTGAGCTACGAAGACAAATTTTAGTCAGAACGCAAGTAAGTGGATTTTGGTTGCGATAAGGTATTTAGCCTATCATACATGTGTATGGGGGTACGTCGCCCCTTTTCTACCCCTTTGAAATTATTTGAAATAAGTCTGCATTTCGGTATAGATTACAGTTGTGAAAATAGCAATAGTTATACGACTTAGATAATTAGCAACATGAAGGAGACCCCTTCAATAAGCTCCAGACAGATAAGGGATGAACTCCTACTTCCAATGAGTGCTTTGACGGTTTGAAGACGTCTTCTAGAGGCTAAACTACCAGCTCAAAGCCCGCGAAAAGCACCGCTTTTAACAAGAAAGCATTTGCAAAATAGATTGGCATTCGCAAAGTTTCACAAAGATTGGCCTAAGAAAAAATGGAAGAATATCCTGTGGAGCGATGAAGGCAAAATAGTATTATTTGGGTCCAAGGGTCGTCGGAAATGTGTAAGAAGACCAAAGAATGAAGAAAATAATCCCCGTTATGCAGTTAAAACTGTTCAACACAGAGGAGCAAAACTAATGATTTGGGCCTTTTTCTCATATAATAGGGTTGGGCCTATATATCCAATCAAGGGTAAAATGGACGGTGCTGAGTACGTTAAAATTTTAGAGAAGGTTATGCTGCCGTATGCCGAGGAGGAAATTCGACTAGTTTGGGTATATCAACACGATAATGACCCAAAACATACGTCAAAACGAGCAAAATCTTGGTTTGATGAAAAAAAGAATAACGGCTATCCCCTGGCCTAAACCCCATTAAGAACTTGTGGGCCGATTTTAGAAATTTTGTCCATGAAGCCAAACCAAAAAACGCCAAGGAATTGTGGGAGGTAGTGCGAGACTCATGGGAAGCTATACCAGCTATGTCGGAGTCTGGTGAACTTAATGCCACGAAAATGCAGGGCAGTGCTAAAAAAACAAAGGCTATACTACAAAGTACTAATGGTAAGCTGTAAATAATAATGATTTCATATTGTTTCATTGATTTCTGTTGTCTAGGCAGAGCATAATTCTAAGCACTGCTATTTTTATGAACAACTGCGAAATAGGACTACGATCAAAAAAAATAATTAAAAATTATGAACAACGTTCATTTTGTGATATACCTGTTAAGACTGAAATACTTTACTTTTATTATTTCAAATTATTCTATTAATTCAAATTATTTTATTGATTTTTCAAAAAACTTTGTATACGTTAATTAATAGAAAATTATTTGTCTTTTTTGAGGAGCACTGCTATTTTTATGAACACAACTGTAAGAAATATTTCCTGTCCATAACCGAATGACTTTATTTTCTCTTCTGATGGGCAAAGCTTCCCCTTGCATGAATGGATACAGAACTTCTGCTTTATTTCGATACTTGCGACCCCTCGACTCAATGATGCAGTTTTGTAGACCTTACTGAAACGAAAAAAAGATTGTATGGGTGGGGGTCTAATCGGCTTAGGTTAGTCGGTATTCATGTCTAAAAAACTCAAGAAATGTACAACACTTAAATTCTCCAGTTTTAAAACTTCTAATTGTCTCATACACTACAGGACTGGAAGTGGGCAGGAATGAAGGTTCCCAATTCGGTGCATTTATTTTGGTTGTCAAGTGGATGATGAAATTCGGCCGTGTTGTGATCATACAATGTGTTATGTGACACCGTTGTCATTAAACTTGACATTGAAGTTGTATGCATAGTCATAAAACGTTGATTGATTGAGTGGCACAACGGACCACAAGGGACCAGGGCCTGGCTTCTTCAGCAACTTCTCGCTAGAACATCGACGAAATGTTGCGTCTTTATGCTTTAATATGCTCTAATGAACTAGCCAGTTGTATTTCTCTTCTTCAAGAATTTACTCGCAATATTCGCCTCGCTAGGAATGCCCACCCGTTCAACCTTAAACCCACCTCCGAACGTACAGTAAGGTTTAGAGACTCGTTCTTCAGCCGCACCACAAGAATAAGGAACGCGCTTCCCAGCTCAATTTTCCCCCCTCATTACAGGCATTTAAAACCAAACCAATGTGCAAAGTTACCTCCATTCCATCTCCTCCCTTTAGCGCGCGCCAATTATAAAACAAAAGGACCTTGAGCATCTGAGTCGACACACTGACCACCTCTCACTCAATTATTATTTCAAACTAATGATATGGTTTGTCTGCCTATGCAACTTGATGTAAGCTAGGACCACATTGAGAACATGAAGCGAATGAATGACGACGGCGGGTAGAACGACATCAATCTCATTAGAATCTGAATTTCGTTTGTTTTTTTTCACCTCTGTTGGCTGTGTCAAGTAAAGTAAACGGCTAATAATACTACAGTCCACAATATTTAACTCCCATCCAGATAAACGTCAATGCGGAAAGCCATATGGAAAGGCAGAGACATCTGTAGCTGGAAAAGGATGTGCGCCAGCGGAGCGTGTATATCAGTAAGCAACTGTAGAAGGAGATGTATTCGTATGTAGCCCTCATCCACCTTAGACTTAGTGGACTCTTTCAAAGGTTTTCACAAGTTTCCAGCTGTTACAAAGACAGTTGTTATTATAAAGGCAGTCAGGAGCTTCTAATCACGGATTAAACGCGGATTAAAGGAAAGAGATGGTGTCGTGAAAAAATTCGAAGTGTCCCGTCCGGGAATCGAACGCAGACTTTCTGCGTGGCGTTCGATGCACTTATCACTACGCCACGACGACGTTTTTATTTACTTTTAAATATGATGGTAAAATTCACCATACATCACCATAAATATAGGAAAGTTTTAAAAAAAAAAAAAACACATAAAACTCTGAAAAATGTATGAAATCTTTATTTGAGTCGATAGTACGGTCCATATAATTTAATGTTTGAAGATTATTTCATGCAAATGTTGACCTTGACTGCGCCTTATATGGTCCATCCGCTAAGTCCAATTTTGGCATACTCGTTCCAACATTTCAGCCGGTATCTCACGAATAAATGCTTTAATGTTGTCTTCCAGTGCGTCAATTGAAGCGGGCTTGTCTGTATAAACATGAGCTTTAACGTAGCCCCTCAAAACATAGTCAAAAGGCGTTAAATCGCACGATCTTGGCGGACAATTGACCGGTCCCGAACGTGAAATAATATGTTCACCGAACTCGCCTCTCAATAAGTCCATTGTTGCACGTGCTGTGTGGCATGTGGCACCGTCTTGTTGAAACCAAATGTCATGCAAGTCAAGCTCTTGCATTTTGGGCAAAAAAACGTTGGATATCATCTGACGGTAGCGCTCACCATTCACAGTTACGTTACGATTCGCATCATCTGAAGATGTACGATCCAATGATGCCATCAGCCCATAAACCGCACCAAACTGTGATTATTCCTCCAACCAATGCGATGACAAGAGTTCTTGAAATACCTTTACCACCCATGAATTATAAAAAAATATGAACTTCATTCAAAATGTTAAAGAACGGTGGCCCCAGGTGCTTATTTTGGGGAACCCCACAGAGCAGCAATTTTTCTTCTATGACAATTAATTCAAGTAGTTTCGAAATTTTTGAAGTATCCCTTTACTCCTAAGTGATTTTCGGCCTAAAGGCATTAGTAACGAAAATCCTTCCAAAAATGTTCAAGGAACATGGATAGGTTAGCAATATTTTTTGCACATGACACATGCGTCGTTGATTAGTTGAGGTGTCGTTGTCCACTTACGTGCTCCCTCTCGTAAGTCCAACGATGCAACTTCAAACAGACAAATCAGTTTTGTCTACGCAGTCGACAGAATTAAGCCAAGAGTTCTCTCAGCTGCTTGTATGTTACTTTAAAAACTTGAAAATGTTCCCTCGCACCCACCACCATCACGATTTATATGTAAATCTGAGAAAATCTCGCAGCTGTCAATAAGCACACTGGCTCCTCTAAGGCTACCTCTTATAAATCAGAACTCAATTCAAATGAACACAAACTCAATTGCTCGCTTTCATTTCATTCTTCGCCCGAAACACCTTCCTCCCTACAATTGCGTAGAGTGCAGCTCTCTCCGGTTGTCCCGTCAATCATCGCTCTGTGTCAAACGCAGAGCACAACAAAAGTGCAATTTCGAAAACTGGGATGAAAAAAAAAACACCTCAAACTCCACTTCAACTTGATTATCAATTCAGATTCTTAACTGCATCATGCAGCACCTTCCATCGCATGGAGCTGGAGCAACTATTGTCGAAAACATGTAAACATAGCAATTGTGTCACGACATCCGCATCCACTCCGACCCCATTTGCATACAAGCTGTCGCTTTGCATTTGACGACTCACTCCCGATGGGAGGGGCGTTTTTGGGGGGGAGGGCATTCGTGATTTCCAAGTGCAGACGTTCTAAATCGATTTTCAAATTGAACCAGTTTCCCTCTGCTCAGCTGTCAGAGGGAATCTTTCACGAAATGTACAATTCACCCCTGCAACCCCATCCTTACTCACTCTGCACCATTCCACAACTTCACCCATCACCTTTCGTCATCGATGCTCTTCGCTCAAAAATGTAAGTAACACTCACACCGACCGTGACCACGTAAAACCGTGGTCAGGTACCCTGTCACCCACAGAACCCATTAACCACACGCTTCCTCCACCTGTCCCACATTGTCGACATCGCTCCGCTCTTTAAGTGCAGTGTCACCTTAAATCAAGCCCTTCTCCGGGTAGCAAGCAAACTATCCTGCAGCCACTCGAGCACCCCGTCTCCGCAACCGACCTCACAGTGTCCTAGTCATTTTCCAACTGCCATTCGAACGGAACTCGGCACACTGTCGTCCTCATATCACTGTTCCATTCCGAGGACCTACCTCACACTTTCCACCACCCACTGTGGTGAATTCTTCGTTGCCGGCTCGTTCCGCTCTTATCACTTCATTCACACTTTCCACTTTCGACTTTCATCCCCCGGTCGGGGTGGTGTTCCGTATTCCGCAGCGTTCGCTGCACCGCTGCTCGCACAGCCAACCAACCCCCCGATGGAATTGCGGATAAGAAAAAAGGCGAGAGCCAGTTCCGTGTTATGTGCTCGCTTGTGAGGATGTGTTGCATACGGCGGGCGGTTCTTGCTTGATTCGGGAAACTATCCTCATATCCGATAGTGGATAGCATTCGCGCGAGCTACTCAGATGTGTATCACCAAAACAGTGCCGTTCAGCAGTGAATTTTCGTGTTCGTGCTGCCTGCTAGGAAACGCATTCAAGTGGTCGTAGTCGCTAACTTTTGAGAAGCCACACAGACATCCTATTCTCACTTTCTTGTGCCTTTCTTCGGGACGCAAGGATCACGTCCTGTACGGCTTTTGGCGCGAAGTTCGTAATTAAGACAAGGATCCTCATCGTTCACCAGACGGCGTTGAAACCTTTTGTGTGCTAGTACGCTCCTCGCAGTCTTTTCTGTCTCACCGGAGGACCCACTCGTCCCCGTCAATGGGAATAGGAAAGTTCTGCCAAGCCTGAGGTATCCTCCTGCGTGCGTGTGCATGTGCGCCTCCGTGGGCACGGTCCAGAAGTGGCACAAGTGCAAGTGCATAATAATGTGTGCTTTTTCATAATTTTTCCCCGTTGTGCATCCTTGTTGTTTACTCGGGCGTTTTTGTTTTGATTGTAAATCCCTCCTTCTATGTTGGTCGTGTCGCTTTGAGCTTTGTGTGGCAATGTCGTCGTCGCCCACTACATCATCATCATCATCATCATCATCGCCGTCGTCGCTGTCGTCCTCGTCGTCCCCGTTGCCGTTGTCGCCGTCGTGGCTGTCGCTAGTGTTTTCATCCGTGTTGTTGTCGGTCGTTGACGTGTGTTTGTTTTGTGAAAGAATCTCCACCTAAGCATCCAGCCCCCCACCCCACCCCATCACCATCTGGCTGGTCTTCGTCACCTGTCTGTGTGTGTGTGTGTGTGAAATAATTGTGCGAAATAAAAGGGGCGACGCAAAGTAAATTAGCCAAAGTTCAGGTGCAAAGCGAACAACAATGAAAGCAAGCGGCGGGCATTCTTTTGTTGCCTCCCTCTCATGACAGAAACGAAGCCCAAGGGCGACAGGATTTTCTCATAAAGGCTGCAATAATTGCTCTTAAAACAGGAAGCATTGTGGGGAGCTGCAGACGGAAGTAAAAACAGGATGCTGACACGATTTCCTTTCCGCGAAGATCTTGACTTGAAGTGCTCACAAAATCCCCTCAAGAACACCGACCGGGTTTTCATCTAAAAAAAGACGAAGAAGCAGATACAGGAACAGAGTTGGCCTGAAATAAAAAACAGACAGGACCTTAAATCAATTCAGTGTTCCCCGAATTGTCAAATTCAATTTAAATCCACGTCTTCGGAGGAGCATCCGGAACATCATTCAATTTAAACGTTCTCCTCCTTTTGTCTTATGATCCTCGTTCTTCGCATCCTTTAAGCGCTCGCCGCCTTCCCCCTTCCTCACCCGCGGAGCGTCACTGCTCGTCGCGTACACATGCATGTGTGATTGTGGTAAATGGGAATTTTAAAATTTAATTTCCAATAAGTCAGAAAATATTCACAGGCGAAGAATTTCCTCGCCGAGGCATTCAAATTAAAACGTTCCTGTGTATGGGTGCGTGGGTGTGTGTTTGTACAGTGCATACATGAAGAAATAAAAAAAAGAAATCTGTGCTTAAACCCCTTTTTTCCAGATAAAAATTGAATCGAAGGGAAAACACAAATATTTTACATTTTAAATTTAATTCCATTGCGCGAGCGGGCAGGATATTCCGAAGCTGCCATCATGACGATGCGTGTGTCGGCCAAATACAATCACCATTTGGGATTAATCATTTATGGATTACTATTTACGATTTGCACGACAAACGCCGGAAGGATATTTGGTGAGTAGTTCATTTTTCGTAATTGCTATACGCAGGGTGGTGGGGGGGGGGAATTGTTCTTTTGACACACGAGTATACTCGCATTTGTTTGCGATCACGTCAGCAACACGGTTTTCTTTTTGTGAAGCTTTTTGTGAAAAGACCTAGCGTGCTGCATTGAATTTGGGAGGTATGTAGATGTGTGGATGGATAGCGACAGAGTCCTGGAAATTGGGTGGTGGGAACAAATTACCTAGGTCAGGTGATTGCTTATTAAGCAGCCGACAAAGGCAGCCGGGTGAAGGGTGCGCTAGGACGGGGAAATGGCCGTGAATTGAACAAATGGCGATAAAATTGAACAAAGGCATTCTAGACATTTATCATAAGAAGGTGCGGTGGTTGGAAGGCTACACGGGGCCTTGCCTTTGGGAGACTTAAAGCCTTTGGAAGTTTTTTGAGAACTCTAAAGGATTTGAATTTGTTTCGAAAAATACAGAAATTCCTTTTGTCAATCTAGAAGAGTTGGTTTTTGTGGAACGGAAAAATGAGAGTCCTTCTAATGCTTTCGATCTTTTTTTTTAATTTTTAAGAAAACGCTATTTTCGTGAAAATAAAATTTTGAAAGCTTGTACAAATGTTGACAATTCAAAATGTGTAAAAATATTTAAGTCATTTAAGAATGAATGAATTATAGCACCTGTAAAGCCTGAGTGCTTGAATAAGTCTCCACTTGTTGTGGGTGGTTATTGAAGACTACTCCTCACATCGTCTGACTCTTCCACTATCCTCTGTCGTTCAAGACCACGTTCAAAACATCATGTGAAACCGATAAGGATTGTTTCGAAGCGTGTCTTACTTAGCTCAAGTTCACAAAAAAATTATAAAACAAAGATTCCTCTTTTTCTTGGAGCTACCGTCTATGGTGAACTTGGGCCTCAGTCTAGGGTGGACCGGGGCCTCAGTCTAGAATGGACCTGGGCTTCAGTCTAAGGTGGACCTGGGCCTCAGACTAAAAAGAACCTGGGCCTCTGTCTAGGGTGGACCTGGGCCTCAGTCTAGGGTGGACCTAGGCCTCAGTCTAGGGTGGAACTGGGCCTAAGTCAAGAGTGGAACTGGGCCTCAGTGGTAACAATCAACGAACCTGTCGAGTGAACCACTTGGCGAGCGATTTTCAGGAAGCAGCCTTCAATATCGCTCACCAAGTTGGTCGACTTTCTCCTCCACTTAGGCGAGCCATCGGTGTTGTGGACGTCCTCTATTGTGTTTTCCAACTGATTTAAACTCGAAGGCTGTCTCAGCTGGATGGCAATATGTTTCAAACGCTCTCAATAGGCTAGTCATCTTTAGCAAGTGTTCCCGTAGAGAGTTGATTATGTTTCTGCAGTTCATTGTCAGTCAATGCACACCAGACTAATGATTGAACGCAGAAGTTTTCATAGCTTCTCCTCATCTGCCTTCAAGATTGACCAGATTTTCGCATCATAGAACAGGGAAGGGGATCAAGGTGTAAAATGGTGTAAGCCTGGTCCATCTAGAGGGGGTCCGCTTTACTGAATTGCCTCTCAAGCCATCGCGGTAAGCAATAGCAGTTCTTGTGTTATTCATCAGAAGGAGCTGAGGTATGATGCTGTTCTTTTCCCTGCCATAAACTTACAATACAGACGATATTCTGGCTTAGTTGTCGGTGTTTGTGAAAACAAGTGAATAACAATTTTTGGTCACTTTGACGTAGTGGTTAAGTGCGTCGACACAAACGCTGAGGATCCCAGGTTCGATTCGTGGACAGAACTTCTTTCATCACCTCTGTTGCTGACAACACTCAAAGACCACAAATTGTATATAAAAAGCTCCTCACATCTAGCCATTCGGAGTCGGAAGGAACTGTAGGTTCCCTCTACTGCTGATAGAACTATGTCTCGCGAAGGACGAGTTGTTGCTGATGATGCTTTCCATGGACTAATGTGTCACTCGATTCAATTGAACAATTCAAAAAAAAAAAGAGAGATAAATACAAGCGAACGGATTAAAGATTATAACAAAATGTACAATTACGCAAAACTGGGACTGAGACCATGTTTTCGTTTATCCTTGGATGATGTTTTCCTTTTCTCAATGACACCTCGGAGTTTTTTTTGAGACTCCAATTTCATTTTACTTGGTAGTTACTCTGTCTCTATATGAATAAGACACTTTGGTGGGAGGCAAAATTAGTTTTGAGTCAGAAGGAAAAATTTCTACCGCTTGAAAAAAAAAATCACGATTTGGCTTATTCAGCGTATTGTGTGTGTTGTGGATCTCTTATGAGATATGAGCGGGATCTTTCGTCCTCACAAAGGGCCGTGTGACAGGGCATGGTAAATGAGGAAACAAAAAGAATGACTTTGGCTACTGAAACAAAATTTCAAATGTGTGCAGTGCAGCCCTTCGAGTCGGAATATATTCGATAGTCTCGAGAGAATAGCAATTCCTGCATTTAAATTTTTGGGGTAATTTCAGAAGCTACACCTGCAGTTCAAGCAGGGCATTGAATTCATAAAATTCCTCTCTCCATTAAACAGTGTAGATGTATGTTTGTTTCTGGAATTTGTTTTTTTGTGGGTGATTTTTAAATCTAGTCATGCTTACCGGTGCAGTGTTTTTCAGTGAAAATTTGTAGTACATGTGTGCATTTTTTTTCTAAGCCAATGTGATAAATTTTTTCTACTGAATGTGATGTGCGCTTGTCAAAGGAAAAAAAAAAGAAGAAAAACAAGTGTGATGGTCCATTTATTAAGCACTTAGTCAGCAGAGGATTTATAGATTTCATGTGCAATAGAGTGGAGAGTTCTTAGATCATTCACCTAATTGGATGATCGAATACAGCGTACATACGAAAGTAACTCACTGGAATAGAAAAAGTGGTGTACAAAAGTGTTAATTTCAAATTTCTCTTACTTACTTACTTATCAGACCGGCGACCCATGAAGGGTTAGAGCCTGAGCAATTGATACCTTCCATCGCTGACGGTCCTGGGTACGCTGCTTCCAGTCATTAGGGCCAAGCTGTCTTACGTCCGCGATGACTTGGTCTCCAATCTGAGGTTTGGTCGTCCTCTTCTTCTCGAACCAGGAGGCTGAGATTTGAAGACCGAAGAACGTTGCTGTCCATGCGTTCGATGTGGCCGAGCCAGTCTAGTCGACGGATTTTTGCCTTCCGGACTACATCCACATCCTGGCACAACTCATAGAGTTCGCGTTTTCTCTACAGAGCAAAAAAATCCAGTGAAGTCCTTTTTTAATCCAATAATTTCAAATAATTTGATGACATAAGAGGAAGTCCCTTAAAATTGAAGAATATCAAAAATTAATTTAAAATGATAAAAGAAGTAGTTATTCATAATTTATGAATTTGTTCATTTTTTGAAAGATTAATTCACTTTCATTGTGGAGTAGAGAAAAAATGTACTTGTTTAAAACCAGATATATTAACTTCTTTAACATTTTCCATCGATATGTCAGACTTGCTGTTGATGTATACTGGGCAAACGTTTTAAATCTGGTTAGATGTCAGCATTGAAAATAACATCTCATGGACATGAAAGAACATTCTTTTACCAACAGTCCTGCAAAAGAACAACAAAGTCTTAAAAGTTTTAAAATTTGCCTTTGCTTTCTAGCAGAGGATCTAGAGAAAGCACCATTGCTGCAATTAGCAACCTTTCAAGATGCTAATTGCATTGAATAGATTTAAAATTAATTTGACTGAAAAACTTGTGTGGTTTGCCTAAGGATTTGTGTTGCTCCGGCTTTTCTAAAGCTAACTTACAAATTTATATTGTATTGTATGTTTATTTATAAATAAATAAATAAATAAACTTGTGTGGAGCCGGAAGCCAACTTCTTTCACGATTTTTAATTTTTGAACAAACTACTTAATTTTTTTTGGGGATCTTGTAATACAACTCCAGAACACCCAGGCTCAATAATTAAAAAAAATAAAAGTAATAAACAAAAAAAATAAAAAAAGGGAGTAATACTACAGCCTACAAGGGACCAGCGTCTAGCTTCTTCAGCAACTGGCGGGTTGACGGGACCTACGGTATGTTGCAAAAAGAGCAGATTTGATAAACCTTCCATAGACAAATAGTACTCCTTGAATGTTGTCAACATTTCGGAAAAGGATAATGTTGTGAACTAAGAATATCCCGAAAAATCCCGTCTCATGTCTTCATCCTCCATCAGAAACTGCACGGTAAACGTTACTTGACCGAACTTAATTTAAATCTCTTGCGCTTATAAGAAAATAGCGTAACGCGAGTGGTTACTCCAGGAGTGAGAAGTCCTTATTCCATGCCGATATCTGTGCTA
>OX122882.1:5784734-5832860 GCA_944738645.1 Eristalinus sepulchralis | reverse complement strand
ATGTATAGTAGTTTGTGCAAGAAGACTGACATTCTTGAGAAAAACACTCTGATCCGCTCTGTCGTATGGAACGCACATATAAGATTGTAGCAGCCTCAATTCACGAACACCAATGTGTCATCGAATCCACAAGCTCAACTTTTCTCGCACCAACCTAAAGGGAATTTTCCACAAGGACCCCGGATTAAATTCTCATAGGGTCGACTAGACTCAACGCTTGATGAGTCGCGACCATCTGCTGCGGGCTAGTTTCCAAACTGTGTCTTAGAGCATCTTGAATTGGAGACGACTTGGAGTGAAAAGTTATCTTTTCTGACGAGGCAAAATTTCATCTCGGCGGCTACGTTAACAAAATAGAATTGCCACTTCTGACACTTAGACCCTTCTTCGGATGGCGCTACAGTTCGGTACAGAGCCGTGTTAACTGAGTCTTTTTTACTGGAATTGAAAACATGGATTTGGACGACTCGTGGTTCATGAAGAATTGTGCAGCATGCCACTTCACAAAGCCTTTATCACATTCGATACTTTGTGCACCAAATTTGCATGCTGTGTTATAACTCGGCTGATGTAAACCGCTCCCTCGGAACAAATGTGGGATTTGGTTTAAGGTGATCACCTGCCGTTACGGCTTATATCAAAGAGTCGTAGATAACACAAGACGCCTTAGTTACCCAAGTACTAAATCTTCTAGACTGATCCCTCGGAACTTTTAAACTGCTTTTGGAAAACCGCAGAGGTCCGAGTTATGCCAAACATCCGGGAACGATTTGGGTACTTAAGGACAACCCACCAACTCCGTGTGCTACAGCTTGAAACCATCAACCAGGTTTCCAAAGTTTGGGGTGATAGACCATTTAAAAGACACTTTATCTCATAACTGAAGTAAATGTTTGTTTCAACGAATACGCCCGAAAACAAAGAAACTTGTTTTAGCCTAGTATTTGTTCCAAACCGAAAACTCCTGTCTTTTCTGTCTCTAAAAAACTTTAACTCCCCATTACTCAGAATGAAGGAGTAGTAAGCACAAACGACTACTTGCAGCAGAAGCTAGACTCTGATTCCTTGGGTACTACGGTAGAGAACTGTCCGCACCCTGTCAAAGTCAGTGCCAACCGCACCGGGATCTCCAATGTCCAAAAACGACGTCCTGTCATTTAAACGATTTCCCAACAGAAATTGTTTGACATATTTTCTCTGATTCGGCGTCATAAGAGGGTAATATGGCTTTGTTGGCAACAACTTGGAGGCGGCCAAAATTTAACATATGTTCATTGATTGTCAGAAAACGAGGCAAAATGATGTGCGGTGCGCTTAGAAGGAATACGTAACATCGCTTCATAAGGGGCAGCAGGCACATCCCGGTAGTCGAAGACTTCTTCTATCACTGTTTCTCAGTAGACAAGGTCAACAACAACTACATCAGTGCCGGAATGGAACTCCAAGTTATTCTCCCCAATTGCCGTGTTCCTTAAGCTCATGAGGCTCATTTAGCCATAGAGACCTCACGCAGCAAACAGAGCGGGCTTTGCTTTGACACCCTAGTCTTTCATTATGACATAGAGTCTTGGACATTATTCAAAACAGATGAGGAAGGTTTTGATGTTGTCATGCTTATACGCTGAACTATCCTGCTTGTGGGGTAGCATGCCTCTATTCAAGCATCTCATAGTAATATAGTGACACTACAGCTCACGAGGGACTAGAGCTTATCTTCGGCATTAACTACTTGAATTGCGCGTGCTACTGTATTCTCACGAGTAGGGGGGACCTACAGTATTTGCCGATTCCGAACGGCGAGATTTTAGAAGCTTTTCATAGACAACTGATACTCTTTGAGGGTCGTCGGTCGGGGCAACTCGAAAAAGGTGGTGCCGTGAAAATATGCGAATCGAAGCTAGACCTTCGGTGTGTGACGACGCACTTACTCACTACGGCACGGTAACCACATACAAGTGGTCATTATTTAAAACAGATAAGAAACGTCTTAAGGGCTTGTGGAGAGGAAAGACTTGTTTTGGCGTTGAACTATTTTGCCTGTAGAGTGGGATGCGCTTATTCAAGCACATTTCTAGATGACTGAGCAGATGACTGAAATGAATGAACACCACTGCTATAGCCCGATAAATATTTGACTCTAATCCAGTAAGACAATGCAACTAAGAATGTCCTCGCTAGAGATGACGCATAAAAATGAAGTATCGCCTCTACCAACTGTTTGTGATGTCACCTGACAGTGGCGGGAAGGCTTGTTGGTTGAAGCCCCGTACCACCACGAACTGTAGCGCCAAAGAAAAGAGAAAATGAAGGAGAATTGTTGTCCGTTGTCTTCAAATAAACGCCCATTGTGAACCACCTACTAATACTGACTTGTTGAGCATCTCAGCCAAATTAAGCCATAATACCTGAAGTGGATTCCAAGTGGATTCCTTTACCTTATGGGCAACCAGCGCTGGCGTTGCGTTATTGACCATTATTTCCACGAAAGCTACGATGACTATCGACAACTATGGCACTACAGTCCCACAAGGTACCGGGGCCTAGGTGCCTTCAACAGCTTCTTGTGTTGTGCGTGGTATTGTTCTTCCATGATAAGGAGTCCCACATTTTATTACCGACTCCGAATGGCAAAAATTAAGAAGCTTTTCGAAGACATCTTCAAGCTCCGCAACTCGAAACTGACAGTGACGTGGAAAGGTGTGAGATAAACATTCAGCCCAGGAATCAAATTTCAACCTGTTCATGCTTTGAAACTGCATTTCTTAAGGGCGCTTCGGTCATATGAGCGCTGGTGGAAGGCACCTTCTTCGTTCATATCTACTACTGTGATGGTCGATTATCCCCGTACAACTACCCTCTATCCTAGTTGATCGGTCGAGTGTTCAAATGATCTCGTTCTCATCTTCAAAAGACTGGCCATTCAAACCAAAACAAAAAAAAAACTGATCGCAATTCACTCACAGAAGTGTCACCCGGTAAATTGTTGCCCCTAAAAATTCATTCATTAGCAGGATTATGTGTCGTGAATAATCTACCAGGAAATCAGAAAATTCAACGTATCTCTTGCTGTCACATATCACACCCAGAGTACGCGAACACATGCCCCCCACCATCCTTTCCGGTGACGTTTGCCAGGACATTCGTGACTCTGATGGAATTTTGCATTCATGACGTGTCTGCAAATTAGAGGAGGCGCGTCTCGCAACTGACATCTGAATAAACGAAATTAATTGTAATTAAAATAGTTGAGCCCCCACTGCGTCACACACACACACAACCGAAGATCCTCCTCCTAACCATCGAAAGTCTATGGACTTGTTCTGTGAAAGTTTTCTCCGGCAACGATCAGGAGTCAGCGGGTGTGTGGAGGGGCGGATAATCAAAGAATTTATGGCAAAACTACCAAATAACACACACACCCACACCCACACATGAACTCCCCCGATTCGGTTCACAGCGGTTTCATCCACCGTAAATCCCTACTTCAAACACAAGAGTTATTAAAAGCTTAAAAGTCAGCCGCTTGAGTTAGGGTGAGGATGCGACAAAGAATCTCTTTCATGTCTCTGCACCCACCGCCGCCACTGCATGGGGCATGTGTACCCATCACCCAGGGGGTGCCTGCAGGGTGTCGTTGTCGTCGTTGAAGAACGACGAAGAACGGAAAAACTTGGGAAGTGAGGTCGCTCCCTCGCTATCAATTATCTTAAGCTTCTTTTGTCGTTTCATAGACTTGCGCCTGTCCACCCCCACCCTCGGCCCTGTTTCGGAATAGCTGGAGCTATTAGTTTAATTAAGGATTCCGCACATATTCCTCCTAGGCACAGTCGTCGGCTTCGTTCGTGCCTCCGATATTCGAACCAAGTCCTGCTGCTAGGGCGTGCAAAAACTTTCCCAACCACCTTCGCCTCCCCCCCCCCCAAATTATGTCCTTCTTTGCATACACCGACTGACTGCTCGTTTTTTGCCTTTTCTGTGTCTTTTCAGATTCAACTGCTCTCCGATAATTTCGGTTTGCAATTCGTTCCGGCAATTGCAGCGGACACCGCCGAGTACATATGTCTGGTTAATGACAGACATATTCCGGAGGCGATTGTTGATTTATTAGTTCAGGGTGAGTAATTAATTTTATGCGGTGTGCCTGCGTGTGGGTGTGTGTGTGTGTGGAGCAGCAAAGCTGCTGGCTCCTGTGAGCCTTTGTGTGACATCGTGGGTCTCGACGGTCACCGCTGCTTCTGTTGCGGTGAGCGTCCTTGCCCACCCGGATGGCCGGTGGTCGAGTTTGGGGGCGTGTGCGATCTGTAAATTTTGGTTTTTCGGTCGCACAGAGAGCCCGGTGCTTCAAGGATGGTACCGTATGTTGATTTGGTTTGGTTTATTTATTTCGCAGATGTTCCAGACCCACCAGAGAGGCCGCTACTAATAAGCTTCACGTCACGGTCGGTTAATTTATCGTGGGCGCACTCGCAGCACTCGAGGAATGCTCCTGTAACGCAGTTCATTATTGAAACGAGGTAAGTTGCTGGGAACTGTTGTTCTTGTTGCGGGAATAATGGGTTGCGATGTAGGCGATCGGTTTGTTTGTAGTCGGGAATCGATGGTTGGAGGGTGGTAAGCCTCAATTAAGGTGGTACGGCAAAACGCAGTGCACGCCTCTCAAAGGGAGTTCAATACGCGGGCCTGACTAACCAGCAGTGGGTGGACGTGTATTGTGAGCCGAAGGTCGGTTTGGTTAAGAGCCGTGTGGAAACAATTTGCTAATTAGTACCGTTGTGGCGCTGTATGGACTTAGTTTGGAAAACTCCATTACTGCGAGATGCCACGGGCATAAGCCACGGGCTTGAGAATTTGTTGCGGAATACTGCGTACCTGACAGTGACAGTTGACGCTGAAGCGAGTCTCATCTTCGTTGCAAAGAAAGGGATTTTGTAGGGAACGATGAAGGAAAAGAATGCTAGACAAGAGTTGAACAGGTTTTTGTCTTGTTTGGGAATCTGGCGAAGCGTGGAAGAAAGAATATGGCTTGTAAAGGCGGTTAATACTGTCCTTGGAGCTAAGACTGGAAACAAGATCTTCCACCCCATTGGGCTAACGATGTATGAATGTAAAGGAAAACAAAAAGTAGGAAAAAATCAAAATAGAGTGGTGCTACAAGGGCTCAGAAACTAAGCCATGTGACGTAAAGGGGACCTACAGTTTAAAGGCAAACTCAAACGAAGAAAGGTTGAGAAAAAGTTCTGAGTGCGCCTTTTGGTTCTATTTACGTGGATGGCATCTGGAGGGGAAGATTGAACGACGAACTTTTTTAGGCTGCATGTCGGCATGCGGCAGTTTTTACGAATACAACGTTTAACATCACTTGGTCATGTAGAGCGTAAG
The DNA here is from genome assembly GCA_944738645.1 of Eristalinus sepulchralis. NCBI lineage: Eukaryota > Metazoa > Arthropoda > Insecta > Diptera > Syrphidae > Eristalinus > Eristalinus sepulchralis. The sequence goes on along the minus strand of OX122882.1, from coordinate 5,827,481 downwards.
GGAACCACTGCTCCGGCCCGAAAATTCTTGGAATCTGTGCCATTGGGACAACGCTACAGAGGACGGCCTAGGTTTAGATGGCGCACACAAGTGGAGAAGGACCTCAACAAACTTCGAGTGCGCAAGAGATCGTTTGTTCCTCGAACTGCAACTGCACGTCTGAAAGTAGACTTACAGATAAACTGATGGAATTACGGTGCCAAGTGGAGGAATGCAACTACTTACCTCCTTTGAGCATCGTTTGTTAAAATGGCTTTAAGAGAGAATCAAAGGCGAGACTTTTCATCGATCATCATTAAAGTCAATCATATATGAACTTTTATTTCCCCCAATAAGTTTAATCGCTTGCTACCTGGGCCCCAACCAACATACTTCTGCACACCCAGCACATAAGCCATTCGCCATCAACGCAAACAGGACTTTAGTAGCGTCCAGGATTCCGCGCGATAAAGTAGGACTGGGATGCTCAAACTGTCATACAAAAGCAAGGAAAACAGCATTTGTCCAGCCCGTCCCTAGAAGAGGGGAATCTTCGTCAACCACCTCCTACCGACCCAAAGCACTTACGTCCCGTCTTTCCAAGGTCATGGAAACGCTGATAAATCGTCGGCTTGTGAAATATCTTGAATCCCGGAAGCTTCTTAATGACCGGCAGTACGGCTTCCGCAGCAACAGGTCCACTGGTGATCTGATGGCATATCTCACCGAAAAGTGGAACCAATCTTTGCACAATGTTGGGGAAAGCAAGATCGTTGCGCTTGATATTTCAAAAGCATTTGACAGAGTCTGGCATCAGGCTCTCTTGTCAAAAATGCGTGTCTATGGAATCGATAAGTCTATTCTTCAATGGATTAGAAATTACCTTTCGAACCGTTTTTTTTTTTTGCAATTTTTGTTCATTTTAATTCAGTTTGTTTTCTTACGTACTAGACAAAATTTCTCAAAGCTAGCTTACCTAAGTGAACAATGTCCTTAGCCTAACTTACTGACCCTATGCAGGTACTCTAAGCTAATCTAATCTTAATTTTAATTTTAATATGCCTTTCGGCGTCCGATTTTATTTATTTTGATTAAAATCTACACTACAATGTCCAACTGTCCCCATTCATTGATAAGCCAACAGCGGCGGAGGCCGAATACGCTACAACCACCAGTAAAATTGCCGTTCTTTGGCAGACTCTCTCCTGTCTCGAGCAGAGATCGCTCTGCTGAACCGAAGCAGATCCTCTCGTTTGCGTGCGACAGTGTGTTCGTAGTTGATTCGCCTGTCCACTGTTCGACGTACGACATGGAAGATAATAGGACATCCTTCCGTATCCTGGATTAGGCCTTTCATATCTAAATAGAGGAACGCTTCAGGAGGGATGAAGCCGTTAAGACGCACACTCTCGTGGTACATTTCATTGGGGTAGTAGGCCCCGAAGATCAGACTGTTAGTCGAAGTCATAGCCCGTGCCACATGCCTTCGAATCAGCTAAATAATGAAATTATCTATCCTAATCACCTTTGCCTCGTTATACAAGACCTCGTTGGGATAGAATTTCTTGTACTGGGATTCAGGTGTTCCATACAACCGGAGGCAGGCCCAAAGACACTGCCTCTCGAACACCCTCATCTTTTCCATCTGGGAAGAACTCACGTTGAACCACAATACAAGTCATGCTGGATGGGTTTAAGTCTGATATCCACCATATTAATGCTGGTGTTCCCCAGGGCTCCGTTCTGTCTCCGACACTCTTTCTCATTTTCATAAATGATCCTTCGCTGATGACAGTACCCTCAGCTTCTCACATTCGTACCTTGACTCACGTCCCTGTACTTCGGCCGTAGACATGGAACGGCAGCGTATGTTAAGCACATTAAATTCCGACCTTGACACAATAATCGCTTGGGGTACAAGAAATAGAGTGGAATTTAATGCTTCCAAAACTCAGTGCTGTCAACTGTCTTTCAAGCGTTCCCAAAATAACCAGCCGTTATTCATGGACGGCACCTGCATTGTTGAAACCGAAAAACTTTCCATCCTCGGTATGTGTATCAACTCAACACTTAGTTGGAACGATCACATACATGAGGTCGCCAAAAATGCTGCGAAATGTCTAGGTTTCCTACAACGATGCAAAAAATACTTTACCTCCTCTGATCTGGCTACAATTTACAAGACCTTCGTCTGCCCTAAGCTCAAGTATAAGGCTCCTTTCTGGTCTGGTGCTCCCAATACCTCCCTACACCTACTGTATACGATTGCGAAGTCGATTAACTCGTTAGAACACCGACGTAATGTCGCGTCTCTGTCACTGTTTTATCGCTATTTCAATATGAAATGCTCAAACGAATTAGCATTCCTCCCATTCAAGAATTCACCCGCAAAACACGCCACGCTAGGAATCAATTCACCCTTAAGTCCACCTTCGGACGTACAGTTAAGTATAAAGATTCGTTCTTTAGCCGCACCACAAGAATATGGAATGCTCTTCCCAGCTCAATATTCCCCTCTCATTACAATCCACAGACATTTAAAACCAATGTGCACCGGTACCTCCTCTCCCTCTCTTCCTCTATACCTTCGGCCCGTGCTGTGACTTAAATCCGGTCACTTAAGGGTAGTCGTAACCCCTTTATCGCGCGCCAAATTTCACTGCCTAGCTTACGTAAACTCTCGAGGGCAATAATTTATGAAGAAATCATTCAGAATTCCATGAGAACTGTTTCATAAAATGACAGACGGGACATACGGTGGCCGACAGGAATCGCGCAGCGAAAGATCTCGCCTCAAATCCCCCCGCAGTTGTTCCGTAAAGCAGTCAACCTTTGTCAACCATTTTAAAAAAGAAGCTCACCTTCGAGTAGAACTTCCACTGCATCAGGCTTTTCAATCGATGTCTAGGCTTCAAATTTATCACCATGAAAACTCTCCTTCCTGACAAATTCAATTCTTCATCGCTGACCTCATTCTCCTGAACATAGTCATCTTCTCTGCAACAATGTCTATGCCTCTGTGATCCTTTTCAGTTGCATTCAGGTGAGGCGACGTGTCATACTGTAATGCATTCAACCTTCTCCTTTGTGACGTTGCCGAGATTTCCCATCACGTGCTCACATCGCAGCTCGAAAGAGGTGGCCAGTGATCAGGATGTTATGGCCATTTGAACACTACTATGCTGAAGACGGTATCCACCAAGGCATACCATTGAATGCTGAAGTGTCTGATATGCAATTCCGAGCCCTGAGTCCGCAACATCGCGTGCTTTCTCATCTCCTGCATCGCTGCCTGCCTCTGGGGACTCATTGCCCGCATGCTTAACGCAGTTCTTCTGGACTAAAACTTAATAAAAGAGCTCCTCAACAGAAGAAATTCTTCCCCCAAGTCGAGGATTTCAGGATATTCAAACAAATCAGGAAATAACATTCAAACTCACACAACGATCACAACGGAAATTGGATACATGTTCCCAATTTAGATGAAGACGAAGAGCAAGTCCCCCCCCCCCCCCAAAGGACACACAGAGAATTTCTCGCAAAAAGCAAACATGTATTAAATGTGGCAGGACTAAGTTTGTTTTTGAAACAATATCCTGAATTTTGATTCGAAGTTCAAAGCCTGGCGCAGCCCACAATAACCAAAACCAGCCCCGAAACTCAAGACGCAGCGTTTGTTTCGAAAACAACAACCTCAAGTAACTTACAGCTGGCAGCGCAAAACCTCAGTCTCAGGCGAGACCCGCACTCGCCCCATCGCCGTCAGCACCGCACAACACATGACGAAACTTTTAGTCAAAGTGAAATTGCATTTGTGTGTGAAATCTGAAAAACTCCTGACCGGTCGCCTCTCCCCGGCATCGAAACTCCTGCACAACGTGTGAAGCGAAGCACAAACTTCCGCAGAGAATTTTAACAAACCACCTCTGGTCCTTCGACACACACACACGCACACACATCCGCACCAACCGGGCGGTTCTTATACATCTGCATTAACATTCAAATCGAAACAATATCCAAATCACTGGCAAATGCACATAATTCGTGTTTTTTTCCGCCCCATCGGGACTCCAATTGGAAGCCGGAGTCTGTGCGGCACAAAGTCCAGCACGTTCAGCTCCAGCTCCACCATGGGCATATGTGTGCATGCGGAGTGCGTTGCAAAAGGATTATTTTGCAGTGAAACTTCATCAGCATGCATAATTATCCGCTGAAAACTCGCATATCCTTGTTGTGCGCCCGTCCTATGCAAAACAACTCACTCCCGCCTGCTGGCCGTGTCCGCTGTTGGGACGACGGCGATTTCACTCTTCGGCTTCGCGCCGGGACAAAGGAATATTTTAAACTATCAAGTGTGTGCCCGCTAGAGGGGGTGGCTCTTTTAAGCAAAATTATTTCCGCGGATATTCCGGGATAATTTTTCGCAGAAAAAACTGCAGTCCTCAATTCACAGGACGAAACACGAGATTTTACATATCCATTTTGGGAATTAGTTCCGGCGACGGTCCGGCACTAGAACAGCGCCACTTTGAGCCTCTCAATGCGCCACAAATCCATTGGCGCGTTGGCTCACTGTGGTTCGCCAGTTCAAACGCCCCCGTCCCCCAGCCGGAGCTAAAAATCCTTTTACACGAATTAAATCGCACAGGCATCGGGTATTAATTTCGATTTAAAAAAAAACAATTCCAGGAGTATATGTAATTCGGAGGCAGAGGACGCCCCGAATGTGGTCGGCGGCCGTTGGTGGCAGTTCATGTGAGTTGTTGATAAACACAAAACCAAAACACACAGGGCGGCCGGTCGGAAGGGTAAACATGGCCAGCGGAGCATTGGTGCAGTGGGTCGGTGGGCTGGTGTCCTCTTCGTCCGGCTCGCCGCCATTTCAATTTTTACGTTTTCTGTTAAATTTAATCAGCAATGCACTAGAGGGCGGATGGACGGCCTGGCAGCGGTGACGGCTTTTAAAGGCGGACAGCCCTCCACCCACGATCCTGACAGGCTGACTCGGTGATTTTTTGGCTTTCCAAACCGTCTAAAGGGATATTTCATTTCTGAGAGTGAAGGCGTTCAGTTTTTTTTTGGCAGCATGCATATGTGGAGCACTTACTGCGATGCATTTCCGCTGAGTGAGCCTGTTCTGTGAGTGTTCTCGCGCGCAGCGGAATTAGTGTGCGAAATCCAGTTCAGGCAACCGTGCAAATGGTTACTGGATACGCGAACTGCGGTTTGGTGATTAGCTGATTGCCCGGCACTTTGGGGAGTCGCGCAGAGGAGTGCTGTGCAGTTGTTGGAGGTTTTTTTTTTCACTCTACTCTTTGCGTTCCAGTGGCCGGGTCGCAGAGAAGTTGATGATAATTATTTTGGGTCAGCAAAGGATTATGGACTTACATCAAGTACATTGATACAGTGTTATGGTGCGCGCTTGTGGCCTGATGCAGTTCTAGTTTGCTTTTTATCGGTTCACATGCAGATGTGCGAATGCAACTGAATGGGAGATGTTCGAGGGGCACAAAGAGATTCTGGCTGGGGATTTTTTATCCACATTTGCATTACCATTTGAAATTACATTTTTTCGAAGTTAAAATTACAAGACTTTAAGATAAAGGCTTACACTGAATTTTGTAGCAAAGTCCGAAATTAATGAAAAGGGAGAAAGGTTTGTGTCGGCAGGTCACTTGCTACCCATGAAGAGTCTGAGCCTAAGCTCTAGCTGCTTTTCATTCTTGAGGGCTTCTAGTTGTGACGAACAAACTCTCTAGCGTCCGCAATCACTTGGAGGGTCGGCCTTTCTTTCCTTTTGGAACCCGAAGACTGGGATTCGAAGACCCCCTTCGGCTGGAGCGTTGTTGTCTATTCGCTCGATGTGGAACCGAGCAGCTGTAGTCGATGGAGTTTTGGCTTTCGAACTACATCTACAGAGTTCGAGGTTGTGTCTTCCCTCCCATTCCCCTTGACAGAACCACATATTCATCGCCGATCTATTGTAAAGCAGAGTGGACTAGAACGAAATGGCTGAGTGCATGACTGAGGCACAAGTCCGTAAGATACTCATGTGTTTTGGAACTTAAGCCTGTACATGGCCTAGCCATCTTAAGCGTTTTATTGGAAGACGCTTGACAGGATGCATGCGCCGTTCAGCCTATAAAGTCCGTCAATGGATCTTCTCCGCCAGACGGCATTAACGCAAACAGGACCGAAAACGCTACGCAGCCACGTTGTTGCCTCCCTTTTTCCTTCGAAAAGACTAAGGGCCTAAGTAACTAAGGATCAAGTTTCCCCGCCATAAAGGACGACTAGGATAATCAAGTTCTTGTACAAAGCCAGTTCACTCCTTAGTGCCTCTTGAACCCAAAGAAACAGCGACTGGCAATTGTGATTCTGCGTTTGATTTCGGTACTGGTGTTGTCCTCCCTATTTTCCGCGGAGCCGAGATAGACGAAGTCCTTGACTACTTGACTACTACTCGATGACAGCATATATTTCGTCTTGTCCTCATTTGAAGCCAAACCCATTTCAGCCACTTCCGCTTCAATGCCAACAAACGCCTCATTAACGGCTCGATGTGTTCGCCTCATCACGTCAATGTCGTCAACGTAAGCTCGCAGTTAAACGGACTTTTAGAAGATCGTGGCTCTGGCGTTGACTTGTGGTTTACGCATGATCTTCTCAAGATGAAATGATGTTGAAGAAGTCACATGGCAGAGTATCGTCTTGTCTAATACCTTTCTTGAAATTGGAGGTTTCGAGTTCGTTTCCGATCTTAATGGAGCCGCTCTGACATCGATGCTCCGGCCAATAAAGTCTTTGACTCCAACCTTTAGGGACAAGGCGGTAGAAAAGACTACCGTGGCAGACGCAGCCGTAAAGGGATCTCAATCAGTGAAACGTGGGTAGCTGGATTGAACTACAGCAGGATGGGAAGGTACGTTGATTGAGGCCCAGGTGCACGCTGGATTATAGAACTCGCAAAAGAAGAGGAAGGCGATTCAAAATTATGACTTTTTGACGATATGTAGTTCCAAGATGAGAGGGTAACAAACCACACAACAGAACTATTTACTGCTTCATTACGTAATAAGTTTCCTGGTCGTCCTTTTTTACATTTTACTTCCCTTGGCCACCAGCACTGTTTAATTTATTTTTTCTGATAGACTTTGCAAGAGATGTAATAATTTCTGATTTAAAGACGCTATTAGTGTTGGTTGAGGCTCAGGTCCACCCCGGACTGCAGCGCCACAAGAAGAAGAAGAAGAAGACACTTTTAGATTCGACATTACTCAAGTTGTGGACGAGATACCGCTCGAAATGTACGCAAAAGTGGTTAAAACTTACCTCAGAAAATCACATATTGCGACCCTAACCGAGACGACCGTTTGAGCTAAAATGTTCTTTTTACACAATGGCAAGGTTCAGGCTTAATAAAAATTTCAAATCTTTATTGAAAATGTATTGCTATGAGTGCTTTCTTAGGTCCCACTTTCGAAACCAAAGAATGAATGATCCTATTCTCGTACCACACTCTTTTCCATATTTCAATACACTGACACTGCATGGAAGGATTTTGTGCATTTGTTGAATCTGTGAGCGGACATCTGCCAGGGAAGGTCTTGAATAAGATGTTCCCTCCCTGTGTGCCCAGCGACAGTCTGGAGTCAGATGGTTTGTTCTTCTTTTTGACGCTCGATCGTAAAATTCTCAGAAGTACTTGAACCAGTGATCCTCTGATTTCTCAAACCTGTCTGAAAAATATGTTTTCCTCGTCGTTGTTTCCTCCCTTTTTCAACTCAAACTTCTGCTCAGCTAACGGCTTCTTCAAGTTTGTAAGCGGAAAGGGGGCCAAATCCGAAGAACACGGTGATTGGGGCATTGGTTCGTTGCCTAGTTCAATCAATGTGGCCGCGGTGACGGCAAAGGTAGAACCCGATGCGTTGCAGTGCTGTAAGAGCATTTTTTTCTTCGGAAATTGGACTATTTCTATTCCGACAGACCTCAGAAAACGATGGCTTTCCCCTCTCCTGCCAATGAGATAGTCATCATCTTCTTCGGCTCACGTTCCCTGGGGTAGAGTCCACTCCTTCGACTGTGCTTTGATGTCTGTTGAGTACCAGTGGATCCACGTTTCGTCGATGGTTATCAAACGTCGCAGAAATTCCTCCAGATTGCGCCTATATTGTGTCAAACACTGGCCTGGAATGGTCTGATGGCACCTACATATCGCGTAAGTCGCCTTTTTATGTCATGGTCACAGGATCCCACACAGAACAACTTTCTTGACGTTCCTAAGCAATTACGGCATGCTGGCATGCCTAACCCTATCTACTTAAAGTCGTCAACTTTTATTCCCCATTTGACCCCACCCCCACAACCCCACATCCCCGGAATGCACTTTCAGTTAACTACTCCCTTCATGACTCGCTCAAAAGTAATGAGTTAAGAGAGCGATTCACAACAAGCTCACATCGTCCCTCCACACCGCTGCAAACGAGTGTAAACAAGCCCTCCAGCAATGAGCAATATTTGAACACACAAACGTCAAATTAAATAAATCCGAATATCAAAGCGGAAAATTAAAGGCAGTTCCACACCCTAATGAGCTCCCTGGGGGGGAGGGGGCCTCACCCGCCGTAATTTACATGATGACACAGCCAGCGCAAAGGGATCCCATTCAATGTGGGCTTGCCCGCACTATTCTCTCCACTCCCAGCCCGGGCGGTGGATCGACTGAGAGGTAAACTATTTGCAAAGCACCCACATCCTTTTGGATTCGACGCTTCACTATCACACTGGAGTCATAACATCCCCATGCCAGAGCCACCGAGATAGACCCCCGTCGGGGGCAGAAAATTATGGAGAAAAAAGAGCCCCATCGCACCGCACACATGAGGATGACAATGAAGTACTGCTGCGCAGAGAAAATCAAATTAATCAAAATTAAATTAAAACCCTTCTCCGGGGAGCTCGAAATTGACGGACCGTAAGTGGAACATGCAATCCCGGCGAGAGGCGTCATGTACTCGTAAAACTATGTCATGTCACTCGATCCGTCTTATATCAGCCCCCCAACCACTGTACCCCTCCATGTGTCTGTATGTACTTATGTGTCCTTTTCTCGTTTAATTTCAGAGTCGGCGAGGATGGACCCTGGGACCAGGTTCCACAAATTTTCACTAAAACTAATGCAACATCATATCAGGTGACAGGCCTTATACCGTTTACGGTCTACAGCTTTCGTCTATTGGCTGTTAACAAATTGGGTGTTAGTCCTCCGTCCAAAGAGTCCTACTACATTGTGACGCTACGTGAACGTAAGTACTCTCTCTCTCTCTCTTGCTCTCTTTAGTTTTCCCTTACTGCAGTATTTTTTTGTTCGTTTCGTTTGTTTTGCTGCTGTTGTGCTGTGAAAAGCCGCATCGCAGCGGCGAGGGCGGGTGCCAGTCTTACACACATTTTGGGTCCATGTTTGGTTTATCAAAATTGCACATGACGGGGATTTGTGATGGCAATAGGATGCTCGAGAGGATTTAATGGCATTAATTACGACCATGAAGTGTGCGGCCGTGCCGGGGTCGCCATTTATTGTCGTTCGGGTTTTTTTTTATCAGCCAGCAGGGAAGGGTGGCTGCTCCGATGGGGGGAGGAGTGCAGAGTGAATTGGCCATCAACAAGGTGATTATAACTATTTAGAAGCTTACAAGGGAGTTTCGGTGAAATGTTGTAACGTCGGCTGAAGTGGCCTTTTGGGGGGCCTCTGTTTTTATTGGTGACCTATCCGTCTATAAAATGGCACGCCGATAAGGGCGACTAAATTGCTTTACGATTTGAGTTCGGGTTGATGGTGATGTCGGCATTTGATGGGAATTGTGGCTCAAGGTCAATGAACTGAGTGAATGCATGGGGGGATGAGGGTGAGAATTGGTTTGTGGCTGCACAATATTTGAAGTTTTGTGTATTCCTCGTTAAAGGTGAATTTGGCAGATGGTGACCCCCAAACAGAAGTATTGGCTTTTGAAAGTGAAATATGCCCAAAATGAGAATCTATATGTAACTTCAAGAAATTTGGTTTTAGGTCCGCAAATAAATTGAAATAACCCCAAATTGTATATTATAAGAAATGGGGGCACGCTGCCCCCTGAAACAAAGGCACTTGTGGTTGATGAAGAACTTGGTTAGATGAAAAGTCTTACTCCCGGTATACACGCAGGGAGCCTTTTGAAAGCATCAGCTTCGTGTTTACGTCAAATCCTACACCAACCCCAAGCGGGAACTATCAACTCTAAGAGTCCCTCTAGCGTCGCTATTTCAAATTGTGAATTGAATGTGTCTTAGGTTCTAATGCCTGCCCAAAAATCTACAGTAAGTAACATTTGGGGTCAGTATCGGCCCACAAATATCCAAAATCTTCTTTTTCTTATCAGGCCGGCGACCCATAAAGGGTCAGAGCCTGAGCAATTGCTGCCTTCCATCGCTGACGGTCCTGGGCACGCTGCTTCCAGTTATCAAGCTGTCTTACGTCCGCGATGACTTAGTCTCTATACCGGAGGTTCGGTCGTCCCCTTCTTCTCGAACCAGGAGGTTCAGATTCGAAGACCTTCTTCGATGTGGCCGAGCCAGTGTAATCGACGGATTTTTGCCTTCCGGACTACATCCACATCCTGCTACAGCTCGTAGAGTTAGCGGTTATGTCTTATCCTCCATTCACCTTCTTCGCAGACGGGACCATATATCCGACGTAGGCAAGAATCAGCTCTGCAGATTTGTTTATCGTCCAGCTTTCAGCTCCATAGAGCAGAACTGGCAGTCTAAGGGTCTTGTAGAGCATGACTTTGGTCCTTCGAGTCAGGAGTTTTGACCCCAGTTGTTTCGACAAACCGAAGTAGCATCGGTTGCCAAGGGTGGTTCTACGTCGGATCTCCACTGTGATGTCATTTGTAGAGTTAACGTTTGCCCCGAGGTAGACAAACTCCTTTACTTCCTCAAAAATTTAGTTGTCGATTCTTACATTTTGTCCTAGGTGTTGTGTGACGGAACGTTTCTTAGTCGACAGCATATACTTTGTTTTCCCCTCGTTGATTTTAAGACCAGCTCGTTTCGCCTCTTCTTCAATTGCCGCAAAAGCCTCTGCTACGGCACGCTGGGAACCCGCGACGATATCGATGTCGTCCGCATATCCCAACAGCTGGACGGTTTTGTAGAAGATAGTGCCTTCCGTGTTTACCTTGACTCGCCGCACTATCTTCTCCAGTACCAAATTGAAGAATTCACACGACAACGCATCTCCTTGCCGAAATCCGGCGCAGGTTTCAAAATCATAACAAGTATTGTAGCATATTTCAGACTTAAACGGTCGTGGAGGTCAAGGAGGCACTCTAATAACACATGTTTAAACAGCATCAAATTTACATTGTTGGACATTAAACCACCAACACGCTTACGTAGAGTGCGAACTGAAGAAAATATCGCAGCTGTATCGGCCAGTGTTACTGAAGATCATCAATTATCGATTCGTCGCCGTTCACAGCAATTGGGCCTCTATTACTGAACAACGTGGAAAATTTTGCGGAAGGATTTAGGTGTGATACCTTTTAAAACGCAGCTGGTGCAAGAATTGAAGCCGAACGATCTACCGCAATGTAAAATTTGTGGTGAATGGGCTCTTGGGAAGTTGGCCGAAGATCCACTTTTTTACCGAAAAATTGTGTTCAGCGACGAAGCTCAATGGTTACGCAAATAAGCAGAATTGTAGATTTTGAAGTAAAGATCAGCCAGAAGCATTTCAAGAGCTACCAATGCATCCAGAAAAAGTCACAGTTTGGTGCGGTTTATGGGCTGGTGGCATCATTGGACCGTACTTCTTCAAAGATGATGCGAATCGTAACGTAACTGTGAATGGTGATCGCTACCGTGAGATGATATCAAACTTTTTGCCCAAAATGCAAGAGCTTGACTTGCGTGACATGTGGTTTCAACAAGACGGGCCGTATGCCACACAGCACGCGCAACAATGTGCTTATTGAGAGGCGCGAGTTCGGTGAACATTTTTTTCACTTTCGGGACTGGTCAATTGGCCGCCTAGGTCGTGCGATAAAGCTCATGTCTATACAGACAAGCCCGCTTCAATTGACGCATTGGAAGACAACATTGATGCAATTAGTCGTGAGATACCGGCCGAAATGTTGGAATGAGTATGCCAAAATTGAACTAAGCGAATGGACCATTTGAGGCGCAGTCATGTTCAACATTTGCATGAAATAATCTTCAAACATTAAATCATATGGACCGTACTATCGATTCAAAGAAAGATTCATGCATTTTTCTGAATTTTATGTTTTTTTTTTAAACTTTCCTATAGCTTTTGAAAAATCACCCTAAGCGGAAACTAACAACTCTTACATCCTCTACATCGTCACAGTTTCAAACTTTGAGCGTAATAAACATCTAATGTTCCAATGCCTGCCCAAGAATCTGAAGTAAGTAACATTTGGGTTCAGTATCGGTCGCCGTGGCGTAATGGGTAAGTGCGTCGACCCTCACGCAGAAGGTTTAGGTTCGATTCCCGGACGGGACACCTCGCATTCTTTCATGGCACCACCTCCTTCGAGTTGCTGACAACACTAAAAGAACATCGTCTCAACGACAGCATTGAAGCCAAGTCTTTGTACGTGTCGATACCACAAATGAGTCAATGCCTGCTGGCTATACAAAATTTGGGGTTCCCGAAACTAATGTAGCTTAACTCTCTTAGATTATCCTAGAAGTACTTATTCAGATGGGTTTTCTGCCTAGTAGGTAGGGAGGTTAGAAATTTAGTTTCCCTCAATTTTACAGTTTTCACGGAGCCAGACTAGAATGATGTATTGATGACGTCTATCCCAGTCTTTAACCTCGAGAGTCAGAACGCGAGTTTAAGACGCAGTTGAATCCATATAAATTGGTGATAAGACACAGAATGAGTGTGAGTGAGGTTTAATTTAGACTTTTTTTTGATAGATCACGCGTAATTCCAATTAAATTGCTTTGCCATTTTTGTCAAGTACCAGTTGCCAAGTCGTCATGGAGGGACTCATACTGTTCCGCTGTATTACGAAAATCAGAGTTCTGTGCGCAGAATCAACCTTACGAAACCACTTTTGCCAATCTTCTTCTTTTTCTTCTGGCGCTACAGTCTAAGGTGGACATGGGCTTCAACCAATATGTCTCTCCAGCCAGCTGCCGCCACTTTCGCACTCCAAGTTGGTTGAGGTCCTTCTCCACTTGTGTGCGCCACCTTAGCCTGGGCCGTCCTCTGTTGCGTTGTCCCAATTGCTCAGATTCGAAGACTTTTCGGGCCGGAGCTGTGGTGTCCATACGCTCTACATGGCCAAGCCATCTTAAGCGTTGTATCCGAAGACGCTTGACTAGGCTCATGCCGCTGTACAACCCATACAGTTCGTGGTTGAATCTTTTTCTCCAGATGCCATCAACGCAAACAGGACCAAAAATCGCACGCAAGATTTTTCTCTCGAAAAGACTAAGGGCTTCCTCACCCGATTTTAGTAATGTCCTGTGTGTCTGTGCCATAAAGAAGGACTGGGATGATCAAGCTTTTATATAAAGCAATCTTAGTCCTTCGAGAGAGGGCTTTATTACTCAACTGCCTCTTGAGCCCAAAGAAGCAGCGATTGGCAAGAGTTATTCTGCGTTTGATTTCGGTACTGGTGTTATTGTCCCTGTTTACTGCGGAGCCAAGGTAGACGAAGTCCTTGACTACCTCGAACTACTATTGCCAATACCAGTTCCAGTCTACATTAGTGGATTATACAAGTTAGACCGCATATGGCACATAGTGAAGACTATAGCAGCTGTAGCTGAGTGTCGTTGCCAGCGTTATGCTCAAACGAGTCGCCTCAAAATTCGAAGCTCCAAATGGGCTACCTAAGACGTAGTTGTTGTTAAATGCCATGAATTGTTCTTTTGTATGAATATGAAAACTTTAAGTTCACTTTCAAATTGATGTATTTTTTTGATCATTCTAAATCGTACCACATATTGAATCACCCTCAACATTCAGAGCGCATGTTTCTTGTGTTTAACTGTAGCGAAGGTGAGATAGGGCGCGTGAGTTTTGCGGTCTTTCTGTGTGCACATTGACCCTTAATTGGGCGCTGTTTTGCCTGATTTCAATACAGATTGAATTATGAGGCATTCATTGGTAGCGAGAGAAATCGGATTTTGAGTAAATGTTGACACTTTCTAGTAATTTCATTGCAGTTGGGTTTTGTTTACAACAAGGTATGGCATGCTCTGTTTGTTCATGAAAGGCGATATTGGATGGGGGGCCCTATAATTGAGGAAGCCCGTCCTGTAAGAATCCTCGTCCTGTAAGAAACCTCGACCTGCAAGAAACTTCGGCCTGTAAGAAACCTTGATACATAAAGGAAGGAAATGTAAATTATGTTACGCAGTAACGTAGTGTGTAAGTGGATAGATTTCTATGCGGAAGATCTACTTCAAGTCTAAAATTTTCGTCATATCGAAACTTTCACTTCGTTTCACCTTTTTTTTAACTCGCTGGCAACACTTCAGGAGTGTAAAGCAGCATTTGAAATGTTCGCCGTTTGTAGTTGGCATTGAACTGTAGTTTCCGTCCACTCATGAAAGGGCACAAAAAGGCATAACATGTGTGGTAAGGTTTAATAAATAACTAATTTGAATCAAAGTATGGAACATCTCTGCACTGCACAGAGCGCTTCCTAAGCCATTGAAGTGTCGGACATTCAACTGTGTACGTAAATGTACTCGAATGATTCTTCTGAACATAGACTACAATGAGGGAGTTCCGACAGGTGTAATGGACAGATTTCAAAGGATCTCTACTGCAATTTGGTATATGGTCAGAGTCATGAAATTCGACGTCTCAAAATTATCATACATGCATTCTCCGTTCATTCTCCAAATTTCGTCAAGTTCTTGGAACAAGCTACCTCCCCCTCCCCATTTAACTGCAGGTAAACATAATTTAAGTTGCCCATCTCGTGTTTAACTTAACAAAAGCATGAATCTCCCAGAAATGATCCTTCTTCAATTCTGTATTCTATTCGTAACACTCACCCCGTCACAAATGTCACGTCGATCTTGTGATAGATATCGATTACCACCGCCCACCCGCATCAGTTGGAGGGAGGGAAACAAAAATAAAAGTTCCATGTTGAAACTTCCTTGAATAATCGCAAATTTATTACAAGCTTCCGAGCTGCATCCGCAGCCACCAGCGAAAACTGCAACAAATTCCCCTCTGCGAGGAATTCCGAGCAATGCAATTTCGATGCTCAAGCATAATGTACACGAGTTCAGTTCTGTTTCTCAGAATCCACCGACAAACATCATCAAAGGACGCACACACTCCCCGGAGGGGGGAGGCAAACAATTCGTCAAAATGGATTTTAATTAAAATTTTTTAAGTAAATTAATCATAATGAAACAATGACATTGTAGCGTTTTCATCTCATTACAAAAGTGGAAGGGACAGCGTGCCGGTCGCATGGCACACAGGGACCGTCGTCGGTCCCCGTCGTCCGGGCGCACGGAGCAGCTGAAGGAGCAGCAGCAAACTACTCGACAGGGGTACTCAATTCGGAGCAATTACTTTGTTAATTCCTGCCCCTGCGTCTGCGTTGGTCGTGTTGGTGATAACAGTTGTTGCTGAGCTGGTGAGAGGCCACCCCATCGCTCCCAGTTCGACAAGCACGACAGGGCACACCCACCGTCCATGACGGTGCCGAAACCTCACAACACTTCACAGCTCGCCTGTCCTGCACCGAAGCTCCAGAGCCAGTCCCAAAACTATTTAGACCCGTGTCCTCGCCCGCTTACCCCTTCCACAGCCCGTCGCCGGCACGGCCGTTGTTGTCGAATGTTGTGTAAATCGTGTAAATTTCATTCTTTCTCGCCCCTCGCCGCCGGCTGCTGCCGGACAAGCGTAATCGTCCTGCGAAGGACAGAACTGATTGCCGACTGCGAATGAGTGTGAACGTGGGGAGGGGGCTGTCCCGTGAATTTGTAGGTGCAATTATATAGACATAATGGCAGGTATCTCTTTGGCCAGAATAAACACTTCGATTAGATAGGGGCAGGCGCGTTCGGTCGTTTGTTTGTCCGTGGCTATCGTGTGCCGTTGTCCTGGCCCCGTCCAATTGGTAGCTGCCGGGTTGCAAATAAGCTGTTTGCGGTGTTTAACAGCAGGATAATAGGCGATTGTTATCGCTGTGATTTAGGATTTGTGCACGTAATTTTATTTTTTCTATTTTTGCGTTTGTTCGTTCGTCTTGCGGACGAGGCACTCCGGTGTGGGGTTGTTTGTTCTGAAGGGATATTTATGCCCAAATTATTATCTCAGTGAAGGGTTATTTACGACGTGACTCGGAGGCAGCAATAAATTTGTGGCACTGGACTGTTGTGTGTATGTGCTACGTGACAGTGACACGAGCGAGTGCTCTCCAGCTCTCGAGCCCCACCAACGCGCACACACTCCAGTCGGTTTCTTAATTTAATTGAGAGCACACAAGATATGGACTGTATGGATGTGTTAATGGTCGGATGTCACCATCCGACAACCTAATACACCCTCTCGATGCCAGGGCGACGAGTATGTTGCTGTGCGCCGGAAGGGGAGGGATTGGGAATTCCGATTTTGGATAAAAGACTGCTGCAACACATGAACTTGAACCGTTTTGAACATATTTTCTCTCGGGTAGTACACTTTGCTGGACATTTGAAGGACATTTTTGGGTCGCTGTTGACTGTTTTGGTGAAGAGGGAATGTTGTGGGTGGAATAGAAGATACCATTCTTAAAGCTTTAGACTTGTATAGAAATTTTGTCTATGGGGGGGGGATTTCTGTTGGATTTACACCCTAATTCGGATGTACTGTAGTGAGGCCTACATCGACTTTTATATGATTGCAATGTTTAATTCAAAATAATTTCTTTAATTTTTTCAAAATAACACTCAGACACCTTCGAGGTATTTAAAAAAATTCTAATAAGAATGATATTCTTTATTTATGCCCTTTTTCACTACTCGTTTTTTTAAGGTTTCGTTTTCACAACCAAAGCCATTATTATTTCGAAGTTTTCATTTGTCCCTCTTGACTATCACGTTCCTATTACTTGTGGAATTAGGTAGGTTTTCAAATATTACCCTTTTTGTCTTTTGAATTTTCCGGCAATATAAGTTCTACAGAGCTCGTATCTGGTAATAATATACATTACTTCAAAGGTCTTGACATAACCTACAAAACGACGCTATGCATGCTATGCATAAGTTCGGATAATGCGTTGAACTGTTATAGACGTGTATTTTTAAAGTTTTCCTACGTTAAAGGCAAATCCGCTAGAGAATCGTTCCGTGAGATTAATAGTGTTTTGGATGATGCTCTTTGCTCCGAACCGCAGAGGAATGGTTTCGACAATTCAGAGCCGGTAAAAACGACCACAAGCCAGCCGGCGGAAGACCTGTGACAACGAATACCGATCAAATCATGGAAATCTTCGAATTAGACTGGCATGTGGCTCTCGTGACATCGCCTAGGAGATGGGAGTTAGTCACCAAACCATTTTAAACCATCTGCAGAAGGCTGGATACAAAAAGAAAGCTTGATGTTTGCGTGCCACGTGATTTGATACAAAAAAACTTCCTGGATCGAATCAACGCCTGCGATACTCTTATGCTGCTGAAAGGGAACGAACTCGATCCATTTTTGAAGAGGATGGTGACTGCCGACGAAAAATGGATCACAAACGACAATATCAATCGTCCCAAATCGGAGAATCGTCCCAAACAGTGGCCAAACCGGGATTGACGGCCAGGAAGGTTTTGCTGTGTGTATGGTGGGATTGGAAGGGAATCATCCACTATAAGCTACTCCCACGCTTGGAGCAGGCGATCGACCAGAAGCGTCCAGAATCAGCCAACAAGAAGGGTGTAGTGTTCCACCAGGAAAACGCGAGACCACACACTTCGCTGATGACTCGTCAGAAGCTACGGGAGCTCGGATGGGAGGTTTATTGCATCCACCATATAGCCCGGACATAGCGGCAAGTGATAACCGCCTGTTCCTGTCCATGGCGAACACCCTCGGTGGTGTCAAGTTGAATTCAAAAGAGGCTTGTGAAAAGTGGCTGTCCGAGTTCCTTGCTAGTAAGGAGGGACTTCGAGGAGGGGGGTAATATGAAGTTGCCGTCTAAATGGAAACAGATTATCGAACAAAAACGGCGCATATTTGAACTAAATCCGATCACTGTAACACTTTTTATAAAGCATTGAATGAAGAGCAAAAAAGCGGAGTGGAGATATTTGACAACCTTGTATTTAGGAAAAAGGTAAAGCAGCTAGCGAGAAATGCCTAGATACGAGCATTTAAAATAGGAACATGTTCGGGGTTTGCACCTGTATGCATAAAACCTGTATGGATAAAGTTGGGTAGAAAACACTTTTCGTCCGATCCTCACATGATGATGAACTCCGCTTGAGTCGGACACCATTTTATCAGAAAAGCAGTTCGACTGGGACAAAGTGCAATAACTGGAAAAGAAGGAAAAAGAAAAATAATTAGTTTTCGACAACCAATTTGTGAGACACCCAGTTTCCTTAGACAGAAAATTGTGGCGTAATGTGTCCCACCAGAGCGGAATGTACTATGTCAATGGACGGGCCTTTTCTTTTTGATCTTTGGTCACCAGCTTACAAGTATTGTTACAGAGATATTAGTCCTCGTCCTGTGTACCACAAAACTTACAGACTTCTTTATAACTAATTTGCAAATTTCGCAAAGAACGTTGGAAATTAGGTGAAGATCAGTCTTACTGCAAGAAAAAAAATAATTTAAGTTCATTTACTGTGAAGAAAGTGTACCTTTGGTGTACTCAATTGACAGTACAGCGACGCTGGTCCTTAATCGTACGCTGGTACATCGCTTAGGAAGGCTAGGCCATGAAGAGCGAATGAACAACACTGCTCAGGCCGAAAGAGTCGTTGAATCTGATCGGTTTGGACAACCCAAAAGAAAACATCCTCGATCGTGAAACCTTGATTGCAGCCAAGTTGAGATAGATGCATCTCTAGCCGGAGAGACATGCAGATTGGAGATTTTCCACTCCTTCCACCACTTCTATAGTTCTTCAGTTCTTTTGTGATCTGCTTCTTCCAGGGTACCGGGACTAGTGTTCACCATGTTCTGCGGCTCCGCATCATTGAATTCTTCCCAGTACAGCGACCGATCAAGTCAATCCCTTCAAGGCAATGAAGTTTTGAGAAAGGGAAAAGAGGAAAAAAATCTTGAACTGTATGAAGTTTTTAATGGTAGATCGAATTCCTTCGTAGGGACCAGGGTCTAGCATCAACAACTACTACTCGAGTAGTGCATGTCACACGCCACACCGATCATTAAGTATAAATGTAGCGCTCCAAATAGGAGCGGTGACACCGCTTACTTATGACAGAAGGCATCCAGGAATGCAAGTTTATTTGGTCGGCAGACTGAATTCGCTAAGAATTGTCTGGGTCTCGGGATATCACGGGATTACGAGAAACGAAATCGCCGATGAACTAGCTAGGAAAGGGTTTAAAGAGGCATTCGTTGGACTCACCTTGTGACTACCCGCTTCCTTGGTTAGGGCTTGTGTCGACGGTTAGGTCTCGCAACAGCACAACCAGAGATGGCATGACTCTCCGGGATGCAGGCTGACCAAGTGCATGCTCCCGAACGTCAGCCAGAAATTCACGGCTTTTCTGTCATCTCTAGGCAGAAAAGAGTGCAGAAGATTTTACGGCGTACAAATGGGACACTTCACCTTCGCTATGCAACTAAGTCTGAGTGGGCTTAGTGAAGAGAAACATTGCGACACCTGTGGAGAAGGTGACGGGACTTCAGACCTCTTTCTCTGTCAATGTCCCGCCTTTGTATCAGATGGCGGCTTTTTGGCGCTGATGTGGTGGGAGCTGAAAACATAGAAAGTCACAGTAGCGCCAGCTGGTCTTTCTGCGGAAAACCAGGAAACTACAGTAAATAAAGGTTCCTGCCTGGTAGTACACTGGACCAGCTTTTGAGTCTCAGCGCCCCCTAGTATCCCAACCTCCAACAAAAAAAATTCTTATCACAGAACAAACACGACCTATTGGAAAGACTGTGTTTGTCAGAAAAAACTTTTTCGCGGCCTCTGTTGTTGGAGATTCGAATCTAGTCTCGTATCTATATCTAGGCTCAAATGTCAACTTTCCGACCCAGAAAATATTTTGTTTGAAACGTTGCTTCAACGCAATACTTGTCCTTCATAAAATTCCACTTCTTGGTTGAGAAAAATCTACCAGATTTTCGTTTGCAGACACTCCTACGGGCGCCAAGATGTAGTGGATAATCGCATAATCTGGGGGCCAGTTAGAGTCTCACGCTGAAGAACCATCCGTCATAATTCATGACTCCACCACCTTTGAGTTAGTGAAGAGTTATCGGTCGTTGTTGACGTCGTTGAACATTCTTACACGCTTCAGAGTCCAACAATAAATTTTATTGTTGCGTGCACTGTCCAACATGTAGGGAAGTGTTGTTCTACCACAGCAACTCCTCATTAATTACATTCATGACTTCTTGGCTGGCAAGCAATTATGACCATAGAGGCACACGGAGGTGTGGGCTGTGGTACCGTGGCAGCGACTGTTTCCAAGATCGCCTGACTCTTTAACTAGAAGAAAAACTGTGCAATTGTCAAATTTGTTAGTTAACTTGGTTCTGGTAGACGGGTCAAATTTGATGCCTCATCGACAATCAGATGACAAATTTCGCATTTTCTACTTTCAGTCCCAGCCTCAGTCAGGCTCTACTTAATTACCTATTGCGGTGTTCCTTTAAACATTGGCCCTCTTCTTTCTAGGACAAAAATTGCTCCCGAAGCGTTTGTGTTCACGTCTATCGTCAACATCCTGGTATCAAAATAACAGAATCCCTGAAGACGTTTGTTAACAGATGTCGAAGTCCTGTCGAATGCAAAACTCAAAATCTTACCACTGGTTGTCTACAGCAATTTCAGAGGCTCCTGTCACTCCTCTCTCCCCTCATGTTAATTATAACCTCAACGAGAACTGTCATTAAATGAACATTACTAAGGGATGTTACTTTCCACAAGCTGTCGACTGTGTGTTTCGGAAGAACTCCTGTCCTTCCCGCTCTTCGAATCTCCCGTCTCGTTTATCGTACACAGGAAATTACTCCATCGGCCATTTTACAAATTTCCTCCTCCTCCTCCTCCTGCTCAACCAACTGGAATGGACGAATGCACCCTGCACTCGCACTTCAATTATCGTTCTTTCAGCCTTGTGATAATTTCGTTTTAAAATACCTTTATCGTCACTCATGCCATTGCCCAGATATGCAGAGGCTCCCGCACTCCTTCTCTCAATGCCACCAATTCACTGCAGAGCCCTTCTGCGCTGCGCCTACTCCATTAATCGGAATCTTCTCCCCGCCCGCTTAATTCGAATCCATTCAAGTGACGTCGTCTTCAAGGAGACACCCCCCCCCCCCGCACTCGGTCCGTTTGGCATTTAGTGAGCCCACTCACACATTAATCACGTTTGATGGAAGCAGAGCGGGAGACAGACAATTTAAGTCGTCCCTCAAGTAAATTTTAATCCCACACGCCTTAGTGCAGTGTGCACAGTCTTTCTAATTACGATGCCTCTGAAGTGTGCCACCTCTTTTTAGCTTCCACTCTAATTACACGCTCGCACACTGGCGGCGGACAGACAGGCACACCGCACCACAAGCGGTGCCGAGTATCAGCAAGGATCTGTTGGAAGCCCATGTATAATTGATGTATTTTTCTTTTTTTGTCTTGTTTGCAGCGCCAATTGGAAAACCAGTTCCTACCACCGCCCACAATACATCATCCACGTCGGTGTACGTATCCTGGAAGCCGCCGCCACCCAATACGATTCTAGGTGAATTCCTTGGGTATCGCATAACGTACAGGCCTCGAGACCGGGATCCGAATGACACCAAGGAAATTTACATCCGTGATAGCACTGTCGAGGTAAGTAGAGAACTCCTTTCTCACTTCTTCTCTGTGTGTGTGTGTGAGTGTGTAGATGTGTTTTAGTTTAAACTTCATTTATTGGTGCCGCCGTGTGCGATGGGAGGGCGGCAGGAATCGGCTTAAGTGTGGATGAGAATAATGAGATTATGGTGAGGAGAACTAGTCCCAGGATTCTCGGCTACCGCCAGTTCCCTGCCTTGGCGGCTGTTCTGCTTCATCAGGAGATTACTGCCGAGGAAATATCCTTCTTCGTCTGTGTTTCGGCATTTTCTTCTGCTCCTCCTTTTTTTTTCTGCTGTATGTCTCCTTTATCTGTGTCCTTGTCACGAATTACAAGGGAATTTAGATTTGCGATTTCTGTCATGTGAAGGTGGATGTTGCAGGGAGCTGGGGGGTGGGGACGCCTGTCTAAGACAGACTGGAGCAGTTGGTGGGGGAGGGGGTGGTGGTGCACTTGAAGTGCAAGACTAATGACTGCTTAAGAGCTGAGTTGCTGGATATTCGGTTGTTGGAAAAGTGACACTGGGTGGGGATTAGTTGGTAACTCTGTCCCTGACTCTCTCTCTATCTCTCTGTCAGGGGGTGGGGTAGGGGGGGTTAAAATAATTTTTCGGTGTCATGTTACGGAGGTGGGGGCGGCGACGGGGGCCTGTCCAGTCAACTTTGAGTACATTGTCTGCAAACTGCTGGGCACTTGAATGAAGAGACAGTTGTAATGGACAGGGGGGGGGGGGGGGCAGGAGCGAGGAAAATGATCTTGAGCACTTCTCTGAAAATGACATGAATTGTAGGACATTTCCATCGGATAAAGTACGGCATGACGGATGTACTTGACAGACCCAACGTCACGTGCACTGCAGATTTACTCATTTTCGGAGCTTCAAAAGTAAACGGCTTCAAACCGTAAGGCAGGACAGCCCAGTTGACAGGCTTCAACTTTTCTTGGTCGGGACAACTTGCTTAAGGTGGCTTGAAGATGGACGAGTTTCCATCGTGGGATGAAGTCGTCCTCTTTCTAATACTAGACAGTTTGACTGTTGTTTCATTTTCATGCCTGTTGTCAATTTTCAATGCAGACAGGGACCATCTCTGAGTCCCCAAAAATGCTCATCTCTCATCCTTGGAACAATGTTTCCTTCAAGATTGAATACCAACAAGAGCACTTCGTCTCCCATTTCGAGATGCCCACCCAGGGGAGATTACTCTTACAACGTAAGTCATTACCATCACTTTGAGCCGTCTTAAGCAGACATGTAAATCGGATGCGTTCCATTATCCTTTCACCATCGCTCCTGGGCTTGTCCTCATCCTGCAGGAATTAATAAGGATTTTGAATTAAATTAGCATCGAATCGGTGAAACAATGGATTCCTACTAGTTTCAACTTCCCAGGCACATCCTGGCGAACTCCCACCACCACCAGCACCCCAATCTGACTGCCATTTCCAAGATTTCAGCACTCACTCAGCGACTAATCGCTAATTGAATCGCATTATGTGTACCAGTAGTTACTCGCCTCATTCGCAGAAAGTCCTCCCGAGGAATTAGTGCTCTCCGCCGGAGCTGCACTGCATGCACGCAACGATGTCGTGCTGCACCACCGGCAGGAATCGACTTTAAAAGTGGGCGGCTTGTGTACAAGTGGCTTCAGCTCGATTATGAACTTTCAAAAAACGCACACGTCAGCGACGAAGAAGTCAATTTATAAATATGTTGTGTTCCTCGAAATTCCGTTGAATTGAGTGAAAGCTACGATTTGCTAGCGACCCCTTGACACATGTCACGGACAGTCACGTCGAAGCGAAAAGTGTGTAATTGCTTTCAATTTTAAGACTTGTCGTCGGCATCATCGTCGCGTCGTTAATTTTAGTTTTACATGAAAGCGATTGCGTGTCGTGCCCTCGGGCGAAAGGGGGTTTCTGCCAGAAATCGTGGGGGAATTGTGAGTTATTGAGTTTCTCATTTCGAAACTGTAGCTCAACGGGTCTTCATCACTTCTGATGATTGCTGGAGATTCAAAGGAGGGGAGAGGGGAATGAAGGACATGGGGGACAATTTGTGGGAAGTGTTTCATTTTTCCAATGTCAGAAAGATCAATTTTCGATATATTGCCACTTTTGGCGTTTTTTCAATTTTTTTTTCCTTAAAAAATGCAAAAGGGCACCTGGAGTGTATGCCACGCAATATGAGGCCAAATAGTCGTTGAGATGTGCTCCTTCCTTAAGACACAATCCACTTAGACTCCGGCCGCCGGCACAGCTGATAGTTGAAGTCCTCTTCATGTGACTAGAGATCACACGAAGAGCCATTGCTCGAAAGACCGGCTTCCACACTCGATTTCGAAATCGTTCATGTCCCTGAGACCCAAAAGAAGGACTGAAATATCCAAAGACAGCAATGTCTTTCCAGAAAATCCTTGGTCCTTAAACCCCATGATACAGGGATTGGCTGCAGTATGTCCTCGCTTTTTTTCGATTCTCAGGTTCCTATCCTCAGTCACATTAATGGGCAAGTCACAGTTTGCCCATTCTCATGTTCTCAGGAATCACATTATTCATTCCGTAACATTTCAATAAGTGTCAACATTCCCTGATGGACCCAAAGACCATTTCGTGCGATGACCGCACGAAGGAATCAGTCAAGTATTGACAGCTTGGCTAGAGACTGGTACCACGGTTGTCAGCAGCTCCTCACACTTCTTCCACCCTGACTGCGCGGATGGCTTCCTTGTCGGAGTATCGTGGTGGCTGTGGTTTAAAACCTGGACGGGCCAAGGTAAGTATACTGTGCTGACTTGTTTGAACCCGATTGCTGAATCTACTGACTCAGGCCAGGCGGCTAGACGTCTTTCTCAGTTCAGTGTGGAGTTGCATTCTCAAACAGTCGCTGCCACCTAGTGAGAGACAAGGTTTTAAGAAAGGCCTCGCTCCCTATCAATGTGGAGTGATTTTCCCTCAAGCTGGAAAAGAACTGGGTTCAACAGTTTGGTACTTGGGAAACAAAGGCGTCCAGTCTTTCATTATATACGACTCTTGGGAAAATGGATTTTATTGTATTTGGCCATCAAACATGATTTAAAATCACATCTAAGGCATTATTTTGACCAGACCCTAATACTTCGGAAACCTGACTGGTACCGAGAGCTTGAGCAGAGGTTATATTCTGCACCCTCGAGAGCTTCTTAAACCTATTTTCTTTTGTAGCCACATCGACCGATATGCCCGCAATGACTTGAATTTAAGAATCTTTCTGTCTGTAGTATCACATCGCTATCCATGGTCCAGTCGTTCTTCGTACCCGACCACTAGTTCGACTGTTATACCGCCGTACAGCCTGATAAATTCCTTGTTTCATCTCCTCCTCCGTACTCCATCAAGCATGTTTACCCTCGTCAGTATAAAGAACTGTGCAATTCATATTCAGTCTCGGCGCAAATGATGTTGGACGGTAAAATAGAGTCGGGATGTACAAGTTGTTTTATGAAGTCAATTTCTCAATTTTTCACCTTCTCTTCAACAGAGCGTTACTAAATGCGGCATCACACTGAACCCAAAGGTGGTTAAAGTGTGGTTGACCACTGACAGCCACCTACCTAGTCATTAAGTTAGTCTTGTCTTCTAAATAAGTGCTCTCTGATCTTGAACCCCCTAAAATTCAGCAGAACTAGTCCTGTGCTTGATTATCAAACTGATGCTGTGTCAATATATTCGCCGGGTGATGTGACTAGACTCGTGTTATGATTCAGGATCACATCCGCAGCACTATAACTGATGCCAGAAAAACCACTGGTGGAACAAAAAACATTTTGTGCAAAGGCGGCTGCCAGAACTACGTACCTGATTGGCCTGATGTTCAGTTCATATAAGAAGCCTCTGCGTTTCTGGTACATCCTGGAACAAAATCTTTATTTAAAATTTATACAAAATCATTTCAATCATGTCGGCCATTGTTTTTCATGTCTCTTGCTATTTTTCAAGCAGCATACACTAATTAGAACGCCTGAAGTTTATCAGCGAAAAACTTGTATAAGTCACTTTAAGTGACTCTTAATAGCTTTTCAGTCGGCCAAGTTTTTTAACACAAAGACATGGAATGGTCCGTTCCGTAAAGTGTACCATCAACTCCCATCAATTTGTTTCGGGCCATAAGACAAGATAAGATAAGATAAGAAGACAAATCCGTTTCTGTTGGCCAATTCTATTCCCTCCCTCTTATTTGCTTTTTTTTTTTTTCAAATAGACAAAGGAGAAGTTCTTAGTGGCGGCTTTTCACGTCCAAGCAACTCACAATAAGCAATTCGCTTCCATTCGCAAAAAAAAATTAACGATAACCCTGTCTGCCATCAATTCAGACTTCAAAGTCACTGGTGGTTGGCCACCGGCCGTTGGCCATGATTGCATGTATTGCATGTTCTTGCATTACATGCACTTTTCATCGCTTATGATGAATTGCTTCAAGTATAGATCCGTATCCTTACGTCACTCATTTAAATTTCTTTGCATTTATTCATGTGGTAACCATCGTTTTAGTTTCTTTGAGTGTCCAGGATCCGCTATCTTCAGCATTGCTGTTAAGGTTTGCAGCGCGATGCATCTCTTGTATTGAAGTTTTTGAAATTTTCCGATTTGGAAAAAGTCAGTCTTGGTTTCGGAGGTTACTTATGCATATACATGCGCAAATTAATAAGCTGGCTATTATCCTCCATCCCAAGAATTTACCCGCAAACGTGCCTCGCTAAGATTGCCGACCCTTTCACCCTAAAGCCCAATTTTCGACGTATAGTTAAGTTTCGAGCCTCGTTCTTTAACCGCATCACACGATAATGGAATACTCCTTCCAGCTCCAATTTCTCCCCTGATTACAATCCACATGCTTTTAAAATCAATTAGCACTGGTAGCTCCTCTCCCGCTCCGTGAGTTAATCCTAGTAATTTGTGGGTACCAAATAACCCCTTTTATCGCGCGCCAATTATAAGCAAAAGACCAGCATCGTCATCATTATTTTCGTAGACCCACATGTTCCACTAAATTGGTCATGGGCGGTGATGCACGCATAAGATCCTCTGGCATCGACTCAGGACCTATTCCCAAGCGGAACTAGATACGTTTATGTACTTGCTCCAACTACATCACCCGGGGTCTGTCGAGCGGTTGCCTACCTGGTGAAATCGCATATATTGAGAGCCTCGGAATTCATGATGAACAGTGTGGCCAAACTGCTCTACATTGAGGTACTCCCTCACTCACATCATTCTCACTGTACTAAGATGTAGCGTAACATGTCACCTTTCAAGCGTATGTTCGCTTGGCACAATCAGATTAGGGTCTTCGGACATTTGAACACCTAAACCATCTCCTGAAAATAGACATATACATTATGGTGCCATGAGACGTCAAAACTTTCTGATCTTTTTTTCAAGCATACTGTGTGGTAGCCATCCTTTGCTGGAGTCTAGAAGAGGCTGTGGTTCAAGCCCAAATCACAAGAAGATCTGAGATAAGTTGATCGTGCTGCCTGACTTGAAACAGTATTTCTACCCTACCGTCACAGATGAGATGGTTACGTGTACTATCCCCTAGCTCAGTGTGAAGTTGTATTTCAACCAGTTGCTGAACCCAAATAAAGGCAGAAGTGTTAGAAATGCTCCTTGCTCTACCAAGGTGCAGAAATTGTTCCTTAAAGCAACCTGTCAGTTGATGCCCAGGCATCAGAAGTGGACGACTCCTGAGGAAATGGACGGCGTGGTGTAAGACGGAGGTATAAAGGAGGTGACAGCGCCAATCAAATTCTCATATCTTTCTCCAACAAGTAGTCAGTTAGTTAGTCAATTAGACTATTTCCATTAGTCTTAGAGGCTGCCTACCAAATTGGCATCAAAAGGAAAAAATACGTTTAAGACCAAAAAAATATATGCTGTTTGTTTCATTTTACAAGGCATCAATGACTGCAACACGTGTAGCGCAATGCGTTGTAGTTGTAGAGTAAGTCCCAACCTCTGCCACCATTCAATATGTTTATTGCTTCCTCCAACTCAAGTGCCGATACTCCTTCAGTATTGGGCATTTCGCGATGACGTGCAACACATCCTCACGTTCTCTTAGATTGCATAGGTCGCAAAGGGTTGGAAGATCGGGGCGTTATGAAATTTAGCTAACAAAGTTCGCCTCTTATATTCAAAATCATACTTATTTTTTCTGCTGAGTAGCTATTGAAGAAATAAATCCTTTCTTGCAGGTTGTGGTTTATTTTGATGTAGTAGGCTCTGTATTAGAATGACTGGTCTTCATTTACAAAATTTTTTAAAAATGCTGTCACCAGTTTTCTGAAGTAAGGTGTTGATTTTTTGTTTCAAAGATTCCTGCTGTTCGTTTGGTGTAAGATTGAAGCTATAACAGCCTTCTGATCCTAGTGATTCCCATTCTTGGACACCCTTCACCTTATATCTTATGCTTTTGCGCAAGTGCCAACCTCGGAATTTTTTCCTGCTCCATCGCATTGACTTTTTAAATATAACCGAAATGTCTCTAAAGGCAGTATGTAATTAGGTGAATTGCTAGGATGCTTAAAAATACGCCTAGGAATATATCTGAGGAACTTTTCCACAGTTTCAAAAGCGCTGTAACTCAAAACTTGTGCTGCATACAATAGGATAGAAGAGGCTGTGGCTTGGATTAGTTTAACTTTGGACTGATTACAGTACCCCAAAACCGTGCAGATCGTACGCTTAGTTTCAGCAAGTTTAACTCTAAAGTGCTTGTTCACACTTAGGCTTGATGTAATGAAAACACCACAAGTGTCTGCTTAACTATCTCAATCTGTTGGCCTTGAAATCTTCATTTTTCACCTCGAGCGTACCTTCTTCCTCCCTCTCTAAAGATTAGATTTTTCTAAATTATCATGTAAATTCCATATTTTGCAGTAAGCACCTTGGCTGTTGATCATTAAGTGCATGGTATGTATTGAGTCGGCGAGAAGTCTCCCACAAGTAAGTTTGTTAATTTCGCTGCTGGCAACAATCGCTACGGAGACTCATTTCATTCTCCTTCTCTCTCGCTTGACAGTCACATGAAACCAGTTTTCAATGTCGAAATAAGAAGTGGAGCTTAATCCAAGACACTTCAAATTTAGCTCTTACCCCCGACAACTCAATGTTCGTCCACACTCTCAATCGTACGTCGCTCCTTCAAAAATTTGATTCAATTTTCCATTCACTCATCGTCAGGATTTCCATTCACTCACCGCCTAGACTGTTGTCCCCCACAGTCACATGTATTCCTCTCAAAAAACGAAAAACCGGCAACTTCAGCAAAATTCTTGGCTCAACATAAGCCGATGCCTTAATGGATATGCAGGCATTCCCCATCCCCAAGTCCCTTCACAAATGTCTACTTAATGAGATAACTTGCCGAAAACGACGATGAAAGGAGCACAACCACATCCACCTTTGATGTGTCCTGGAATCTCGCTTCCCTCCCCCCTCTCCAGCGCACCGATAAAAGTCTTTATAGAATCGTTTAAAATCTCCTCAACTTCATCCCGTCTGGCTTATCCAATAAGGTACACACGCACATCCCAGCCGAATCCTAAACACTTAACTTTGCCAGCAATTAGTCAGCATTTTCCTGCTTCCTACTCTCTCACAAAGGCGAGTATGCCATCATCGTCCTTGTCGTCGTTGTCGTCGTCGTCGTCTCCATCGTCCCACTGTTGACAGCATTTTTCACTTTAATCCCTCTTCGACTTTCAAATGCGGAACGCTTGCAGCCCCCTGCGAAGCGGCAAGGCGCGGCGCCCCATCTATTAAGTTTGTCATAAAAATCCCCCTCCTCCGGTTCCCAAAAATTGATTCAAACAGG
The DNA here is from genome assembly GCA_944738645.1 of Eristalinus sepulchralis. Taxonomy (NCBI): domain Eukaryota; kingdom Metazoa; phylum Arthropoda; class Insecta; order Diptera; family Syrphidae; genus Eristalinus; species Eristalinus sepulchralis. The sequence continues at coordinate 5,797,582 of OX122882.1, read as the reverse complement.
ATTAAAACTTCACAATGTAACATGGGAAGCAACTAAATTTGCCATTAATACCCTCGTGTCTGTGTGTGTGGGACCGATGTCCTCATAAAAACATTCATTTGCTCGCAATCCGCACAAAGGCGGTGGCAGGGATGTGGAAGAGCCGCAAACAAAAATTTCCAAACCGACTCCACATCCTGGATAAAAACCGGCGCCAATTCTCTTATTGAGTGTATTCCTCAGTGGCTTAGGGATGGCCTCCGCGGGGGCGCAGGAGGAGGCGGTGGCGATGGGATATTACATGAAATACTAATTCGCCAGTCGAATCACTCATGCAGGAGGGATTTTGTTTCATTTCATGTCCCGTGTCCTTTTTTCCACGCTGGCTAGGGGTGGGGGATGAAATTTTTAGGATGATTTTCGCATTACATCGCTTAGACAAACAGCGCACTCCTCTCGGCCAAGCCGGGGATTATGAAAGGCTTTCCATCGATTAAATGTTAACAAGGACACCGAAGCTGAAAACAAAATACAAACGTGGGTCATGTGACCCTTCGCAGGCGTACCAGGGCCCGCCTGGCAATCGGCCAAAATTGCAGATCCAAAATAAAACAACGGCCGGAACAAATCCGGTTTACAAATTCATTTAAATAAAATATTTTCGCAGAAGTGAGCTGCGAGCTGATCATTATGTCACTGTCTAATCCAGGCTAGGGGGACTCAACTCATGCCCACCGTGGCGTGGCGCGAGATGAATATGCGATGGGGTTTGAGAAACATTATTCAACTTGAGGGATGCATGAAATTCACATGAACACGTATCATCTGCAAGCCAAATGGCACGGGGTATGGTAATTTCTTTCGTTTTAGGGCGGCTGCATAAAAAAAGAAACACTCACACACCCAGGAACAACTCTCCATCTGTCGAGTGGTGGGCGGTGATGGGCCGAAACCCGACACACACGAGCTCTGAATGTCCTCGCAGATTTGAGATACTATCAGAATCCTGTTGCCGTTGCCATCGTGTTCGAGTCGAGGGCGATGTTGTAGGTCCTGTTGTAGAGGCAGCAGTGGAGAGATTGGAAAACATTTTTCCAGTCACTTATGTTTCTGACTCTTAAATGAAAATTAGTTTTCCCACCGCCCTGCTGCGTCTCAGACCAGAGTAAATGGTAACCAATAGTGGAGAGGAGACTTGCATTCCGCGCTGCCGGTTGCAGACAGCCCGGAGATGGGCCGATTGGAAGTAGATGGAAAATCTCCTTCACTCGGAGTCCTCTTATCGAACGGTGCAAACTCAATTTCCTACAGATTGTTACAGGAAGACGGGCGCTGACTGTGAATCTAATCGATTAAAAAACAGCACTCCCTCCCTCCTTTCTCCGGAACGTCGAGGATATTTCATTTCGAATCCTTTCAGACTGCTGATGGATGCCGGGGAGGGGAGGGGGCGGGAACTGAATGAATGTATGAATGGATGGATGTTAATATTGAAAGTCAAACAGCCGTTTTATGGTGTTAATTTTGTTTTCACTTTGGTCTGCTCCTCCACAGAATCATGAGATCCATAACTTGGAGGCGTACACACAGTACAAGGTGTCGGTGCAGGTTTTTAATCCCGAAGGACTGGGACCAGAGACAACGATTTTGGTGATGACCGATGAAGGAGGTAAGTGGTTTGCTTTTTACTTCCTATTCCTTCTGTTTTTTCGTTTGTTTCTTTTGTGACTACCGAGATATGAGGACCACAGATGGCTGCAGTTAATTTCCGTTCGATCGACGGAAATGAAGTTGATAGAGCCGAGTCTGTAGGTGCAATCGAGGAGACTCTGCTGTCGGCTGTTTCGTTTCAGTTAAATGGAAGAATGTGGTAGGGCAGAGTGCCCGTTGGTTTGAGGGGATTTTGCGGGGATTTTAGATGAAGTTTCGGTCAAACGAACGATTTCAGGGAATTTTGATTGTGTCTGCATAAGATGTGGACTTGGGCGTGTTGAAACAACAAGATCTCAAATTGAAATTCGATCTGCAATCCTAATTGCTTTGAGCGTCCATCTGTCCCCTGCCATTTGTTTGCACTCTTGTTGTTGAGAAGTGCTGATGAAAATCTTGATTAGAGAACGTTAACAATTCGAATGGCCATGTGTAAGTGGGTGGACCCCTCGCCCCCGATTTCAAGTTGCTGACAAGAATACTAACATTCTCTCAAAATTGTCTTAAATGTTGCCATTCAGTGTTGACAATAAACTGTAAGTCTATTCGCGGCAGAGCACATGCAACAGGCATAGTGGTTGAAGAAGCTAAGTCCATGACTTTTTGATTGCAGAGGCATCCATTTGATTCTCATTTTTTCTAAATTTGTTGCTACATCACCCCGAACAGTCGTACTGTAAAATATGTGCGAATGATAGAATCCTCTCGTCAAAATGGATGTTTTGTTCGGGGAGTGATAAAGGCGCCTTGTCTATTCGGCGCTGGCTATGAGCAGTATCCAACCGTGATGCAGGCGCCAACTTTTTCTGTAGGCAATCAAGCACCGATCATATGTTGACACAACGCTGTTGTCTGTATCCGTGTGTAGGAGTTAGAAGTCGTGTCTCGCACTAGAATCCAACTGCACCGGAAAAGAATTCCACTAACCCAGGAGCTGAAGCCAAACGCTGAATGACCGCTGAACCTGTTGGCAGCAAACACAAGTTTATCCTCTGCATGAATAAATTCTGAAATCGCGTAAATTTTTTGGACAAATCAGTCGCTATGATTACGACATCTCAATATGAATGCAACTGTTGTACGATATGTCAGGTTGGAGTTACTCGAAAAGACGCACAAATTTCCCGAAGTTCCTGCGAAAAATACATTTCCACAAAAAAGCTTAGGTCCAACATTCCTTGGTATAGATTTAACTTTTGAAGGTGAATGGGGCCAAGATTCAATTTGAATTGTGTTTGGCGATGAATCAGTTCTAATTCTTCTTCTTCTTGTGGCGCTACAGTTGGCTCTTCAGCTAACACGATCTTTAGCCATCAGGTCCTTCTCCACTTGTGTGCGCCACCTTAGCCAAGGCCGTCCTCTATTGTGATGTCCCAATGGCTCAGATTCGAAGACTTTTCAGGCCGGAGCAGTGGTGTCCATACGCTCTAAACCATCGAGTCATCTTAAGCGTTGTTTCCGAACGCTTGACTAAGTGTATGTCTCTGTACAGCTCATAAAGTTCGTTGTTAAATCATCTCCTTTAGACGCCATAAAGGCAAACAGGACCAAAAATCGCACGCAAAACTTTTCTCTCAAGAAGACTAAAGGCTTCCTCATCCGCTTTTAGCTGCGTCCAGGTTTTTGCGCTGTATAGGAGGACTGGAATGATCAAGCTGTTGTTAAAAATCAGTTCAGTCCTTTGAGTGAGGGCTCTATTACTCAATTGTCTCTTTAGGCCAAGGAAGCAGCGATTGGCAAGAGTGATTCTACGTTTGATTTCGGTGCTGGTTGTTGTCCCCATTTACCACGGAGTCGAGTTAGACAAGGTCATTGACTACCTCGAAGTTTCTGCTATTGTGACGCTCTGTCCGAGACGTTGGTGTTGTGTGCCCTTCCTTGATAACAGCATACACCTCGTCTTGTCCTCATTTATCGCCAAACCCATTTAAGCCGCTTCTGCTTCAATGCCAGCAAACGCCTTACTGACGGCTCGCTGGGTTCGTCCACTCACGCCAATGTGATTAATTACAGTGCAGTGTTCTATTCGGCTCTCTAAGAGGATTCGTATTCCTATGATATGATGTACTCGTATGTCTAGCGCTGTTCTCTCTTAGGTAATTTCGCATCGGTCTTCCAAGCGGAAACTTTTGCCATCCCAATGGCCACCAACTAGATTGTGAAGTAGAGGTGGAGAGGTAACCTTTTAGCCAAAACTTGTCGGCGTAGAAATGGGACATTTCGCCTTCGCTAAGCACCTAAGTCTGCTTGGGCTTAGTGAAGAGAAACTTTGTGAAGCCTGTGAAGAAGGTGAAGACACTTCATAGCACTTTCTCCGTCAATGTCCCGCCTTTGCTTGAATCAGGTGGCAGCTGTTTGGCACTGATGTGGTGGGAGCTGAAAATTTTGAGCTCTTTATCACAGAAGCGCCTGCTGGTCTTTCTTCGGAAAACCAGAAAACAACTACTGTAAACGAAGGTTACTGCCTGGTAGTACAATGAACCAGTTTTTGAGTCTGTGCGCTCCAACGCAGTGTTTCCCAACCTCAAACAATATAAAAAAATGTAAATCCTAGTGTTGGGTTCAAAGACTCCGGCCCCATCTCCATACAAAACCTACGATCCATCTGTGTGTGACCCATTGGACTTTTGGGAACTATTTGCAGCAACATTGGATCAGAATTTACGGTCTTATAACTTGTAAAAGCTAGGCTTTAGTCCCTTATGCTGTAGGCTGTAGTCCAACTCAATTATTATTCAACTCACCGTCAATAGCCCACTAAGCCGAATAGACACGGATGGACAGATTAAGATTATCTGCGAAGTTGGAGATCATAGTGGCCGGACTTTGATTCGCTTGCACAGCAATACTTATTTCCGACAAAGTCAAATCAGACGCAGACAGAGATAATGAGACAAAGTCGGCTCCGAGCAGTAAACTAGTTTCATTCAAATCCTCGGCTTACCCTAGATAAGGTGGTGAAAGTGCGGTAACCCTGAATTCAGCATCTATTCCTAATCCTGTAGCGATCCCAAGCAGAATGGTTGTGTGAGGCAGCAGCCCATTGAAAATCCTTTAAACTTCTATTGGCATTTTGTTTTTGAGATCAGGTATTTTGACTTCTGGTTTGAGCACTTTGTCTGAGTCTCGTCCCCAATACCTATACGTAAGAGAAGACTGAACCATGAACTCTATAGAATGTACCGTCAATCATCTCGTGATGACTACAACTCATAAAGTGCACGGGCAATGCAGCTTCAAGTCGTTAACTCTTCCAATTCAAACACTTGGGGACAACGCTATACGAAATGTCCTTCTCAACAAACTCGATACGCTAAGTTTGTGTGCTAGCAAGGGACACTGGCAACTGAAGAAACAAGTAGACTGAGGTCCTAATTCATCACAGGCTGTATCGACAAACAATGGAGAAATTTTAAGTCTCCAAGTGCAGATCAGTGAGTTAAATGAACGTTAATCAGAGGCGAACACACTCCGTGACCGCCTTGTTTTTAACCCATTTACCTTGAGACCAGCTTACTTTGTCTGCTCCTCATGTGCCTTTCACAACGGCTAACTGGGTACGAGCGTCGGTCCTGATGTGGCCCAGCAATAGCACTGATTTTCAGACTTTCAGGTTCCACACTGTCACAGGCTTTTGAAATCCAAGCCAATGGTTACATCTTAGCTTACGAAATTCAGTGAAGGCATGGAGCTTAATTTTACGTCAATTCAAGAGGGAAAGAAACATTCCATCAAGGCAAATAGTGGAGCTTATGAAAGCAGAATCCATATCCAAGATCAAGAAAAAATACAGGAAGTTTAAGTACCGGAGGACACACCATTCAAAGTGGACTCGTGAAACAACAAGGCAACAAAATTGCTGCAAAAAAAATTACAACTTTAAGCGAAACCCCTTTAAAAAATGTCCATAACTCAGGTTCACTTTCTCATTTTTCTGCACGGGTTAACTTCACCGCCGCCTTTTCAACGTCTCTCCACTTGTTCTCAACCCACTCCTCACTGAGGTGACCCCCGGTTCGTCTGTTGTTACGACAAACAGAGACATTTCCCTCAATCAAACCCTTCCAACGTCAGTTGTTCTTTCGCAGATCCATATGAATCGGTCCCTTGTCAGGCGTTCAGTCCATTGGAAAAGTGGCCCCACCCCGCACATGAATGAATTCCAGCAACCCAAAGAAAATCGAAGCCCACGTGCTGTCACGTCTTAAGGGCTTGAACCGCTTTTCCGCGAAAAAGAAAACATCCACCAGATAAAAGCTCCGACTTTCGGCTGAAATTTCATTTGAATACTCAGCCGCTCTCGACTGCGGCTCGACGGGACTTCCCCGTGTGCGCATCCAAGGAACAATTTGTTAATGCTCGCCGATGGAAACCCTTTTCCAGCTGCGTGTATGCTCGGTGGCATGTAGCTTGAAACGAAATCCCTTTAAGAAGCGAGCGAAACCTCGACCCTCGACCCGCGACTCCCGGTCCCGGTGTCACCCCAAGGCGCATACACTCGCGCACACATAATTCCTCGCAAGAAAACATTAACATCTGCTAGGAGAGCGGCGGTGAGGCGTTGGGTGATTGGGAGGGGCTGGGAAGCCGGGCAATCCAGCTTAGGAGGAAGCTAAGGCAAATGCGACACAGCTAAACCCAGAGCCGAGAGCCGACAACAACCAGCAAAACAGTTCATGCATAATTTATTCTCAGCCAAAAGTTGATCCTGTTCACCTGATTATAAAATAAGCCCCACCAACGCGCGTTCTACCCCACCCCGAGCCGGGTATTTAAAGTTCAGGGCAGACACACTCTGACGGGCGGCTGATGGGCCCGGTGTCTCGCCTCGCTTGCCTGTAAATCGAGTGAGTGAACGGGACTGTGGGCGTGAGTGTGATCTCGGCGTGGAGCGGGGGTTAATCCCCGAAAGGATTAAACAAAATGAAAATAAAGCAAAAAAATAACCCCACGGGGGGAAATAAAAGAAAAAATGAATCCAAAGGACTGAGTAGCAAAACAAAATGCTAAAAAGTCCTCGCCAAAGTTTATTATCCTCTTTCGGCAAAATTATGTACATGTAAATCAAGACACGATAATTTTACAGGCGCAAGTCCACCAAGGATACCCCTGCAAGGATATCGCCTATCACTTTCGTGAATCCGAAACTCTTGCGGAGAGGTGGTGGGCCTTCGACGAAAGGTTACATGCTATCGACGTGAATTCAGTGAGCGGTCTTCGTCCTTCGGGAAAAACATCCCCTCCCTCTGAAAAATGTATTCGCCGGTGTTGATAGCAAAGGTGGGGGGGGGCTACGTGGAAGGGATTGTTTTGCAGCTCTCACCCCCCATCACGATGGCGTAGATAACTTCACTTGGTGGGGAACCTTTCAACGGCCAGGATGTTTGTGTAGATGTTCACCCCTCGTCTGTGTATCGAAGGAAGGATTTCTTTCTGCCGGTAGCGAGGTGGCACGCTCGTGAGGTGGGAAGGTCAGGCTGGATACAAGTTAATATTTTCCTTGGTTCCGGGCGCTGTTGATCCACTCAAAGTTTTTTATTACCCGTTTTGATGTGGTTCCAATGAAACACCTTGCCGCTGGGTGGCGATGTGACATTAATATCCTCTCACCAAGGGGTGCCTTGTTTGTATTTTCCTTTTTGCATCGCTTTCTGTGTACAACCACCCCCCCCCCCCCTGTCCTTGAGTCGTCCTGTGTTTATGGTTGAAAAACAACCCAACCACCGACCCGTCTTTCACAAGTAAGTTCAAATATTGTTTCTTCACTGTTCACTCAATTTCCTGAAGACGGCGAAAATGACGGATGCGATGAATGCAATGAAGGTGCCACCATCGGAGCACCGCAAAAACGAGTTGACTTGAAAGGGTTTCCCCATCGCTACTTGCGCGATGGTTGCTTGGTTTAATTTTTCACCAGAAATAATGGAAAACAATAATGGAATAAGGCTTCCATTAAAATGGACTTTACCTTGGTAAAATATTGGTTTTCGCTGTTGCTCCTGGTTTGAGATGTGATGCGAATGGGATCAAGGAGGTCGAATGGATGGAAGGACAATCTCAAGAGAAGACAGCTGGAGTGGGGGTGGAATGTGGGAGGTTGTCTGTCAGGAGTGTCGAAGAGAAGCTGGAACTTGAAGGTTTGATTGACTCTCAACTCACTCACTGACTCAGTTCGATTTCTTCGATTCGATTTCTTGGAAGGGAATCATTGTTGCCTGGGGCGTAGGTGTGAATATTTTTTGGATTTCAAACAGGCCATCAACATTGAATGACTCCTAAGCACGTCTAGAAGAAAGCCTAAATTGATGACGAAAATACGAGTATATACCAAGTTTCTGAAGGATTCCCATCGCATATCAGTGGAAAAAGGTTCACGTTAGTTTCCCAATCGCAGCACAACTTCGTCCTGGAGAATGGAACATTTAAGAACACTCAATTGACTGCTATTTCGTCTACTTTCGGCTTTTAGTCTTCGCATTGAATCTTGGAGGGACAGGATGGAGTTCGCTGAAGAGGGGGAGGTATGAGAATGTACCTTCGAGCCATATTTCTTACGGCAAGAATTTTTTTGAGGTCTGAGAAGAGGAAAAAGTCGCTGGGGACCAGATATGGTGGGTGCGAAAGCAGTTCAAAGCCTTAATTGTGTAACTTGACCGTGGTTGCCAACATGGACTTGTGACACATTGCATTGTCCGGGTGGGAAAGAATTGTTTTCTTCTGTAGTACTCGCCTTTCTCAAGATTGTCGATGAATAAACTTCCCTGCACATCCTATTATACGGATGCTACAATCGCTGGTAGCCGACCTTTGTATTTTTGGACGCTTTTGGGTGGTTCACCGTGGTTCACCGGCTGCTGTCTACTCCGCTGACTGCCGATTTGGCTCTGGAGTAAGCAAGTTTGTGCACTTTTTTGACGTTTCCAGGTGTAACTCCTCAACTGGCCTTCCAGAGCGTTCAGCTTCGTTGGTGTTTGCAAAGATGGCCTGTAGCACGATATGAGAATTTCGTGGGCAGACGAGCGATTGTGACATTGGCTGTTTGGCATGGACTGTGTGACATAAACTGTGTGGAATAGCGCCCCATTCTGCCAAACATTGAATTCCCCCATGTCTTAAATTTCAGTAAAACAAAAGTCTGTTGACGTGGTTTTCTAAAATTTACTGAACCTTTGTTATCAGTCTCATTTTGGAAGAAAAATGTTCCACTCCACGTCAAACTGTGACCATCTGTAGATGCATTGGATTCACGATAATTACATCCCGGTTTCCCGAGCTCCAGATATACCGATTTTTTCTTTTGTTAAATAAGCTACTGGGATGAAAATGCGCCTCTTCGAAAAAGAAAGATTTTTCGTTCAAAATCGTCCTCCCATTTAAGCCACACTGAAGCCCACACTGCATAGCAATAATGAAGCGGCAGATAACCGAGCGCCGCTTTCCTCGGATTTATTTCGACAACAAGGTTCCATGGACCAACTAAGTATTTAGACAGCTAAAAAATTTGCCTTCAGGCTCAAAGAAGCAACGATTGACAAGAGTGATTTAATTTGGATTGCATTTGATGATGTCGTTGTCTCTGTCAACGACGCGTCTGAGATGAGCAGTGTGATGGTGTATCCCAGGTGCGGCAGTTGTGTGATTTTCCCTGATGACTGTTTTGCCCTAATTTAGAGCCAAATTCAGTTTGGAAGCATACTTCCCTGACTCGTTTTCACTCTCCCAGTCAGTTCTGAGGAAGTGCATCACTCGTCATACACATTTTGGCAATCTGATGACTATCGTTCGTGTAAACTAGCGTTTATCAAAATGTCCTCACTCTCTGCCTGAGATATAGGTTCCACACGATCTGCTGAATTCCTATCCTGAAAACTATGCTTAACCTCACGTCGCCTTGTCTACAACCCTTTTTGACACGGAAGGTCTCACTCAGTTCCTTAGAGGACTCCATCGCCGTCGCTTACATAACAAATTTTGTAGGAATGTCCCAAGCTTATGGCCCTGTCTATATCATTTTCAGGAACACTGAAATATGCGGCACGTAAATTGACAAATTGTTGCTTGATGTCGAACTACACATCTAAGGTCTTTTAAAGGATCTGCCTCAATATGATAATCTGCTTTAAAGTGCTCTTCCCTGACCTGAAGACATACAAAAATGGCAACTTGTGCCTATGCACGGCTTCAGAGTGTTCACACAACGCGTCCTTATGGAGACCGATCCATTGATGCTTGTGGACCGGACAAATGTTTCTCAGCTGTCAGGCATTCTGCAGACTACAAACTATTACGTGATGCGGGCATGCAAGGGATTAAGTTTTGTTGCTCTTGCACAGCTTTGTGGATAGTTCAACGCCTTGTGTGTTGGGTGACAGCGCAACCGTCTGAAATAGGAAAATCGACTCACTGCCACTCTCCTGATTGTGCATTTTTGACCAGCGTAAAATTTGAAGTCACTCAATGGTCGTTTTATATTTTGGTGAGCAATTTGGACAGTGGCCTAATTTTTTTTAACCGAGATTTGCTAAGACAATAATCATTGGTTACAACCCAAGACGTACTGTGCCTAATGAGGCTGCAGAAACTTCGAGATAGTCAAGGACTTCCTCCACCACGGTTCCGCGGCAAATAGGGACAACAACACCAGTACCGAAATCAGACGCATAATCACTCTATGCCAACCACTGCTTCTTTGGGCTCAAGGGGGCAGTTAAGTAATAAAGCCCTCTCTCGACTGACTTTGTACAACAGCTTGATCATCCCAGCCCTCCTTTGCGGCCCTGAAACTTAGACGCTTAAAGCGGATGAGAAAGCCATTTAGTCTTTTTGAGGAAAAGTTCTGCTTGCGACCTAAGCCCTGTTTGCGTTGAAAGCATCTGAAGGATAAGATTGAATGACGAACTGTACGGCGGCATGCGCATGGTCAAGCGTCTTTGGATACAGCGCTTGAGATGACTTGACCTTGTAGAGCGTATGGACACCTCTGCTCCGGCTCGGAATATGAGCCATTGGGACAACGCAACAAAGGACGGCCTAGGTTAAGATGGCGCTCACAAGTGGAGAAGGACCTCCACCAACTAGGAGTGCGCAATTGGAGATTAGCAGCTGGCGGGAGATTGTGCTGGCTGCATGTTGGCATTTGGTTGAGGTCCTGTCCCACCCCGGACTATAGCGCCAGGAAAAGGAGATAAAGAAGAAGAAGAACTAAAGGCATTCCGCCCACTAGTCTAATGACCGATAATGTGGTGTAGATTTTGTTGAGTCAGTGTTTAAGGTTCTCGTCATAACTGAAGGTAACGCATGACGTGCGAAGGTGGCGGAAACCGGTGGTACATCCATTGAAAATGAATTTGAAGAAATTAAACGGATTCATAGGTCTGTCATAAGGCGGTCACTTACGGTCTTTCACTTATGGTCCAAAAACTAAAAGATCCCTGAGTGAATGCTACATTAGCGGGTTGAACACTTGTCTCAAGCTTACTTAAAATTTCGTAAAATCGCCAATTGGGCCACAAACAATATCAAGCATCGGCTGATAAAATTGCCATGAACACCTTTCCCATTCCGATGGCATTTTTCACCTGACCAGTCTAAATGGAGAAGCCAGTCACCCTCTTCTTGCCCTCATCCCCTCAATCTTGCATCAAACAATAACTCATCCCTCAACATCCTTCCGATTGTCATAAACTCCATCGGTACATAAAGGCAATCCCCACAGTATACGCTAATTATTTTCCCAATTGCAAGCATTACAAGCCCCCCCCCCCCCCCCCCCACACGCCTATGCCCATGTGTCCCTACACGACCGACGTGTGTACTCTATCAATAAATTCATGCCGACGCAGCAGCTTAAGCAATCATTTGGGGAATAATAATGAAACAGTGCACGACCACAACTCCATCATAATGTGGTCCCTCATTTAATTTCCGGTCTAGACACACTATTCATTTTCAATGAACACTGTCAGCAGTGAATTTATGTCCCGACCACTATCGGGAATGCGGTTCAGACTCGAAGGTAAACTAGGATCAACTGGTTTCCTCCTATTGTCAGCCGGCTGCCGGGCGGTGAGCTCGTTGGGTTGGTTGGTTGGTCTGCCGAAGTCATCGGATGTTATTGAAATTTATGAAATTTGGACAAAACGATTTCAAGTAATTTCAGCTGCAGGCGGTGGATGGCTGCTCAGTGAAAGTCCGACATCCGGATTGTGCTTTGATGCTTTGAGCATGTGTTTGGAGTAATATCTGGTTGCAGTCGTGTATGTCCTGACTATTGAATATTAATAATTAATTCACTCTAAGCATTGTCTGGTGATTTGGAGACGGCTTTGGGGGAGCAACTTCCAGGAAATTCTCAACACTTGAACTGCCTCTGCCTCTGCTAGACAATCTCAGTCGGCGTCATAAATGCTGTTCCGAGTCATTAAGTCTTCCTAGCTGTTGTTGTTGCTACTGACCAAGGGAATTCAATCAATTTTCCTGATTGGAACCTATGCAGTAGGTTGTCCCAAGGATCTCTGTCACCTTCTTTAGTGCAGACATCCTTCTCTAATTTTCTCAACCTGTTGCCTCAATAAAAAATTGATCTTCTTGTCAGACTTCGCTCCTTGCCACACTCCTTAACTTGCTCAGTCAGTTGCTCAGACAACGGTCACAAACAGATGTAACAGACAATTGCCAGACATAAAGCTTCGCCCATCCAAAACGCCAAACACATGAAATTTCCACAGACCTTCACTTGTTTGGCCCTTCCAAGGTATTAACCCTTTTGAATGGCAGAACAATCTGCAACCTTTGCGGCCTTTTCAATTACGAACCGTTACGTCGGGATTATCTCCACGGCAACGTCTCTCAATGAATACCCTCATCAACTGGTACCGTACCATGAAACACCAACAAATTGCCCATCCCCCCCCCGCACCCCCTCTCACCAAATCTTCGACGCAAATGCCCGAAAGCCGCTCCAGCGAATAAGAAAAGGAACAAAATTGTTTGCTCTAATTGAAACCGTCCGTGAGAGACAATCAGGACGACCCTCTCATGGAGGCGGTCAAAAAAAAATTGTTTTCATAAAATCGACCTGGTCAAATCGACGTTAGTGCCTGGAAATTAAAAGGAAACCTACCCCCCCCCTCCTTTTGAAGGATTTTCATTTCCCCCTC
>OX122882.1:5661624-5784534 GCA_944738645.1 Eristalinus sepulchralis | reverse complement strand
CTTAGAAGGGAGTAGATTTCACGAATCGCTCTTACAACATTTAATAACATCTTTGTGAATTTGAGATGAATCAAAAATTATAATAGTCTTTCGTAAGTGTACTCTAAGAAGTTTTGAAATTATGAACAAACCCGTTTTAATCTGCAAAAGTAACTTTCCCCGATTATTTCTTATTTAAAAATTACGTACTCAAATATATAAATGTGCAAACTTTGCACAGATATAATGTCTTAAGATAATTTTGTAATATTTGGTGTTTGAAAACGTTCGAAAAAATTTGTCAGTGGATGGTCTTAAAATCTGATATCTTTAATAACACAAACGGAAGTTAACTAATCGAGGATCGCCTAAGAAGGTTTGGTGAAGAGAGAAAACAAAAGTCGGCAGGGGCTAGCTTGTGAGCTTAACTGGTGGTCAAGCGGTGTCAATATGAATTCGTGGACTTTCACCATGCCAACTGCTGATGTGGAAAACAGGATTTTTTGTTTTTGCAAATGTGACCGTTTTTAATGTAAGTCCAGCCTTCAGCTTGGCGAGTATTGGTGCAAAGCATGTCCTTTTAAGCCCGTTCGCCCTCTGAAGTCCACCGTTTTCACTGTGTTTTTGATAGACAAGTCTCATCAACAGTAATAAATCGACACCAAGACTTCGATTTATTGCATTTAACACAGCGTTACAAATTTTCTTTCGATCAAGTTCTTGGTCTAGCATGGTCAGAGGCGGCATGCAGCACGCTGGAAGCTTTTCTATGCCTAAATCTTGAATAAAAATAAATTCTGCTTTCACTCTTCCTTTAATGGTTTTAAACATTTGGAGAACTTTCGCAATTAGATCATCAGTAGTCTCGATTTTCAGACGCCCTGAATGTTCATAATGTCCCAAGCTGTCTAAATTTAGGTGCCCAAAATTTGAACGTGGTCGCCGTGGCGCAGTGGTGCATCGACTGCGGCGCAGAAAGTCTGGGTTCGATTCCTGGACGGGACACCTAGCATTTTTTCACGGCACCACCTCTTTCGAGTTGCTGACAACACTCAAAGAGTATTAATTGTCTATGGAAAGCTTCTTAAATCTCGCCGTTCGGAATCGGCAAAAAACTGTAGGTCCCTTCTATTCGTGAAGAACAATAGCATGCACAACACGAGTAGTTATTGTAGAAGCTAGGCCCTGGTCCGTTATGGGCTGTAGTGCGACTCAATTATTATTATTATTATTAAAATTTAAACGTCATGCTCCATACACTGAGCACAGCTCATCTTTGATTTGAGCAGGCATATGTTCCTTCAAGTGAAAAAATGTACTAATATCTTACTCGATTCACACGAAAGACTGTCAACTAAAAACTGCCCTTCGAAAATGGCTGAAACTTCCGTGAGCTACTGTCAAAATATGCCAGCATTCACTAGCTTTTATTGACGCGTGCCGCTTTCTTCATATTGTGGTGTTGTGAAACTTTGCAAAAACCCTAGCTTATTGGTTACATCTTAAACTTAGGCTTGTTTTCAAACATCCCCTCAATTATATTTTTCAATCAAAGTTCTATCGAATTGAAAATTCAGAAAAATGTCAATTTAATTATAGAAACCTTATCAAAGTCTATGTTGTATTTAAAAGCACATCAACCCAGTCCAATTTGTTTAAAACCCTTTGACAGCAAATATGACAAAAACAAAAATTCAATAAAGTCAATTAAAACCACCTTTTCCGAAAAATCATTCGATTTATTAAACAACTTTCAAATTCGCAGTGTGAACTGGGGACAAAAAATGCAAATAATATTTTAGCAGTTTTTATTATGAAATGAATGAATTCATGATGTCTCACTCATTCCCTTTCATTGCACCCGTAATGCATCTGAATTGTGTGAATGTTAAATAAAATATGGGCGCTGTTAATTTAAATTCATTGATTCATTGACGGTTGCAGGAAATGGAATTTCATTTGTTTCCCACGTCGACAGTTCAAAGAGTTCAAATGGCCGACGAATTAAAGTCACTCTCTCGGCCTTGAGTTCAACATTCAATGAGGGATTTGACTGTCTCGTATTCGCAATTGTTTAATCAGTTAAAATTGCCAATGAAATAAAGTGGTGACTCAGAGCGAGACTATATTAGGGTGATTTGAGGGCGGTATTGCTGTCCTTTTTTTCAAATTTAATTTAAATTAAATGTTTTTGTGGAATTTGTTTCACCCAGTAAGGACTACTGTAAAAAAGCGTCTGAAAATAGATTTTAATTTTTTAAGGCTTTCCTGTGTAGTGGATTAGTCTTACACGCTCAGCATACAAGATTTGACTCCTGGGCTGTTAATTTCCCATTTTTTAATGACACCATCTCTTTCAAATTGTAGTACACTCAGACAAAAAATTTTATGAAAAGTCCGTAGTTTGCAGTCCGTAATGAATTGACCCACAGTTTTTTGACGACTCTGAACGGCAAGATTTGGAAAGTTCTCATAGACATCTCAAGGACTTAAGTATTGTGATAATAGCACTGTGGTTATAACCCAGTGACCATCCGAACGGATATTATATTATATTTAATATTACTATATTTTTAGAATTGCAGTCAAAAAAAAATGTATTTTCTTTTCAAAACTCTTTCTTCAGTCGCTAAAGTAAGTTGAGAAGACATGTATTTTTTATATCTTAACTTGTGATACTTCAGAACAAACTAACTAACCTACGTAAAAGTGGAATAGAACATTTATATTTTTCTGAGATGAATAGACAGTGAGGTGTGCCATAGCTGGAAATACTGAACATGTTCCGAATTATCCACGTCTTGGTCTTCAAAATTAGCGATATATTGTACTGTAGGAGACATATTTTGTAAGCATCTGAAATCCTTTAGACGTGCGGTTTGATCTGTTCCACTTTGTGTACCTGCTCCACAGATTGAAAGTGATCTAACGTCAGCATCAAAAAAAGTATTTTGACAGAGATAATAGAATAAGTGTCTGTTGCGAGAGGTCTAAAAGTACAAAATATCCGATATACGTACTGCAGGCTCTTATAATCTTCTTCTCAATAATTTGGTGACACTATAGTCTACAGGTGACAAAGATATAGCTTTCTTAGCAAATACTCAGTTGTATGTACTTTTTATCTGTTAAATGGAGAGGGGACCTACAGTTTCTTACCAACTCCGATCGGCGAGATTTGAGAAGGACGCTTTTCATTGACAATAAATCGACTCGACTTTTGTGAGTAACTCGAAACAGGTGAACCCATTAGAAAAATTCATGAAAATCTGTCTTAGAAACCGGAGGCATCTAGCATTTAAATCACACTAATCTGCAAAGCAATGCGACAACATCTTGAATTCATAAATTTCTTATCGGTATTGGCGAAAACAACTTATGGTAACTTACGAGTACCTCTGCTAATCTTTTGAGGTCTTTTAATTTTTTAAACGGAATAGTTGAATATCTTCTTCTTTTTCTTGGGCGCTACAGTCCGGGGTAGACCTCAAACAACATTCCTCTCCAGCTGGCACGACCTTCCGCTAGCTGCCGCCAGCTGCTTACTCCAAGTTGGTTGAGGTCCTTCTCCACTTGTTTGTGCAGCCTTTTTTCTAGGCCATCCTCTGTTTCGGGCTTTTCTACAAGGCCAAGCCATCTTAAGCGTTGTATCCGAAATCGCTTGACCAGGCGCATGTCTCTTAACAGCGCATAGAGTAAGTCCTTAAAACTTCTCCTCCAGATGCCATCAACGCAAACAGAGCCAAAAATTGCACCCAAATTAGTTCAATATAATAATTATAATTGAGTGGCACTACAGCCCACAAGGGACCAGGGGCCGAGCTTTTACAACCACTACTCGTGTTGTGCGTGCTACTGTTCTCTCTTGAGTGGAAGGGACCTACAGTTTTTTGCCGACTCCGAACGGCGAGATTTGAGAAGCTTTTCATAGACCATTGGTACGCTTTGATTGTTGTCAGCAACTCGAAAGAGGTGAATATTATGCACCTAAAGGCACTCAATAAGTTTGTAATATTGTATCGTGGATCAGTTTTCAGAGAGAAGCAGGAAGAAGTTAAGGAAGTAGATTATACCCCTTTCCAACATACTCATATCATTTATTTTATTTTTCAAAACGTAAAAAAAACGATGTTGAAATTGATATTTTGCATTTGACTACAACGATATTTAGACACCAATATTTCCTTTTCGACGAACATTGTCACATCTCTGGCAGTACAACTCACTGTGTCACATTAACCAGAATTACATAATAGGGATATCCGAAGAGCTCCCTACTGGATTGATTGACTCTTCTTACAGTGAATTCGCTTCATTTGAAATGACACAAAATTTCTACGAAATATGCTTTCCAATATTGCCTACAGATGACAGATAAAAATATCCTCCCACTGGACTCCTGTCGATTACTATCACCCTCCTGGACCTTTCTATGAATTTTTTCCTACAAATATCAAAATTCTCGTAATTCACAAAAGTGCCATTTGCAAAATTTATTTTTTCCGATCGGTCACTAAATTCATTTAGTCACTTGAATATTGCGTGGATTATGCAAATAAAATTGTAACAAAGTTAATTATATTTTTGTTTTGTTCTGTGCAATTTCGATAAAACCAAACAAACGATGAAAAATAGTGCTCTGTATGGTGAATTGTGGTTTCTGCTTTGATGGTGTTGTGGACTTATGCATTTTTTTCTGGTTAAATTTGCTCTAGCATTGGCTGATAAATTGAATAGAAATACAAAATTTTATTTAATTTTCAATCACGGTTTACCAAAATAGGGAACAACGTATACAGTGCTTTTTTACTTTATGCCACCTAAAATTCTGTCTAGAAGGAGTCGAGTTTTGCAGTCCTTTCCATGGACTGGTCGACAAATTGTCTAAATACAGCGGTCCTCACTGCAGAAGGCTTATGAATATTAGTCTGCTAAACGCACGTTTAACTTTATAATCATTTCCTAGAGCTAACAGGCACACAACAGTAAAATTTTTAATTATTTTTTGATTGAAGCATTAAAATAGAAACAATTATCATTCAGACGTTTACTGTGTATGTACACGTGTATGAATGTACTAGGGTTGTTTAAAAGCGGCACCCGTCAATAACAGCTGGTGAATTATAGTTTTGAATCTTTCGACAGTTGTTCACCAAAGTGTCAGTCATTTTTGATGCACAGTTTAAAGTTGACAGTCGTTTATGTGAGTCGAACAGGCTATTAAAAAAAATTTGTCTTTGATAGACCATACGTGAGCTCCAAAATAAGTTGAACTCTTTGTATGGGGATTCTGCACAACATTGAAATTTTGGGCAGCCAAATTTAGACGTGAAAGCTTGGAAGATAGTGAACGTTGGGGACTTCCAATAACTGCGACTACTGAAGGAAACATTACTCAAGTTCACCAAAAAGTGTTAGACGGCCACCGAATTGAAGGGAGAATAAAAGCAGAGCTTATGTTGTAACCAGATTCAGACATGGAAAAGCTGCCAGTGCATTGTGTGTCCCCTCTGCTCACACTAGTGCGAGATATCACCATCAAGACTTAGACATGAGAAAGCTGCCCATCCGGGCGTGGGATGTCGCCCACAGTTAAATCAAGAACGTGTTTGGCGAACATTTTCAACTCTCAGTTGAAGAAGTTTAGGCGCAATAAGTTTGAGTTTTAGGCACCGAATAATGAAGTAAGAAGAAGCTTGGGTATACCGTTATACGCCCGAAAGAAAAACAAATTCAAAACAGTGACCTACAAATAGCATTTCGGCCACAAAAGATGGGTGGCTTTGAAAGTAATGGCGATTGTTTTTTTTGCGGATTGTATACTGTTTACCCTAATCGTTGATTTTTTAAAAAATGAACAATTTTAAGAGCATACATCACTCATCACTATTGCCAAGGTAAAGGCAGAAAACCGTAACATTGGCAAAAAAAGAAATTCTTGTTTCAAACTTCATCGGCCGTCATGGCACAAATGCACCGACTGCTGTTCTAACTGCGTAACTATCCGCCTTACTCACCAGATCTAGCACCAAACGAGTTCTTTTTGCTTCCTAATCTTAAAACTGCACTCGAAGGATAAAGATTTTGGCAAATGAGAAGGCGATCAGCTTCGTTAACAATAATAAAAACAATAATAAAAAAATAAAAATAAATACATTTTTTGAAGAAAAGCGTGAAGTACTATATAGACGGGTTAGCGAGATGGGAACTTGGCTGGGCAGAGTTACAAGGAGACTACGTAGAAAATAAAAAAAAAACTAATAAATGAAAAAAATTACTTATACCATTATTCAGACGGAACACCTCACACAATCACCTCTTTCTGGTTGCCGAAAAAAATCAAAGGGATTGGGCGGGATTTGAGAAGTTTGGCATAGACAATAACTCCACTTTGAGTGTTGTCAGCAATTCGAAAGAAGTAGAAAAGAAGAAGTAGTAGTGAAAAATGCGAGGTGTACAGAAAACGACTCGAACCTAGACCCTCGATGTGTTAATCGACGCACTTACTAACTACGCCACGGTGACAAGATTTCAATTATTTGTCAGCAAAAAAACCCTAGGTGTTGGGATGATGTTCTTTATGCTCTTGATGATATTTCCTTCACAAAAAAGACCTGATTTTTATTCTTGGAACATTGATCTCCTTGATTGAACTCGGCAGTTCTGTATTAAAAATCTCACTTTTCAATCCTTAACTACTGCAAGTGAAACCAAAAAAATAGCACCGACTCATTAAATGTTGTTAAGTTGACACAAATAGTGATGATGAATTTCAAATATGAAAAATATGTGGCGAGAAAATTCAATAGACTTCACAAGTTCCCTAAATTCCAGAAATAAAAAAAAAATAATAAAGTCAAGTTATATATTTTAAACATCAGACAGAATGTAATATGGAGAAAAATGATGTTGGAAAAAGGGGAAAGGAGATATTTGTGAATAACCCACCCGGAAGGAAGTAATTCCTTGAATCTTTTGCTGGTACCCTTGACTGCCTCCGGTCAGTGGAATGTTTGACTAGGAAAAATGTAAACCAAACATTAAGTTCATGGCTAGGAAAACGAAAACATTTTTTTAAATAAATTTAAAAAGTGTGTCGACTGACCAAGTGAGTGGGTGAACGAAGAAAAAAGTTTAAACATGTAAAAATTCACTACTTTGCTTACGACGAAAGCGTACTTATTTGATGAATTAAAAGTGGCATCTGTACTGCAGTCGATCATGTCTGTAACACATTCATTGGTTTGTAACTTAGAATAAATATACTTGTTGCAAACACCGCCTTCAAATTATTAAATTTTCTACTGAATTTCGGAGTCTGTGACCGCAGCCTTAAGGTCGTTAACTCCAATTTTCGGTAGTAAATTTCAGCCTAGTTAACATGTAAAACTTTGAGTCTACATACATTCGTTGTATGATGTTGCCGTATCAGTGAGGCAACGGGTTGGTTTAGGTGTCGAAAATATCATGGCGTTCAGGCGTCTGTAGCAAATGAACAAAATTAGTCAAGTCCAAGGTGTTCTCAAGAATTGGACATCGCTCAGGCCCCACAATTGGGTAACTATTTAATTTAACGAAAAACCTTGGGCTGCGTTTAAATCCACGCACACACCACAGGTCATAACTTCATCAGCAACTATTTTTATTTGACGTTCAAAAGATCTCTCAGTATTGAAATGGACCCACAGTTTCGTGTCGTTTCAGAAGCATGGCCTCCAGGTAAGAGTCGTCTACTCCACTGTGTCATACACTCCTTATTGCAAAAATAAAAATTTATTGGCTGGGTGACTTTAGAGGATATCAGCACTCGTTCATGAATTTTAAATTGAAAGAATGTCTATTCTTTATTTTCAGCAGCCTTCTCTTATAGTTTATTTTGTCAATTTATTTTAAATTAATAAAAACGTTCCCCAGAGGACCAGCCCCTGATTTTTTTAGAAAGCACCCGTTTTGTATGTTCCCTCATGATAGATTTTATCGCCGACTTTCCTGACGAAATTTGGGAAGACTTTCAATAAGTACTCCTTGAGAGGTTTAGATTTGCGAACCTAAAAGAGGTGGTGCTGTGAAACATTCGAATTGAATGTTAAATTCAAGAACCCAGGTCCCTTCACGTGTTAATGGACGCATTTGTGCACTTTGCTCTGGCTGCCACAGTTTAACTAAATTTTGAATTGACTCTGTGATGAAAAAAGGTGTTAGTACTCAAATCAAAAGAAGAAGTATTCATTTAAAATCAGCAGACGCTAGAAAACTTACAGTTTTGCTTTCTTGGTATGAAACGTTTTTAAATCCTTTCCATCTCGACATAATGACATTCTACCTCGCTATCTGGAGTTCCATGCTGTTTATACATGTATCGATAAGTTGAGACGAATTTCTGTTAATCGATCATTTTCTTCGCATCTATATCTATTAAGTTCCCATGCTACAAAAAATTCAAAGTCTGCATCAGCTTAGAGCCAATCGCACAAGTCCTGGATTAATGACAAACGAGCTTCTGTGGCAATATTGTGGCACTTATTAGATCAAAATATTTCAAATGTTTGCTTCGCCTCTTTCAAAAAATCAACATCAATCCGATAGTGCGTTAAAGCGATCCTTTCATTGCGACACACACAGTGGAGGACGGTTAAAGCTCAAAAAAGCGTGGCTTGATGGGCAAAAAAATTATTCGTAAACTTTGCACGTGTGGTCGACGTGGCGAAGTGGGTGAGTGCATAAAACCCCACGCAGAAGGTCAGGGTTCGATTCCCGGACGGGACACCTCGCATTTTCTTCACAGCACTACCTCTTTCGAGTTGCCGACAACAGTCAAAGAGTGCCAATTGTCTATGAGAGGCGTCTCAAATCTCACTGTTCGGAGTCGGCAATAAACTGTAGGTCTAATCTACTCGTGAGTAGCATGCACATTACGAGCAGTTGTTTGTAGAAGCTAGGCCCTAGTCCCTTGTGGACTGTAGTGCCACTGTCATTAAACTATAATCGTGCCTTCAATCTGTGAGGGGGCAGCACGTCCTCAAAACTAGTGGTTGCTACCAGTGCTGATGTTTTGTATGATTCAGTAGTTACCTATTTTTGCATTTCTCTAAGTTTCCTGAAGAACTGGAATTGTAGAATGCAGAAAACTTGTCGGCGGACATACCTACACCTTCATCAAGCACCTAAGTCTGCCTGGGCTTAGTGACGATAGTGACGATACCCTTTGTGATGCTGTGAAGAAGGTGAAGACACATCAGAGTACTTTCTCTGTCAATGTCCCGACTTTGTTCATATCAGGTGGCGGGTGTTTGGCGCTGATGTATTGGGAGCTGAAAACTTAAGCTCTTTATCACAGAAGTGCCTGCTGGTCTTTCTTCGGAAAATCAGGAAACTACAGTAAATAAAAGTTACTGCCTGATTGTACAATGGACCAGCTTATAAGCCCAGTGCAGTATTTCCCAAACTCCAACATAACAAACTGTTCTCTTCAAAGCGCAACTCTATTTATAAGTACCTCTTGTCGACCTTTAATCCATAAGAGACAATCAGGTCATTGTATTCTTCCCTAACAGGGGGATCTGTGGTTAAGTGCTAGTCTGTATACATATGTAGCTGTCAGTAGCTTCAAAGGTGTAAAATCTTGAACGAAACCAGAAGAACACCTCGGTTTAGGACTTCCTATTCAATTCCCCATAAAGTTGATGCACTTATTCACAACAACCTGATGCCACTTCAGCTACAGTCATTTTTAAATCTGAGAAGAGGACAGTCTTGATGCCAAATAATCCTGCAATCAAATGCTCTCACTAATGCACTTTCATTCGCATCTTCTAAATCGACAAAAAACGACTTTGTTCTAAGCTGCCTCCCTGTTTGACACAACGTCCTTTAACGTTTCCACCGAACTCCCCAATCAAACCCAATTTAATTTTAAGTGCAGTTGCTGAAAACTCAAATGAAATGTGAATACGAAACCTTGTCCATTCATCTCGTGTGGCACTCGACCCTTTCGCCTGAATACCCCTTTTAAAAACATCACCCAACACATTTTGATCTGTCAGTAAAAGGACTCAATCCAGGAATGTCACTGCCAAACAAAAGCAGACAGTTATCAAAGCTGGAGAGATGCCAAGTGTTGTCGATTGTGACCCAACTTGCATGTGCACACATTCGTACACCTCTACCTGCCCAGCAACAGTCCTGATGCGATAAAACTCTTTTGTCTCACTCACAAAATGATTCACAGACCGAATCGCTTTTCTTTTGACTCTTCTCAAAACTCAACTCAGTCCAGAAAACAAAAGCTCAAGGATGTTCTATGCATATCTCCTTCCAGCAGTTACTTTCATTAAGTCGTTTCCATTCCAAAAATGTTATCCCATCATTGAATGTGCTCCTAAGAAGATGTATTCCCAGGGGATTACCAGCAGCTTCATGCGGTGTGTATTTTTTATGCTCACGTTCATGGAAATAATTCCGTCAAGTAGCATCTATCACATAGAGACGGTGGTTAGGAAAAGCGAGTGCAAGCACATGCAACGTCTGCCAAAAAGGTCAGACATCTCAAGCCAAGTGCAGAAATGAGAACTTATCTATCGATCGGACGATGTTCTTTGTGCTGAAATTAGGTCAAACCAATTCTCTCAGCCAGAACGGGGATATTTAATTTTGTCAAACGTTGACTTTAAAATCGACTTCACCTCCAGAAAGTGTGTGCGCCCATTCAGGAGTGTCGCGCATTGTCGTGTTGTGGGACCAGGTAGCCTTTGTGTGCGGCACCCTTGTCGCTTGCTCGTAAATCGCGCAATTGTTTCGAAACTTTTCAACCGAATGAATTACAATCTGAATGTGATGAGTACGCTTTTGCAGGAAATCACTTAACCTCCTTCTCTGTGAAAACCTGAAGCATACGACTTTGAGTGAGCTGAAGAAATGAGAAAGTTTGAAAATAATTGCATGGCACGGGGATCCAAGGTTCTTTTTGTGACAGACTCTTAAATCTGATGTCTAACCTAAAATTGTTGAATGTCTTCGGGCGTTGATATGATGAGGCATTGAAGTGTGGAAGATGGTGTAGTTGTCAAAAAGTGGGACAATGACATGTTAAGTACGTCGCTTAAGCAAATTCAAATACGCCCTCAACACGAGAGGGAATTAGTTTAATGCTCCTTCTAGTAGCGTGTGAACATGAGCAAGGCAAAATGGGCGACGAGCACGCGAGAACTGACTTTTAAAATCTGATATGGCAGCTGAGATCTTTGACAACTATTTTTACAAATCCTCCTCCATTCTAATTCCTTCAATATTGACCCCCAGCTTTTCACAGAATTAAGAAATGAGCTGCACTACAGCCAATAATCGACCAAGGCCTAGCTTCTTCAGCAAGTACTCGTCTTGTGACTGCTATTCTCTACAAAGTGCAGAGGGACTGATTATTGCCGACTCCGAATAGCAATTCGAGAAGGTTTTCATGAACAAATAATGCTCCTTGAGCGTTGTAAGCAACTCAAGAGATACCAGATGTTTAGTCGCGGAGCAACTAAAGGGTGATTTTTTAAAAGCTATAGGAAAGTTTTAAAAAAACCTCATAAATTCAGAAGAATGCATGAAATCTTTATTTGAATCGATAGTACGGTCCATATAATTTAATGTTTGAAAATTATTTCATGCAAATGTTGACCTTGACTGCGCCTCAAATGGCCATCCGCTTAGTCCAATTTTGGCATACTCGTTGCAACATTTCGGCCGGTGTCTCACGAATAAAAGCTTCAATGTTGTCTTCCAATGCGTCAATTGAAGCGGGCTTGTCTGTATAGACAAGAGCTTTAACTCAGACCCACAAAAAAATGACCAGTCCCGAAAGTGAAAAAAATGTTCACCGAACTCGCGCCTCTCATTAAGTCCATTGTTGCGAGTGCTGTGTAGCATGTGATACCGTCTTCTTGAAACCACATGTCATGCAAGTCAAGCTCTTGCAATTTGGGCAAAAAAAATTGGATATTATCTCACGGTAGCGCTCACCATTCACAGTTACGTTACGATTCGCATCATTTTTGAAGAAGTACGGTCCAATGATGCCACCAGCCCATAAACCGCACCAAACTGCGACTTTTTCTGGATGCATTGGTAGCTCTTGCAATGATTCTGACTGACATTCACTCCAAAATCGACAATTCTGCTTATTTACGTACTTATTGAGCCAAAAATGAACTGACCAAAAAAAGGGAGGAAGCGCGCGATGAACTTTCTTAACAGAGCACGTATTTTGATAATAAATTCAATAATTTGCAAGCGTTGTTCGTTTGTAAGACGATTCATAGTTTAATTATAGATCAAACTGAAGATGTTTGACAATGAAACAAAACACGAAACGTGCGTCAGCTGTTTAAACCAGTGTTGCCAAAAAGATAACAGCTAAAAAATTACCCTTTAGATGGAGGTGGAGGCATAAGACAGCAAGACGTTCAGTTCTAGTTTCAAACGTGGGACCTTCACTGCGTGGCCACACATATCTTAAACACCACGCCGTCCACGAGTTGCTTTCAGTTCCAACAAAATTCATAAACAGTGGTCTGTACATAATTCATAACACTGTTTGACTTAACTTACGTTCGTTCAAAATATTTGATAAATTCACAAAGTCAATGACGTACTTCGAATTGAATTAAGCGGAAATTCATGTTTCGTCAACGTGAAAGCTTTTCAGAGTTCTAAGAATCCCGCGTTTCCCGGAAGATGTGGAAGAGAGTCTTTACAGTGGAAATGTTGGAAAAGCTGTGTTGGGAGATTGAATTTGTTTTTTTGGTTTTAGAATTTCTTTCACTTGACCTAGTTTGTCTAAGAAATCTTTTTCATATTCGCCAAATCGACAATAAAGCAAATTGTATGTATTTCAAAAGTGAATGTCAACTTAACTAGAATTCATTAGAATCATTCGATGTGAGATGTGTCTCGAGCGTTGAAAGCATTATTTTTTCAATTTATAAGGAATTATGATTTTGTTTCTTAGCTCAATAGAAAGTCAACAACAAACATGTGCCTCATGTGATGAAGGACATTCACGAAACTTGTATCGTAAGTCTCAAATATTTACAAAAAAAGGAAATATATGTATTACTGACGTTTCTGACCACCTTTAAGCAACCTTTCCTCCAAATGAAAATCAGAATATTTTTACCCGAATTGAATTTAATATTTCTGAATGCGAACCCGCACTGCTTCAGTGTCCCGTTTACTAAAAAGTCCGTGGAAACTCGTCTAAAGAGAATAACTAAGGTGAAGAGGTACTCTCCTAAATATCATATTATTCATGGTGACGTTGATTTTCAATAGGTTTTTTTTTCGTACATCGCACGAGACTCCTCTCAAACTGATTTGTCATTTAAAATCTGCATCCTTTGGCAAGACATCGTGAAGGAACCCACACCATATCCTCAAATTGTTCAGTTGTATTATGAAAATCAGCGGTTTGTAGAACATTTTACCAAGTTAACGAGCGCATATTCGACCTTCTAAAGTCCCTATTGTACATATCATTCGCAAATTTGAATTCAAGTTTACATAAGTAAGTACATTCATGCTCGACTAGGTTCGACTGCATTCAGCGTACAGTGAAGAGACTATATGAGTCGTTGTTGTGAGTGTACACGACGGCGGTGATGAATCGACACGAAGGGCCTAGCTTCATCAGCAACTACTCGTTTTGTACGTGCTTCTGTTCTCTCACAAGCAGAAGGGCCCTACAGCTTTTCATAGACAATTGATACTCTTTGAGTGTTGTCAGCAACTGGAAAGAGGTGGCGCCGTGAAAAAATGCAAGGTCCGTCAGAAAATCGAACCGGGGATTATGTCCAAGCGGCGACTATGCCTAAAATTCAATCACATTGTCTCGGTGGCTTACGGCGCAGCAGGCCATAAGCAAGTGTAAAATTGGAGTTGTTGAGAGATCATTTTTGTGAACAAATGGTTTCACGTTTTGCAGTGGAAAATTGGCTTCCTAAATTGTGCTTTATGACACCTTTGAACATTTTCCTCTGAGGGTACGAGAAGACTCAGGTTTTCAGGAATTAACTAGTGTACCGAGGGTATCTAAACTCGTATCATCAAATGAATGGGGACAGTCACGGGTTCATAGTCAAAAGATAAGCAATAAAAGTATAAAAAAAGCTTCTTTAACATTACCTACGACTGACACTTCGGCACCCAATGTCACCCGTGTTTTAAGCGAAATACTTGCCACTATGCTTGAACTATTCGACCAAAACTTAACCTTCCGAAGAGATTACGTCAGACCTAGTTTTGGCCAGCATAATTGTCATATTTGGCGTGTAGGTAATGAGCCATGCGCAATCATTCTTGGTTTGAATTTTGTTGCCTTTGTTTTTGTGTAATATATAACTTCTTGACATAACCGGCATTCGAATATACTTTTATTCTAAGAACCGATGTACAGTGGAATCGAAAAATAGCTTCGAATTCAATGGAATGAAGTTATTATGAAGATCCACCATTTCTTGCTAATGTTACAAACATTTCTGCGGCAAAAGAACAGATGGGGGATGGGTCGTTTTGGTGAAAAAAAGAACAAAGCATTTCACTTAAACATTCATTGCCGAAGGAATGCGAACTAAACCTGTTTCTGAAGGTAAAAAAGTCTAGAAAATACTGTCATTTACTAAACCAAGCAATGACTCTACAAAATATCATTATCCAGACCAATAAGACTTTTGCCGGTTTTCTCGAGATAATATTTAGGAAATGCCTACTTGATCGTATCGATCAAGAACTACAAATCGCAAACCATCAATTTAGCTTTTGAGAAATGCATTCCATTTAGAAATGATTCTAAATGGCAGAAAAAAACGTCCCGAAGAGAAATGGTTACCCCACCAAATCACACCACCGCTCGTATTAGACCCGCACAGCTGTCCCATCCACTATGTTCTCCAGATTGGGCCACGTGCGAGGCCACCTTTTTTGTTTCCCAAATTAAAGAAGAATAATAATAATGGAGTGGCACTACAGCCCACAAGGCACCAGGGCCTAGCGCCTACATCAACTACTCGTGTTGTGCGTGCTATTGTTCTCTTACGAGTGGAAGGAACCTACAGTTTTTTGCCGACTCCGAACGAGGAGATTTGAGAAGCTTTTCATAGACAAGTTGTACTCCTTGAGTGTTGTCAGCAACTTAAAAGAGGTGTTGCCGTGAAAAAATGCGAGAAGTCCCGTCCGGGAATCGAACCTAGACTTTCTGCGTGGCGGTCGACGCACCCACTACCACCTATGGCGACCACAAAACTTGAAGAAGCCACTTACAAAAATCAATCGCAAAGTAGGTGAGATTGGAGTTGAATGTTGTCGTTGGAACGGCGGCCTACTTTGTGGAAAGATGTGGTTGGATCAACGAAGTCTGTAATGAGAATGTCACTTTTTGAAGAATGTTCGTTTTTCTCTTTTAGGCGAGTCACCTTTCGAACAGTCCTCGGACGTTAGCAAGTTTGTGACCATTTTTGAACGATCCATATACCTGTCTCTTTCTTCAAACAATGTTGACGGGGATCTACGACTTTAATCGGCATCAGTTTAGTAAATTATTAAACAGGTTTCTATTCAGTTGAAACAGCCTGGTTAAGTAGGGTCACACAAAAACTGATATTTTGCCAAAAAATCAATATATCGTCAGTTCCGAAAAAAGGATTCTAAAATTTTGCCGCAACATTCCGCTAGAGGTTTCCACAAAATCCACGTTTCATTATCATTTCCAAATGAATTCAGCATCCAATCCTGTAGATCTTTCGGTTCGTTAGTTGTTTCGATCCCCACACTATTACAATAACAATTCATGTCCCTGAGAATTTCAGCCCACACTGAAAACTGTCACCAGATGTCAAACACGGTCGTTAATCATTTTGCACAAATTCCTCTCATATCCAACAACATTATCTGTTTCCAGGAACTGCGAAAACTTTCAAGTGAAATACTGGAGTAATTGAACTTTCCCAGAAATTGACGTTTCAAGGCTTATCCACCCCCATCGGTGAATTCTGCAGTGAATTCACAGAATATTTCATACAATTTGAATGGAGCTACTAGAATGTGAATTCGACGAATTCGAGCGAACCAAATATTTGTGTCCATCGAGTGCTAGTGGATTTCAGACAGTGGATGGTTTGGGCAGACCTATTTCAACGCACCCGCCCCTTGCATATTAACAATGGACAGACTGACTCGTTGAGTCTGCCCTCAGTCAATTGAATTCTGACTCACTTCTCAGCATCAAAAATGAGAGATGCCTTTTTTTTCCTTGCGTGAGGGAGATGAAAAGAAAATTTTAAAAAAGGCCACACAGTCAAACTTTAAATTCCTTGCCTCACTGGATGCGTAGACACTCCATCCAACTTGTAGCCATGACATCCGAAATTTTCGTTTCTAAATGATGAAGTAATTACTTTGAAACCTTCGCTCTTTGTGAATATAATTTTGACGGGACAGACTGGAGCTGTCGTGATGGTGCGTCTTTGAATGTGAGAATGGCGAGAAGAAAATTGCAAATCATTCCTTCAATTCGGTGATTGATTTGCAGGCTGGTCTTTGTTGGGTTCGGCTTGTGCGGGTTTTCTTCTTTTGCGAAATTAATTGACCATAAAGAAGTGACGGCCGGCATGAGCTGCCGACAAATGACATTAATCATTGAATTGACGTGCGCCTCCTTTTAAGGGGAACCCTGCCAATGTCATGGATTGACAAACAACGCAGACAATCTTGTCAGTGGTCAGAGGGCACTTTGAAATTATGTTCAAATTAAAGGTCAACAGTGATTAGATGATAAGCGTGAGGAGTTGAATGATTTTTGGCCTCCAGATATGCGTCCTTTGGTCAAATAGTTCACGTGAAATGGCGCATATTCTCAGCGCATGTATTCTTTGTCCAAAAATTTTAATGTTTTTTATATTTTTTTTTACCTTAAGAGATGTGAGTCGACAGACGGTGCGATTTGGATACGTGACCTCGTGCACATTGGCCCCCATACCACGGAGTCCATTTGAACAAGAGTCAAGCACAGTTCAAGTCAACTCGCCACGAGTTACCTTGGAGTATTAAAGTTGTTCTTAGCGACATTCCACTTGTCCATGAACAAGAGTCAAGCACGGGCAGTCAGACAGGCAGGCAGACAGTGAGACTTTTCAAAGAGCTCTGTCAATTGGTGGGCAAGAGCACTCAGTCACTGGCAACTAGAAACTAACTTTGAATAAGGTTCTCATAACCATCTGATCTAAGACAATAGTGGAACAATGTGTGTAACGTCTTTCAGCAGGAGACACGAAGTTCTTACTCTTTCAGTGATTTGTGTTCAAGTGGCAGCCACCACGGTACTCACACAATGGGGCCTTAACACAAGTTTAGGCTATAACTAGGTTTCAGGAGCCCTTGACTGTTCGAGGCAGGAGATAATAGCCTTGAGCCAGTTATAGTGCGAATACACACTTATCCGAATTCCATATCCATCTGATCTAAGAAAGAAGCGTGAGTATGTGATCAGTCGACAGGGTACACCAAGCTCTTACACTTTCAGTCAATTGAAATAAACCGGCGGCCATCACGGTATTCACAGAGGGTGGCTTATCAATAGGTTTCAGAGGGGCCCTAACATGTTCCTGACATGAGGGCCTATCATGCCTGGTTAGCCTGGAACCAGAAATCCAGGGGCTCCTGACTTTCCGTGGCACCGGAACATAGCCCCTGTTTGAGCTATCACTAGCAGGCAGGTTCACTTGCACATAGGCCTGCTAGCCGCCATTGTACCACAATGTGCTGGGCTTTGTCACTGATTTCTCTAGCACTAGTTAGGAGTAGTGCCGCGGATCTGATTTTGACTTAGAAAATTCATAAATCAAGTCAAATCATCTGAATTTCGGAAACTTGTCGTTTTACGTCACTTCAAAAGGCAAATTTTCTCCAAGCCAACTTATGTGTACAGTCAGCAGCTGGTGAGGAGTCGTTCCACGGTATGTAGGAATTGTGCTCATTGGAAGATAGGACTCGTCTCGTGCACTATGGCATTGTGGACGCCAATGTTTTCTGGCAAATTTATTGCAGTCACCATCTTTAAGATGGCCCCTTCGTGTGGAGAGACAACATTTAGGGCTTAGCGCTTGGTTTCCTAAACTCGTCCACACTAGGTTCTGGATAAAAATAAAAATTGAGTGCCACTACAGCCCACAAGGGACCAGTGCCAAGCTTCTATAACTCCTATTGTGCGTGCCAGTGTTCTCTCACGAGTGGAAGGGACCCACAGTTTTTTTCCGACTCCGAACGGCTAGATTTGAGAAGGTCTTTCGAGCACTCATTGAGTGTTGTCAGCAACTCGAAAAGGGGTGGTGCCGTGAAAAAAAGCGAGGTGTCCCTTCCGGGAATCGAACCTAGACCTTCTGTGTGTTAGTTGAACACTTACCCACTATGCCACGGCGTCCACGGCGACCACAGCGACCACTGCTTCTACTAGGTTCTGAAAGTGTTACAAAATTGGCAAAAGGCTTGAGCTTTCGCGGAGAGTGGATCTAGAATCTGTTGCAATAAGGAAGGAAACTCAAAATAGAGGAACAACCGCACACCAATCCACAAATTTTTCTTTGTGTTGTGATTAGACAAACTTGCACTTTCTTAAAGGCGAATGAGGAAGCCCTTAGACTTTTTCAGAGAAAAGTTATGCGTACGATTTTTGGTCCTGTTTGTGATGATGGCGTCTGGATGAGAAGATTC
This sequence comes from Eristalinus sepulchralis, assembly GCA_944738645.1. Lineage (NCBI taxonomy): Eukaryota > Metazoa > Arthropoda > Insecta > Diptera > Syrphidae > Eristalinus > Eristalinus sepulchralis. The sequence goes on along the minus strand of OX122882.1, from coordinate 5,765,814 downwards.
AATGACGAACTTTACAGGCTGTACGGCGCATGCCGCCTAGTCACGCGACTTCGGATATAAGGCTTAAGTTGGCTAGGTCATGCAGAGTGAATGGACGCCACTGCTATGGCCGTTAAATTATTTGAATCTGAACCATTGGGACAACGCAACAGAAGACAGCCAAGGCTATGGTGGCGTACACAAGTGGAGACGGACCGCAAGAAACTTGGAGTACGCAACTAAAGGCAGCTTGAGAGGGATTGTGCTTGCGGGAGAGGCATGTTCATTGAGCCCCAGGTCGACTTCGAGCTGTAACGCCAGTAAAAGCCGAAGAAGTTGTGCTTAGAGGAGGATCAGGTAGAGAGAATATGGAGAGTCCCATTAATTTTGACTAAAAGGGTATAGGCTAGTTCAGTGTAAAGTTGCATGTAGATCTTTCACAGAATACCCGATACCGCTATAAGCTCCATTCATTATGTTCCAAAAAATATTTTTTTACATTTCGCATTTTTAATAATTTGTGTCGTTAAGCCCACAACTTCCCCCTTATCACCCCCCACTTCCATATAACAAAATCATAGTTTCATGTTTCCAATCGACATTTGTCCCAATTCGTGTGACATCTGTCCACTGTTACACACTTTAAGAAATGACAACGTGTCACAACGTCATACAAACAAATATAAATTCTTTAAGAGTTTCCCAGTTTCCCCCCCGTGAGGAATTGGGAGCAAAAGTGGCTTTTAATTGCTCCCCAACAAAAAAAAAAAAGCTCCTTCTCTGCCCCTCAATTTAAAGGGGATCTTAAATAATTTATTGCTTCTCGGTTATTAAGTACACACACTCCGCTTTCAATGTTGTCGGGGATACCTTCCATCAGTTTTTTTTCGCTTCATTTATTTTTAATGATGAGGACGGGGAGGAGGTTTTAATTGTCGGTCAAGAACTTTGTGATGGGAAATTACAAAACAAAATGTCACTTTATTTCGATGTTTTTCTTGATATCTGGGAATAGATTATGTTGACCACAATATGATTGAGAATACGGGCTAGGAATGTTACACAATTCAAAAGGGACACTCCTCCTTGATTAATTTGGGACACGGGGGAATATATTTACAGTTTGTAAAGCGAGTAGAGTTTGTTTTTGGTTCATACTAGGATTGATTAAAGGGACTTTTTTATGGATTCCCAGAGTGGTATTTCCCTGTGTACCTCCCAAGCCACCTTAATCTAGGCCAACATAGCCTAGAGCTTGCATTTAAAATGCGATAAATCTTTTTGGCATTTCACATCCGAGCACTGTTAAGAACTAAAAAACTTTGCGACTGAATTTTTGTTGTTGTATGCTTCATAGGAGGCTGCCTTTCGACATACCAGTCATTAAGAAATAGTAACTTAGAATCACAAGAATTTTGACAAAGTTCAATTTCGATTGCAGCTCTTTAAAATTCAGTAGAAAAATTCTTCGGCAACTACCCGTGTTATACCTTATTTCACGAGTGGAGGAGACTAGTTCTTTTGCGGACGACGAAGAGCAAGAAATAAGAAGGATCTTCATAGACATTTGACTTTGAAAATTGTCACCATGCTGTATGGAGGCGGTGCCTTAAAAATTTGTAAGATGTCCAGTTGAGAATTGCAACCTGAGACCTTCGGTTTCGGAGTAGGCACAAATACTCACTACTCCACGGTGGCTACTGAAAGATTGTATAAGTTGCAGAAAAACGCCCACTTTGGAAGCTCATTACACATTTCGACTGCCTTTATGTTTGAAAAACGAAACCTTTTGTGAGCGAGTGTAAGTCAGACCTCTACACTTTACTACATGAAGTCTTCCAAACTAGTATGGACTAGCCAACTTTCGATGTGAGATCTCTTCCCTTACTTATAACAGCTCAGTCTATAAACGATTTCTTCGCCTCGACATTGTTGTATATTTTAAATTTTCTTCGAATTTTAAAAGTTTGTGATTTTGGGATGATTTCTGAATTTTTAGGATTTTGGCTTTTCGGTTATTTGACTTTCTAAGACTTTGGCGTCTCTAAATTTTGGCATTTGGGAGTTTCATCTCTGGATCTTGGCGATGAGCAGGTTTTACCTTTTCAGGACCTTGAACTATTTTGATATTTTTGATTTTCGAGATCTTGGAAAGTTTATGGCTTAAGCTTCTTGAAATTTCAGTCGTTTCTGGGTTTGTATTTGTATTTTTCCTTTCGAAATTTTGGCCAGTTCAGTACTTTGGCCTTTGAGGATTTTGGCTTGTAATGGATCGGATCTTGACTATAACGATGCTTTCAGGAGATTTGAGATTTTTGCATTTTCGGGACTTTGAGTATTTTGTGAATGATTTGGATCTTTGGTCATACCTGTACTTTGTTTTTCGAGATTTTTGTCATTTCTGTATAGTGGCTTTTCAGAATTTTGGCCATTTCGGCAATAACAGATTTAAGAACTGTGTCTTTTCAGGGGTTTTGCATTTGGAAATTTAAGCAATTTCGGATTTTGGCCATTAGGGAGTTTTAGATATTGTGGGCATTTTGTTGTTTGAATTTTTTTGAAATTTTGGCAATTTCATTACTTTGGCTTTTCGATTTTTTGGCAATTGGAGTAACAAAAGCATATCCTCAATTTTGCATTTTTGGGATATATGCCATAAGAGAGTTTTACATTTTCAGGATTTTAGACATTTTGATTTAAGCTTGTTCGAGTTCTGACCTTTTTTGTATTTTTTCATTTCTAGATTCTGACCATTTCTGTATTTAGGTTTTACGGAATTTCGACAATTTTGACTTTTTGATATCTTGGTTATAAAATTTGAGTATTTCAGGGCCTTGACCAATTTCGGTATTTTAGATTCTCAGAATTTTGGGTTTCGCGATTAAAGCTTTTTGAAATCTTGGTCGTTTCTCTATTTTGATGTTTTCGGATTTTAGGGTTTTGCCTTTGTGTGATTTTCGTTTTATCGAAATTTTGAATTATCCATCTCTTAATACCCTTGATGTCCTTATCATCAAGTATCAATCGTTGACCTTCGCCGTTGATGCAGAATGCCTAGGCAACGTCGCTCCAAATGAAATAGATGACTTTTAGGAATGCCGTTCGATCTACTTTCGTCAATCAATTGTCTTCGCCGAACTGTCCATTTACCAGGATGCATAACTCTGCACTAGAAGTGATTTTTTGATGAATTTCTAAATGCTCTAAATTCTATGAATACATTTCGCTAAGCTCGAACTTGCCTGAAGTCCCTGACTGAAAGGGTCTTCTATGAAGGCAGACATCTCTATTCAATTTAATAAAAAAAACACCATTACCCTCCTGATAGAACCGTCTCCTAATCTATTCCAAGAAACAGATAAACCTTAACTTGGTTTCAGTGGAAAATGTTTCCATTTTTTTCTTCCAAGAAATCGGATCACTCAAATTACGAATGCTGACTTTCAACATATCCCCCAAATTTCGTAGAATGTCCATACCAGATGCAGGCATGTTAAACATTCATCACTTCCTCAGCAGATTGACCCAGGTTCTGAAAATTATCAGAAAAATTTGAAACGCCGGAAATATTCTCAGAAAACCCTAAATCCCTTCCGAATATCCGACGTTGCATCACTTCCAACCTGACAATGGTTCGATTCTATTTCCAGGAATCTTCAGGCGACAGCTGGCGCCACCACACAAAAAGGACGTGAAAAAACTTTGCGCAGTCCACTCTTGCACCGAGAACAATGAATGAATTTCCCATCCACAAACGCCAACGTGACTTCCCATAACTTTTCAGTGTCCTTGAACAGCATGCCGTGCTCGCATATTGAAAATCTCCAACTGCGGCAAAGGAAGATTTTTGCCGAAACAAAGCTCAGGTTACTCAAAGCATGCGACGACTATTTTAGTGACACTTGGAAGAGCGTGTGTGTGACCTTCCCCGAGAAGAATGAATGCATTGCACAATAGTGGAGGCTTCAAACAGGACCCCCCAGCACCGCCACCATTCATGCAATCACAATGGAAAACCCTTTTTCTTTCTGTGAGTCGTTGTGTAAAAAATCGCCCACATGTCGTCTAAAATAAATCCTGCATACATTCATATGCCCGGATGGGTGGGGAAAGAAAAACAACTCGATCGCCCACCCAAAACCAATCTAGAAGAACAAACACAATCAGACCCGAGTGGGCAGTGGCAGAGCGATGGGAATTTCAAACAGCAGCAATATGCTAACCACACCTTAGCCACAGGATTACCCATCTAAGAGGCATGTTCGGCGATGGCGTCGTCGGGGAGTGTATTCAAAATAAAAACTTTCGATTCTCAATATTTGTTCTCATTTCTTCCGCACTCTCCACAGTCGAGGACAATAAATTTCCCACAGAAGTCTGCTTTTCCCTTTCCCTTGCTTTCCTTTCTTTTGCTCCTTTCCCTTTCGTCCTTTAACATCGCCCGCCCCTTTTATCATTTTTTTTGCGAATTTTCTTTTCTGTGTGTTTTTGCCTCGAATAACCTTAAAGTGCACTTCCATTTCATTGGAGAAAGGACGAGAAAAAATTCAACGAAATATAGGGCACAGCATTGAGTTCACCATGGGATAACCGCAGAAAACGCATATGCTGTCTAAGTGAAGCAATTTTCGTCCTTCGTCACTGCAATCCTATTATGGGATTGCATTGTCCTGAATTTTCACTTTTTTTGTTGGTTTTTTATCCTTTTTCAATTGTTCTTGTGCAATTTTGTCTTGCGGCTTTGTGGTAGGAGTGCGTGCGTGTTTGTGTCGAGGGATGAGTGGAGGAGGACATTGAGTGGGCTGAATGAAATAGATTTGATTGTGAATAGTCCTCTAAGTCCTTCTGAACGTAATCACCAGTGTCTGACGTCGAATGGGAATCGGTTCTTAATGCATAAGTTGCCTCTTGGTAATGACAGTTATTATCAATGGGAGCATGTGGGCCGGAATAATGCACACTGGGTGGGTGCCTGTGTTTTTTAATTAGCATATGAATCAGTGGATCGAGGCGGGGCAGGACATGAGAGGGTGGACGGGAGTGAGCTATCAAACGACAATCTATTGAATTATTTACCGTCGGCGAATGAGGATTGGATACCAACGGGGGCAGTCACATTCATAATCCCGTCGTCATCGCTGTCACGAACGGACATACGCCCGATTGAATTAGTTAATTAATTTCACACTCTCCTTGCGCAAATCACAAAGTGTTGACTGCGGTGACGGGTGGGGGGTGAGTGACGTTCGGAAAATTGAGTGGATTCGTATGCAAGTGGCTAACATATTTGAAGGATCAACTACAACACTTAAAATTATTGCTTCAGTTGGCGCTTTTTTGGGGTAACTTATGGTTGCTTATTTGAGACAACTCAAGGAGCACAACTATGAACATGCACAATGGTTTTTTCGCTGAAGCCGTAGCCTGTTACCTGTCATGGAGTATTTTTTGGAAAATCTTAAAAGTACGTTAGGTATGTGAAGAGTGATTCCACGAAAACGTACGATGGGAATTGCAAATGGAACAAAAAATCTTCAGACACCAATCGCAATCGTTTTTTTTTTTATTATGATAGAAGGACCTTTGGCAATTTTGTGTAAACCAACTTGTCAGCTAACCACTTGTCATGGCTTTAGAGGCACACCTCTATCAGATGGTCCATACCTTCAATGCCTCTGAGACATTCTCTAGGTTCAGTGTTGTTAATTCGAGTGACACTCCAGCCCACAAGGGACTAAGGCCTAGCTTCTACAACACTTAATCGTGTTGTGCGACCTAGTGTTCCCTCAAGAGTAAAAGGGACCTAGTTTTTTGACGACTCCGAACGGTGAAATTTGAGAAGCTTTTCATAGGCAATTGAAACTCTTTGAGTGTTGTCACCAGCCACCCGAAGGAGGTGATGTTGTGCAAGAATGTGAACTGTCCCGTCCGGGAATCGAACCTGGGACCTTGGCGTGTGAACCGACGCCACAACGTCATAGCGACCTTATTTGGTAGCGTGACGAATTATCTCACCCTTAAGCTCTTGAAATTGGTTGTGCTAACGTAACGTCCAACGGTGTCAAATCACATAATCGTGGAAGAAAATTAGAATCTCGCATGCAGAAGAGCCACTGTTGCATTGTCTATGTGGAAAGTGGTATTCAGGTCTATAATATCAATTTCTGTCTGTTATCATTTTCCTCTAGCGAACACTATTCATGATTACTGCTTGGCCCATCTCTCTCATGCTGGCCCCGCCAGCCCATAAAACGCTTCAAACAGTCAACCTTTGTGTATGTATAAGGCTCTCGACAATCACTTTGGAATTCTCACTTGACCAAAGGCAGCTCTGCTTGTAATGAATCTTCTAAGTGTTCCTTGTCGCTGAAGATGATTTTCTTTGTAAAGTCACGATTCACTTTTGTCTGTTCAACTAACCATTCGGCAACCAGGCTTCAGCTTCAACCTTGTAAAATTGTAATTCCTAATCTTTATTCACTGTCAGCAATGTTCTTGAAATGTTCAATAGTTGGACACGACGAATCAAATTCGGCAGATCCACTTCAACACTGGGTGAGCATGAAGAATTTCTATATCCATTTTACTGAAATTTGTGCATAATTCTACCAACTGTGGTATACTCGTATGTGGTCAATGATCCTGACCAAAGAAAGTGCACGAAATGGATTTTAATTTGAGCGCCTATTTTCGGCAAAAGGCTTAAACAATCCTAACCCGCTGCTGCATTGTGAATGCAAAAAAAAAAAAACAAATAAATTGGGAGTGATCCACTCAACGAGAAATGAAAATCCGCTTTTTCTCATTTTTTTTTTGCATTCTATCTTGAAAGAGGACAGTGATGCCGTTCTTTACTGCTAGACAGCAGAGTGCATTTTCTGTGCCTTCTTGGTTTTTTGAAGGAGAACCAACAGCCGCTTCTGCGATGTTACCAGTTCTCACTATTTCAGAGCAAAAAAGTCTGTTACCTGACCCGCACAAAAGGGGGACAATTGCTGAGGACTTGCCGTCTGAATAGGAGACATAACGACTTTTATCGGTTAGCTGTATAAAATCGGTTAAATAAGGCTATTTGGCAGAGGTATGGAGGAGGATATCTTCACCAGTAAATCATCTGCCGTTTTTTACAAAGGCTTTAAGGAGTACCTTCTTAGTATAGCCTCGAAAACCATTTACGATTGTGAACTTATGTGCTCCAGTAATGGATGGAAACACTAGTCATGGAAGTGAGCGGCCCAAACAGAGGTTCAGACACTGATAAAACGTTCTATGAGCCTTGCCTGTCAATTACATAGGCGATCCCACTTCCCATGATCCCGTGTTAACATTGATGACGTGTCTTGCACGTACACTGAGGCGTATGCGGAATATTTAATGAACAAAACCATATGTCAGGAGTGAGGATCCAACATTTTTCTCAATGCTTTTTAAAGGAAGAGAGATCGCTTTTCAATGACCCAAAGCGTAGCTGAATTGGATCCTCTCTCCTTAAAAATGGATTGGTGAGGCTCAACATCATCGGAACACTAGGCTGCAGAAACTTCGAGGTAGGCATGTACTTCGTCTACCTCGGATCCGCGGTAAATATGGACAACAACATCAATACTAAAATCAAATGCAGAATCACTCTTGCCAACCGCTGTGTCTTTGGGCTCAAGAGGCCTTCTTAAAAGACTACGCTTGCTTGATCATCCCAACCCTACTCTATGGCGCGGAAACCTGGGACGTTATTAAAAGTGGAGAACGAAGCTCTTAGTTTTTTTGAAAGAAAAGTTCTGCGAGCGATCTTTGGTCCTATTTGCGTTGATGGCATCTGGAGAAGAAGATTTAACGACGAACAGCGACATGCGCCATTAGACATTAAACAACGCAACAGAAATCTGCCTATCCTAAGGTGGCGCACACATGTGAAAAAGAACCTCAAACAACTTGGAGTGCGCAATTGGCGTCAGCTAGCGAAACATCGTGCTGGCTGAAGATGCATTTTGGATGAGTAATTAATGTCAACGCGCAATGAAGCCACTATCACGGGAGGGATTTGCAATAATGTGGCGCATTCTTGTGGACTTCTCCTGTGAATTTCAGACGAAAGGGACCATTTTTTTTTTTGGTAGCGTGTGAAAGCGGAAGTTTAGACTACTTAGAGGCCTTACGGTAGAAATACTCAGAAAAATGGAAAAAGCGTCACGCTGGTGAATGCTTCAAATATGGTTCTTAGAAGGAAGCTTAGAACTTGAATCTTATGTACAATGACTCCAAAGGAAGCGTCAAAAATTGTATTGGTTAGGTTGGACCTTGTTGCACATGAGTTTTCAATGAAACGCGCCCCGAAAATGGCTTCAACAGAATCCAACAAAAAATCCCCGCCTCCTATTGGAGACCAACAATTGAAGGTGCTCGAGAGAGCAGTTGTCATCTCAAAAGACTCTGTGACTTTTATTCTAGATGAAATACTGGGCATGAGAAAGTTGTCTGTGCTAAAGTTATTATTCCAGACAACAAGTGTAACTTTGAAACCACTTCAGAGCAGAGTTGGACAAACGAAACCAGCAGAAGCTTCAGAATAGCTACATACGTTGAGTGTACGAATGTACTGTCCAACAGTATACCTACACTACACACCGTGGAACAATGGAATAAGGGGACTTTACCCATCGGACGCTAGAAGGTCAACACAGGCCTATCGAGTGGGAAGCTAATGACCAGAATGTGGAATGTGACTTCCAACGACAAAATTGTCACAGAGAATCGATGTCAAGTTGAAGTACAAATTCCGAAAAAAAAACAATCGATTTCCCTCGCTTATCAGATAAACAGACAGTAACTGCCATCAGCGTGGGATACTGTGCTTAAGTCCTACTTTACTCCTTCAACCTTAGCATGATAATCGTAGCTCAAACATTTACAGAATCTGCTGGTAGACAAAGTTGAATGCCAGACACCTACAAAGCAAACAACCAAACATTTCGTCCCTAAAAGACGTGTTCGACTTTCAACCTCGACTACTCCTGAATGTCGCGAATGCTTCCAAATCATTTTGCCTCAATTCTAACTCTTAACTTTTACTCTATGGACCTTTTAGTATGAACCTGAGCGGTCTATACTAGGACTCTAACCTAAATTTGGGTCGGAAGCTGATCTGCTTTTAGTGCTTTTAGCCTAAGTAGGTTGTTGGGGCTCATTCATATTTAATATCGTAAAGTCAGGCAGTAACGCTTAGATTTCTTGAAACTATTTCGCACGACTTGTCAACCTGCGTATTTCAAAAAAAAAAAAATTAATCTCAAAGGCTTATGCCTTTCCTTCATCCTTTCGGGGGAATTTTTCACACGATAACAGTGCGCTTGAAAAACTTAATTAACGCAAATGTCTAGTTGGTCATGTTAGCTGACCTTCGAAAAATTTCAAAAAACGAGTTTGTAGACCTTTTGAAGTGCTGAGTGGGTTACTTCGTCTCATGAATAGATCCAGTGTATCCACATTTTGGTTTTGTGATAAAATTTCAATTTCAACTCAGTCCTTTGTTAATTATTCCAAAAGACCCTCTCCCTGTTGCAATGTTACCTTCGATGAACACAAAAATGAATCCTTTTCGTGCGGTTTTTCTTTAACTTGAATCAGGATGTTCCTGAGCAATGTTGATTTTGGGACAGTCACCCATTCACAGCCAAATGAGAGAGATTGCAATCTTTTTCTGCTTTTGCATAAATTTATGCAAATCACTTTCACCTACTACACATCAACTATCCATCAAACCCGCCTCGAAACGGGATCACCTCATTCGATTTTGAAAATGCTCTTATCTCCTCTCTGAAGGATTTACCACCTGGGCCAGAATAGGGGGACATTTTCAAAGTGTCACATTTTTTTGCGGCGAGACTGGGACACATTCCTTGTCAGGCATGCCGGCAGAACCCCTGGTCTAGGACAAAAGGACGATTCTTTGATAAATCTCTGCACTCATTATTTTGCACCCTTTCGATAATCAGCTAGGAATGAGACAAATAGAGGCCCAGGGTTTGATTCAATTCTTTTGGAAGGTCCACTTTCACCGACGGAGCGTTGTTTCATGATGAAGTCATGAGGCCCAGAGAGGCGTATAGGTGGAAGGGCGCCGCAATTACCCCAGTATGGTGCAAATGAAGGCAATTAGGCTGAAGAGATGAGGGAGCAAAAAATATACATCAGCTTTGATAGTAGCCCTTAATGGATTAAGTCTTTGAGGGAAGTTTTATGAAACATAAAAGGAACGGATGATAGTTGCCGCTAAAAGGAATCTCCGTCGTGGCCAGTGTTATGCGCTGTGCTCGAGGAAGTTATTTCATTACGGTTGGCTGGGAGGAGGAGGGAGGTTATCCTTTAACAGGTGTATCCACTGGTATGCTCAAATATGAGAGTTGTCCTTCAGAGCGTGTGCAGTTGAGAAGGGAGCGTTTGTTTGGGACGTTTTACGACATGCTCTGAGTGTGGATCTTCGCTTGGTGTATGAAGTGATGGAAGTTTATTATGACTCTGGTTTATTGTTTATTTCTTGTTTTATTTTGATGCTCTAAGGGAAGATAAGGAACGTGACAGGTTTCAGGGTTTTTCGGAGAAAGAAAACGTTCGCAGCAGAGTGCGAGAACAACAATTCCCTGAACGTCATTTCTATCTTAACCTTGAAAGACAGTTGAGTTATTTCACCTCTAAAAATTAAACACTTAAAATACATTGTCGAGGCCAGATATTTTAAAGGACAGCCACCTAACAAATCAGACATCTGGCATGCCAACTATGTGACAAGGAAGTCACTTAGCAGAAAACTGCCATCCATAAAGCCACCCATTCAGCAGTCTATCCATTCGGCCAGCCAAGCATTCGGTAGACAAGGCAAGGTAGCCGTCCGGCACTTCAGCCATTCCCTGAACAAGACCAGCCATCATATCGTGACGTGGGTACGCCAACCAACTACCATACGAGTTATCTGTCACACCAACGCACGTACACGCGTACAGCCAGCCACCCAACAGACCATCCATTTGCCATGCCAATCTTTCAACAAGGCAGTCATCGGAGAAACTGGCAATTGAGCCAGTCATGCGGCTGGTTGCTTAGCGGACAAGCCAGCCGTTCGTCAAGACAGTCATTCGGCAATGTGAACTATAGAGTCTTTCAGTAAATTAGAAAACCATCCTTAAATCTTACCTGTTGTCCGGCCTGGTAGCCAATTGTCCATCCAGCTAGCCAGTTGCCTGACCAGATAGCCAGTTGTCCGTCAAACAAGACAGTTGTCCATCCAGCTAGGTAGTTGTCCGATTAGCCAACCAGTTGACGGTCAGCTAACCAGTTTTCCGGCCAGCTAGCTAGTTGCCTGGCCATTGGGATCCCCACAGCTGTACAGATGAATGGCTTTCGATTGATGTGGCCAATTCCATTTGAGATCTAATAAAATGGCGTCCTTCTCAAGTCAAAGACAAGACTAGACTCCTCAAACTATCACGTACCAAGTGAGAACTTGTCTTAAAAATACTCATTTGGAGCGAGACCTACCGTCCATTGGGTCACAGCAGCCGGTTCGAACGCAACTCCACACTAAGCCGGAGTAAAGTCACTTTGGATATCTGCTCTGATAGACATTAGGGTAAGCAGCTGAAATCTGGGCCCTCGGTGCACCAAGCTCCATCTTCTTCCCAAATTGAGCAACCACCATGATACGTTCATAATGAGGCTAACCGGACAATCAGGTCACAACTAGGTCCTTTCGTAGCTCCGGAATATAGTCTTAGGTCCAGCTGTTACTACCAGTCAGATTTCATTGCTCCCAGGTCCGGTGGCCGCCAGGTTCTTGGAATAATGCTTCGAATAGAATTTTAAATCAGAAGACGGAAAAAATCCAGAAACGTCATTTGTACCATTTTCTTGTGCGATGTGATTTTACCCGCTACCTGGGTGTAGGCATCCGCCGCAAGGACTAGCGCAGCCGCTGCAACGACGTGCGTTCTCACTGAGAAGTTGACTCAATCTCGGATTTTATCAAATTTGTAATCAATTCGATGTGAGGCACATTTGTTCATTCTTTCCTTTGTTTTCGGCGGTATCCCTCGTTGGTAAGCATCCAGGGGAAAGAGCTAGAACAGCCCCGAAACTAATTTGAGTTTAGTGAGCCCAGTGACCTGGGCCAAAGTTAAGTTTCAGTTTCACAGAATTCAAAACGAGATAACCCCTTCGAACAAGACACCATTCTTCTCATATTTCACAAAACAGACACCCCTCTCGCAGTGAAGACAAAAAAAACACAAATTCCTCTTTTCACTCGCCAGGTCGATGGCATCTGTCATAAAGAAGTCGATTGAACGGAAACGTAACGTGCCCAAAGAACCATCCACACGCATACCAACTACCCATTGTTGGCTCCAAACTATTTCAATTTAACCTCGTCGCTCCCTGTGCGTCTGCAGGCAAGTTATGTGAATTGAAAAATATTTTCCCTACTTGCCAGGACACAGAACGAGAGGGTGTCCTCTCTCTGTTCGTTGTTGCCGGGAAAACTCTCCCTACGGTATCTCCTGGTGAACTTTTACTCTTAACTCCCCACTGCACCTAAACACAGGGCGAACGGAAGACGTGTGTGCGTGTGCGATTTCGATTTTCAAAAACCAACAAAACAATGATAACTCTGCGAATCAATATGAATCCAGGGACAGGGACTATTCCTCGGGGAGGGGGGGAGGGAATATGAAACCAACTCAACGCAACGCAATCAACAAGATGCCCTGAATTATTCAATTCACTATCTCATGCTGAAAAACCCAAATCAAATCCTTTTCAGACTTCCACAGGCTAGAGGAAGGAAACCATTCCAAACTTGAGTGGATCTTGAACTCACGCCTGAATTATTGATTGGGTTACGAGTTAATTGCGGCTGTTGGCGCAAAACCGACCGACAACACGAGCGCGCGCGCCATACATTCTCGAGGCAAATCACGAAGGCTTCAACATCAGCAGCAGCAACAGCAGTTTCGGATACACGCGGGGGGTATCTCGCAGAACTTTCATCAAATCATCCGGGTATTCGATTTCACGACTATGAATCACTTGAAAAATTCATGACATCTTATGCAGCAGAATCCACCGCTCCCGCCTCGCTTCAGTTCCAATCATTTTGCGGCAAATCCTGTTAACGTGGTTAATAATTCATGGGAGCCGGGCTGCTTTGTGGCTACCACATCCGCAAGAGCAAGAGATCCCATCAGTTCCGGATGAGTTTCCATCACGGATACATCTGCTGGATGCCAAACAAATGATTTCCATGACACTCCCCCGCCACCGTTAGGAATGGTGCTGAAAATTTGTTAAATTTTAAGTTTTCGCCTTCGACTCGAAAATAATCCTTATTATTTCCTCGAGACGTCAGGCTGGAATCCTTTGAATTATTCATGAGGGCGGTCGCCGCCGCGAAGAAATGATGCGACTCGATCGGGACCCTCACAAAGAGTCAAATTTTCTTCTCAATTAAAATTCATTCGCGGCTATAGCCGCATCCGTAGCTAGAGGCACTGCCATCGCCAGTCGCGTCGTCGGCGTTTCGTTCACGGCACGTTGCGTTGGCGAATTAATATGCATCCGGCTGGCTCTCATCCGTGCGTCAGAGGTTGTGCCGAAATATTAATTAATTTCTTCAAGTGGAACCGCACCGAAAAACCGCCCGACAGCGCCGTAATAGATTCCGCCCACACGAAATCAGTCGGCGTATTAAACCGACAATCCTTTCGAGGACGATCCCCGGTCAGCGCTGCAGACTTGGTCGATTTTTCCGAGGAAAACACAACTCGGGGCGTGACATTGAATTTCGCCTCTCGGCGATAATAAAATACAATTCCACCCGGGATGTCATCTGTCGACTCATTGGAATCCGAGCCGCATTCTTGCGGTCTTGGCATTCCTCGGTGGGTGTGGATGGGGGAGGGGGGGGGAACCCTTTCCTTCAATCGATCTTGTTGCCAGTTGTCGGAACGGTTATCTGTCTGGTGCCAAAAGTGACTCTCCATTTCCTTTATTGAGTCCATGGCCATGTGCGCTCTGTCTTCGTGTGCGCCACCCCCGCAATTGATATATGGCAAGACAATAATTCATAATTTGTGGGTCTCATATTGCAGCGCTATTCGAGGGGAAAACAGAGAGAAAGAGAGTGGGAGTCGGGGTGGCATGACTGCAATAAAGTCTGATTCTGTGAGATTGAGCTCCGAAGGACACGTTGGCTCTTCTTGTTATTCGAATGGCTTCGGGAATTTGCTTCCAGAGACTGTCGGCCTGATGAGGCAATGGGACTCTTTGGCTTGTGCAACATTCACGGCACTCTTTGTGGTCTTTCATCAATTTCTTTGACGTTGTGATGAGTGAACTAGGTCAATTGGGGAAGTGCACTATTTGCACTCCATTATTATTCACTGCTGTGGTTTAACGACTCTTATATTGACAAAATATTATTCTGCGGCCATACAGACATTTTAAGCCACGGCACCACGTCCATTGAGCGGCTATTGATGCCAGTGGATTTTCAAAGTCGATGTGTCAGCCTCCATTACCCAGTATGATCTCAGACGAGAAACCAGAAAGCATTGTAGAGCCTGCCCAGAAGAGGGGACAATGTTCTGGCTTTTACATCTGTGCGGCAAACCCGACGACGAAGGGAATCTAATTGCCCGACTTGCACAAGCCATAGTCTAACAAGCTTGTTAAGCCAAGACGGCAGTCCCAAGGTACCGGAAACTTGAAACTTCGGAGAATCCTCGTAGAGGCCAGGGATTCGGAGACTCTCGGAAATCGCTATGTGTTTCCGAAAACTTTGTCCCGGTGGTGGGGGATGTGGAAAAATTGTTCCCTTGAAGGAAGGGTTAATGGCGTCGAAACAAATTATTTGTGCGCTAAAGGTCAATGGTGTTGATTTGTGATTTGGAACGAGGTGTGGAGGATTTCCTCTGCACGTTGGGCGATTGCCGAGATTTTCGATGATTCTAAAGATCTTTGAGCCTGCCTATGGTTTACGGTATTTCTGCGGGAGCTTGAGAACCGTCATTTCCGAGAAGTAGTTGAGCATTTCACACGTCAAAAGGGTTCTTCATCTGATTTAATTGAACTGAATTCAAATGACGCCACGAAGGTTGGAGCCCAGGTCCACCTCTGACTGTAGTGCCGTCAAGGAAAGAAGAAGACGAAAGAAGAACTGAAACGATATGGCTAGTGGTTAAGGGCGTCGACTTCCAAGCGGCAACCTCTTTGAAGTTGCAACCATTAAGCAGAGCACAACCATTAAGCAAAGCATGAGATGTCTTTAAAGTTCGATCGCTCTTCCATATCATGCACAATTATTTGCTGAGGAAGTTAGCCACTGGGCACGGGTGGCCTGAAGAGTTTTAAGTGGGCTGGAGAAACACGACCACAAATAAGTAGATATTACAGACTTTTTGAGTATATGTGGGTGATACGTGAAACACTTAATCCTACCGCCTGATGACGTCAAACAAAAATCTACATTCTTTTAGACAAATCTCAAATTTCTGCCGATTCATACTTTATTTCCTTGCGAGCAGGCTGTAGAGCTACAGATTCGAAGGAAGAGTTCGAATCTTCCGCACAAGGACCAAAGTCTGACGACTTATAGGCAACTTGATACCATTAGGTGTGGTATTAGATGCAACTCATTCTCAGTAAGTCAATAATTTTTTTCGTATATGGACTTTAAATGGACCTACAGTCTCCGAGGGTTCCATAGGATCAGTCAATTTTAGAGCAGCAGTTATTCACTTACAACGAACCCCCGATACCTGTGGTGACGAAGGGGGGGGGGGGCAATATGAATAGATCTTGTCACTTGACTATTGCTTCAATGCCTCAAATTTTATCAGATGATTTCGTCTGTGTGTCCCTGCAGACGCCGCATAAGGACTCGGTTCTAATCTAATCGAGGGTTTGCCATTCACTTTTTTGTGAGTCAACAGGATTGGATTGAGTCCTCCTGTTGCTTTTAAAAGAAATCGTTTATGATTCAAATTTAACTTTTGCTCTTTGAAGTTTTGTATTGGAGTTAGACCTCTTTTTAGAGTGATGTTATCCAGGGCTTATTCTTATTCTATTCTATACCTCCGAGCGTCATTTTTCAATGCCTTAAACAGACGTAAGAGTCTGCAATAAGAGCTTGTATACCGTCGACATTAAAAGGAAATGCATGCAGCTATAGGGACTTTGAATAGAGAATGGTTAAAAACAACTAGAGCTACCTGCCAGATGGGTCTAGGACGGAAGCAGAAGATCTTTGCATTAGAGGAGCACTCCCAAAGATGTTTTAAGGTGCACGTTTTTTGGGTATCACTGGTCGAACTTGCATACCATGGCAACCACGTTAGCTTATTAGTTTCTCACTGCTTAATCACACAGGTCTCCTTATCTAAGCACCGTTTGTCTTTGTTCAAAGCCACAGCAGTACATCCCGGTACTTAGCAGAGTGCTTCCACGCTTACTGAACAGGCGACGGCTACATTCATCTTCTTACGTCTTCAGGTAATACGTTTTTTCAGAAGCTTCCTCAAAACTCGCGCCCCGAATTTGCTGAGTTTATTTTCCACATGTATGTGCCCCTTAGAAGTGGTCGGCGTGGCGTAGTGGGTAGTGCTGCGTAGTGCCTCGACCCACACACAGAAGGTCTGGGTTCGATTCCCGGACGGGACATCTCACATTTTTTCACGTCACCACCCCTTTCGAGTTAACTTAACCCATAGTTGAAGCAGACTCTCGGCATCTGTCCCAAATTCGCCAGAGCAAGTTGGTTAATGTCTTTCTCAAACGGTTCGGTTGGGCTTCCTCCATTAGTTCAAATTGAAGGTTCTTCACTCTGGAGCCTAATTTGCAACATGCCACAATCATCCTAGTGGTCGCCATGGCGTAGTTGGTTAGTGCGTCCCACGCCGAAGATCCAGATTACCGGACGGAACACCTCGCATTTTTTTACGGCACCACCTCTATCAAGCTGCTGACAATACTCAAAGAGTACTATCTTTCGATGAAAAAGTTTGTAAAATCTCGCTGTTTGAAGTCGGCAAAAACTGTCGGTCCCTTCTACTCGTGAGAGAAGAGTAGCACGCACAGCACCGTAGCTCTTGCAGGAGCTAGGCCTTGGTCCCTCGTGGGCTGTCATGCCACTCAACTATTTTGCAATCACAAGATTCTTGGGTTGTCGCGAGCATCCTTGTCGAAAATGCATACCCCCGATCGCAGCCAGGGCAATTCATTAATCGTACTCAATGGTACCTTAAATCCAACGGGACAAACAATTCGAATTAAAAAGGGAAATCGAGGAATTGAGAGAGATTCAACTAATAGGATGTGTATTTATTTAACTGAAGGAAAGTATAAAAATTGGATGATGAATGCTTTAGCATGGTAGAAACATTCGATTAAGGGCAAAATTCGACGGATAGAGTGTCCATTGCCAGTCCCTTTCAGGACATCGGGGTTAACCTATACTTCTTGGGTTGACATGAGCATTTACAACTCTCACCTTGAGAATGGAAGTGTTTTAAAAAATCACTCCAACTTTCTGCTTCAAGATCAGACGATAGGAATGACTGCATCCAGATGACTCATAGCTCTTATGTAGGATGTCTTTGCTTCCTTATGATCTAGCGAGCATGTAAGCAGTAGCTATTTGGAAAAGTCTACAAACTACCTTCGCATACAAACAGCCTCCGCAACAAGGAGGACTACAGTCTAAGGGTCAACCTTGGAAACTCAGGGATAGCAGAAGAGGGACTCTATAGAACTTATAGGGGTCATAGACTAGGATTGTTGTGAATGCTAAGCAAGCAAGACACGTGATACCAAATGTCAGTCGAAGAAATGCAGTTTTAGCCGCAATCTCTAAGTTTCTAGATTCTTAAAAGAGCTTGGCACAGATTTTTTTTTTATAATTGGCGCACGCTAAAGAGATTGCTAAGTACCCTTAAGTGACCGAAACTAAGTCACAAATGATATTCTAGAACAGATTTTTCTTGCTATAGGAGTCTTGAGATCCAGCTCTTGAAAGCATTGTGTAGCAAGCAACGGAGTGACCATAAGAGATCTGAACATCGTACGTTGCGATACGTCAACATCTTCAAAACCGTCCCACCTTCATCCCTCAAACTCAACTGAAAAAAGTAACCAAGGCTTACTAACTTTATCATTCCGCAGTGAATCTCAGTCGAGTGGGAATAAGTTCAAAACTTCCCCCCATCATTGCGTGACATGACATTCTGCCATGTTAACGAGACATTACCACACCAGCACCGCAATCAGGACAAACGACTCCCGGAGACCGACTACAAGAGCGTCCGAACTCACATATAACTCATCGGAAAATTTGAATTTAATTATCGCCAAATTCGCTTAATTGCATCATCATCAGTAGAGGGCGACGGGCGACGGGCGAATGGCGCCTGGCGACACCCCCAAAAGCACCCACGACCACACCGAACGAACCCCTCTAATGAATCACATTCGGTTCGTTCACACTTGACGGCTCCGCACACTCGCGCGCCTCCAGCGTGCTCGACTAGCTCGGGTCGCGATTTTATAGTCGTCGTTAATTAACGCGAAACTTTCCGAATTTCAGAGAAATCAAACGGTAGCGGGAAAAAAAATTCCGCCTGCACAGGAAGGGAGCGCAAAATCTGCCCCGGAAGCCTTCGCAGCAACAGCGACGATGACGATGACGGCAAAAGACGTCATGACTCAGGGAATCAGTGAGTCGGCGAATCGGAGAGAATCGGCAAATCGGAATGCCGGAAGCACAGATGGACAGCAGGACGGAGATGCCGTCGCCAAATTAAACGATCGCTTCATTGCCTTCTCGGGGTGTGTAACCATTAGCCCTTCATTAGGAATTAATTTAAATTAGTTGCGATGTTCGGAGTTGTGTTTAAATTTAATCCCCCGGTTCGGGCGTGTTCAGTGGCGCGTCTCCGCCATTAACGAGCACCAGTTAAATTAAGAACCTGGCATTAGGATGCGCCTAATCACAGCCCCTGGCCGGAGGCATTGTTGGGGCGTACACTGACGGCGGATACGGACGTGCCTGCCGGCCTGTTCATTCGCAGCCCGCCGGGGAACAACATATTGCACGCCTTCTGCAGGATGCAGTTATGTGGGTGATTAATGATGCGAATCCTTTTGTTTGGCACTTGTCCTGCCGTCGGTTCTCTGCTGGCGCTGCTTGCGTCGACGACGATCCCGACACCGGTCGAGCTCCTCTGCCAAATGAGCGTCCCATTAATTGTGCGTGCGTGCGAATGGGTGTGCATCGGATTTCATCCCCTAATAGGGGTGGTGGCTGCAGGTGACCTCCTTCCTCGGTGGTGCTGCCATTGGTTATCCTTTGGCGCAATTACAGTGATTTGTTTTGATTGTCCGGCACACGAGCGGCAGCGGTGACGATGGCCGGCGGGATGGGGGAGCCCGTGCGTATGCCTGGATGAGAAATTTGCCTGGGAAAACATGTGGGGTTGTGTCTCACTAATTCTCTTTACGGTGGTCAGTGGTACAGCACCTGGAGCAGTGTGTCCTGTGTTATCCTATTTTGCTAAGAATATGATTTGTGTTAAATCTGCTAAGGCTCTTTCGTGCTGTCTCTCCCCCCCCCCCCACTGCCGTTTATTTATGTACAACAAGAGGGTGGACATGTGTTTTGCCGGTGGCGGATTAGCGTTGAATAATTAATGCGATATCTTTGGGAATTTCAGAGCTAAGGACATTTTGTCTCAGTGTGTGTGGAACAGATTTTGATCTTAAGTTTCAATATTAATGAACGGAATTGTTTTCTGGCACAGGCATGCCCCGCAGCCGTGACAAAAGGTTGATTCTTGATTTCTTGATGCTCATTTGCGTCATACTGTGTGCTGATTGAAAAAGCAAATTGAGGAGGATACCTTCGGACTTGTGTGCTTTGCAGCCGTGGGCTGATGGTTATCTGAGGATGGACTCATTTTGGGAAATTCCTAAGAAGCTCTGTCCAGAGCTGTGTGGGCGAGAGTGGACAACTCATGTTTGGCTTGAAGCGAGTAACATTCTACTGCTGCCTGGTTGACCATGAATAAAATATCAGGGACGAACCTTTCTGATGGTGGAGCGACTTAGCTAGAAATGCAGTGCAGTGGGAAGGAGCTTAGAGCTAATGTGTCACAGTTTTGGTGCTGAAGAGCCTTTGAGTTGGGATCATATTATTTTGCCAGATATGCTGCAAATGTAAGGGCCCGTGGATTTAAGCAGATTGAAGAAACAAGGCGATGACAAATGATCTCACTGAATGTCAATACTTCTGATGGGAAGTGATCATTCTACAATTGAGCCGCTGAGTGTTTCTCAGTTTACTACCTCTATTTGAAATCTTAACGAGCGTCTCAGCTTTATTTGGTAACTTAAGTCTCTGGTGTTGGTCCAACGCGGTTCAATTGGTTCATGCGGAATAGGCCTACAGATCGAACAATCTTCTGGCAACAAAAGGATCGTGTACACCTTTCAGGGTTCCAATAAGTTTGAAGTGCTGGCGCTGGCGGGAAGGTAGATGCTTCTCAACCATGCTGGCTCTTAACTGGAGGTTCATAGAAAGAAATGATAATCTTGAGTGTTGAAAGCCGTTGCCCAATGCCACTAAAAATTAAGCCTTTTCTATAATTCCCTCTAGGCACTATATGTAGAAGGGGGAAAATAGAATCGCTGAAAGAAGTCGAAAACAAGCAGTAAGCACACTTTCTGTGATTGAAATCCTTTGCTCGGAGAAGATGGTGGTAAGAAAATTGAAGCTAGCCTTTCCAGAATCGCACAACGTGTCAGAAGAGTTATACAGCTCTGACGAAAATGGAAGTTCTTATATCTGAGATTGAACAAAATCTAGTTTATCAGTTGTATTCCCCTAGACTTGCATTTTTTTTAAATGCTTGCTGCAGCACTGCTCCTTTGTAGTGCTATTAAAACCCATCTTCTTATTGACATTTTAAGCCTCAAAACGTTATGAGTGCTACGAACACCATGAATTACAGCCCACCCATTGGACTATCGAAAAGGGTCGAAAAGAGATTTAACTGTGGTTTTTTATAATTTCACTTTTAACAACCCTATGTGGTTGTGGTTGTCGTGGCGTTGTGGTAAGTTCGTCGACAGCCGTGCAGTCGTGAGTAGAGCGTGCTAGGTGCACGGTTCTTTCACATCAGGATAATTATGGCTTGTGGGATGAAGACAGGTCTTCGAACACCATTCGCCACATAAAATAGGTTCTCTGTTCTGACGCGCTGTCATGTGCATTCTTCAACATCATTCTTGAGAAGATCGACTGTAACTCGCAAGTCAACACGATCTCCCACAGGATCTCCCAAAGAATCTGCCTCTCAACTGCATGTGGATGACATTGACGCGATCGACTAAACACAGCGAGTTTGCTGGACTTGAAGCGAAAGCGGCTAAAATGGGTGTGGCGATAAGCGATTGCAAAACGAAGTACTATACTCGTATATGCAGTCTTAAGAAAAGATTACACAACATCGACATCTCGGACGGTGCCTATCACTATGCAGCGGATACTTTGAGGTAGTGAAGGCCTTTATCTACCTCGGCACCGCGGTAAATAGGAACAATAACATCAGTCCCTTTCTTCCTTCTTCCTAGGAAGATGACATCTACCGCGCCTGCTACAGGAAGAGAAGGCAGCGTTTATTCCGATTTTTTTTTTTTGTTGGAGGTTGGTCCACACTGCACTGGAGCGCTCATACTCAATATCTGGTCCATTGTACTACCAGCCAGTAACCTTCATTTACTGTAGCTTCTTGGTTTTCCGAAGAAAGATCAGCAGGTGCTTCTGTGATAAAGAGCTAAGTTTTCAGCTTCCACCACATCGGCGCCAAACGTTCGTTCGGGAGCATGTAGTGGTCAGCCTGCATCCTGGAGAGTCATGACATCTCTGGTTGTGCTCTTGGGAGACCCAACCGTTGACGGATTTGTTTATTCGGATGCGGATTTGTTGTTTGAGGCAGACTTAGGCAAAAAGTCTTAAGCTACGTTCCCTTAAGCGAGCGTCTCATGACAATCCGCATCAAGGCCGAATTCGGGAACTTCAGGCCGATTTACGCTCGGGCCCCGATAGAGGAGAAGGATTACAACTGTCAGGATGATTTCTATGCGCTGTCATTATTATTATTATTTTTTTTTTTGAGAAGATCTTGAGTAACCCCAAGTCAATACCAGAGGCACGATCTTCCAAAAATTTGTTCAACTGGTAGTTTACGCCGACGACATTGACGTGATTGCACGAGCACAGAGAGCCGTCAATGAGGTGTTTGCTGGCATTGAAGCGGAAGCAACTGAAATAGGTCTGGTGGTTAATGAGGGAAAAAGAACATGCTACAACACCAAAGTCTCGGACAGAGCGTCACACTAGGCAGCAGAAACTTCGAGGTAGTTAAGGACTTCTTCTACCTCGGCTCCGCGGTGAATAGGGACAACAACACCAGTACCGAAAACAAAACACTCGCCAATCGCTGCTTCTTTTGGATCAAGAGGAAATTGAGTGAAAGGGCCTTCTCTCGAAGAACATAGCTGGCTTTGAACAATAGCTTGATCATCCCAGTCCTCCTTTACGGCGTGCAAATTTCGACGTTGCGAAAAGCGGATGACGAAGCCCTCTGTCTTTTTGAGAGAAAAGTTCTAGTTACGTTGATGGCGTCTGGATGAGAGGATTCAAGAACGAACCTTATAGGCTGCATGGCGGTATATGCCTGATCAAGCGTCTTCGGACACAGCGCTTAAGATGTCTAGGTCAAAATCCTAGACAGGTCCGAACATTTTTCGAGTCCGAACAATTGGAGGCAGCTGGCGAGAGATGGGGCTAGCTGGAGAGGCATGTTGGTTGAGGCCGAGACCCCTGACTGTCATTAAAAGAAGAAGAAGAAGGTATTGAAGAGGGTGAATACGCGGCTTTTAGAAGAATCAAAAACGAGCAGGTTTAGTCGATCATTCTCCCTGTTGTTTTTGGTGCCTAGCGCATCGAAATCCAATAACGTGACTCTTCGGCAGTGACTCTTCTTCTTCTATGCTTACCATCAAAAATTGGGCAAACAAGATTCAAGGTAATCGCCCGGGCCAATTAAGCGACTTTCTCTGAGGATAACTTGACAAAACTCTGGAATTTTGAATTGGAAGCGCCGGACATAATTGAAACAGTAGGCATAGGGAATAAGCGTTGGTCGTAAATGCCCAAATGTCTAAATGAAAAATTGTCTACTCGTATTTGTATACGCGCGACGCGACTTATTGTTGTCGAGGTATTGACTGTCGAGCAATGACTGTCGAGTTCATAGTGTAAGAGTAAGTGTGGTGGCGCTACAGGCCGTAGGGGACCTGGATGAAAACCAAGAAACCTCTCCAGCTGCAACGACCTTCAAGCAGCTGCCTTCAATTTCTCACTTCTGGACCTGAGCCTGTACCAACAAGCCTCTTCAGCTCCAACCATCTTCAAGAGGCTGCCTTCAGTTTCGCACTTCACGTTGGATGAGGCTATTCTTCGCTCATGTACTCCATCGGTTTTTCGGGGCGTCCTCCATTGAGTCGGTGCACTTGTTCGGAGTTCAATTCTCTTCGTGCTGAACGAGTATTGTCCGAGGGTTCTACGTGGTCAAGCTATCTTAGGCACCGAATCCGTAGATGCCTGAATATGCTCATGTTGTGCTCCAGCTGGTACAGTTCATGGTTAAATCTTCCTCTTCAAAAACCAACAACGCAAACAGAGCCAAAAAATTAACTCAATTTCTAACAGATCCACCGTAGTGGACGTTACCGATGAGGCAATGATATCCACAAGTAGAATGAATGTTGACGCACTTACCCAACATAGCAATACTGCCACAGAAGGTACAGGACCCCAATCCAAAAGTTCTAAAGCCACAAAGGCCCAAACTCCTAAAGTTCATAGATTTCCGATGACCAAAAATTAAAGAGCTTTAAAGTTGTCATTTTCAAAAGACCTAAACTGAAAACAAAAAACTGATGTGTGCTTGCAAGGAAGTGTTTTCACTCCTGATGCCTGTAGTTGCTGTCAAACTGATGGAGTGAGGACGATCACTTGAACTGACTTGGACTAAAGTGTGCAAGTTCCAAATTTTAGGTGATTGGAATTTTTGAAACCGTCCCTCTTATAAAGAAGTCGTGAATACAGCTGAAGGACATTTGTAAAAGACCTTAGGTCACAGAGGTTTTTTTAAGATGACCCTCATCACCTTTAAGCACTCACCATCAAGTCTAGAAAGCAAGACTTAACAATGCTCACGTGCACAGCGCCACCCATCTTCCGCCTTCTCTTGCAATTGTCTCAACCCAGAGTAGATTCTTCCGCGTAATTTAAATTTCGACACCAATAAGGCATCGCTCATGAATTAGTCAGAGCAGGCCAGGTGCGGCACCCCTCGGGCACGCCCCGCCAAGAGTGAACAAAAATTTGAATAATCGGTTTTCTTTTCGATATAAAATTCGTAGATTTTAATATCGCCCCGCTTTCAGAGGACCTAAGCCAAGGCATTAGCATCTGGCCGCACTTAATCACCCCCGCGGCGAAAGGCGCCCGGTATCGGGCCGCCGCCCATGTTCTCTGGTTTCGCGAAAGTATAACGCGCCGAATAATAATAATATCCAAACATGCGAAATCGCTTATCCTAATTGATTTTCCTAAGCCATTCCCGTCGGAGAGATGAATATCTTCGCGGAAAAAAGGAACAACGCGAACGGGAAGAACAACAGAATGCGCAATGAGAAGCACCTCCGGGGAGGCACCGCGGCGGGGTGGAGTATTTTCTGAACGCCTTGGCGTCTTATTTTGTTTAAATAAGATCTCACCCCCTCTGCCCCTCCCCCACACACATCTTTTCGGCTTGGTCAAGGAAGAAAATAATTAAAATTGAAACGAATCAAGTTCTCCTGGGAGGAGGAGGCGCGCTCGCGCTCTCATTCAAAGAATAATTTCGATGGAAGAAATCAGGGAGGGGGCTGGGGGGATGTCGAAAAAAAAGAACGCACAGAATTTACCCGAACAAACGTTTTGACAGGATAAAAGGGATTTGCGTCGATGGCCGGCTTCGTTTGGAGCCATTCTTCATCGTTCCTTCGTCGTTTGGTTTTCGCTCTTCCCATCATTTTCTTCGTCTTGGCTGTCGTGCTTGTGCTCGTGCTTGTGGACGTCAGAGTTAACGTCAAAAAGCGAAATGGCGACAGGATATTGTGTATTCCTGCAGCTCATTTTTTTTTCCGCCTGGGTTCTGTGTCCTTTTTATTCACATCACCCCACGCCTCACGTCTTATCTTTTGTTCTCTTGTTTTCTGAGCCGCCCAGCACTCCATCATCGTCTTTCATCAGTAGCAGTAGTGGTGGCGGCAGCGGCGGCGGCGCGCGTTGTGTCGGCGTCGGAAGCAGCGGGGGCGCCTTTGTGTGTGCAAAGCTAACTTTTCTTTTTGTCTCGCTGCTACTCTCTCTTTGGTCAGCCGCTCTCGGGGGAGGGATATCCACGAAAAAAGCGCAAAGCGTTCATCCGTTGGGGGTGTGCCACAGGAGGAAGAAAAGGACCCTGCGAGAAAAAAAACGAAGGAAATGAATTTCACATCAGTTAAGGTGACGATGATGATGATGATGATGATGATGATTCTCGGGAGCAAATACGGCTGTGAAACTGGGACGAACCGAATGGAGCCTGCTCGTGTGTCCATTCATTACTGGGTGTCGCGCTGCTTACACATCCCGTGAAGAGGACATCATTTGTCACAATGAGCGGCACGGAAGATGATGATGACGACTTGTGTGTGCGCCCAACCCCCCCCCCCCCCACACCCGACCGGATTGAAATATATTTGCTCGGCGTTAGATTGCACTTAAATAAATGTTCCTGTCGTTGTCGGCCAACGTTGTGCTGTGCTGCAAATCAGTTTAGTCCGAGTTGATTTGCTGCTGCTTTGTCCGCTGCGGGGGCCGCCACCTGGTCGGGAGCTGATTTATGAACGTTGGCCGCTCGATACTTTCACATGGAGACGTCAGTTCTTGTTGGGCCACAGCGAAACCAATTTGACGCCACTTGAGTGGATTGCCTCGACATCTCTGACTGCGCATACGTCTTGGATGGTTGGCTAATTTGATTCCTAAGCTGTCTGGTGTTCAAGAAGACAAATGGAGGGCTTTGCTGAATGTGGCAGTTGAAGAGTTTGCTGCTATGCAATGCGGAGGCTCGTGATGATGCAGGTTTCATCTGTCATTAGGTTTCAAAGTGAATTTCCTCATGCTCCGAGGATTTTCTGCAATTGAAGAGTGGATACAGTTTTCTCTGGAATGCCCTTTTTGCACTTCTTGGAGGGTGCAGGTGAGTGGTGGTGCTTAGAGGGCTTATTTTGCGAAGGGTGCAAGTGCCTTTCATTCCATTAACTACCATTTCTATTATCACTAAGGTTTGCCAAAAAAGGGTTTCGGTCGTAAGACCTACGACTGCATCGTCGCAGCGTGCCTTCCAGATGCCAATGATGCAAGTAATGCAGGAACTTTCAGCACCAAAACTTATTTTGATCTCCCAGGGACGGAATTTTTATTAGTTCTACTTGAAAGCCCTATGTGGGACGCCTACGTCGCTCAAGAGTCTTTAGAAGTCTTCTTTTTCATCTTGTGGCGCTACTGTTCGGAGTGGACCTGGCCCTTAACCAACATGCCTCTCCAGCCAGCACGATCTTTCGCCACCGTCCTCTGTTGCGTTGTCCCAATGGCTCAGATTCGAAGACTTTTGGGGCCGGAGCAGTGTTGTCCATACGCTCTACACGTCGGTCTATAGAAGTCGGTTTTCCGAATTCTCAGCACCGATTACGACTCTACTACAAACTCTCCGCTTTTCTCCGAATGTGTATTTTACTTCTGTGTCAAATCTTCAAGTCTCTCGGTATCCCAGGTTCTGACGGTACCTGACTATTAGTGACAGCTTGGCCAGAGGCTGAATTCTGGTGCTACGGTAGGTCAGGAGCCCCTGGAACTTCGGTTTCAGCCTCACCGTGTGATATGCCCCCTTGTGGGATTATCGCTTCGGCTGTCCCTATCGATAGACTGGAAAAGGTTTTAGAAAAGTCTCGCTTCAGGTGTTGTCCCTCAAGCATGATCTGATTTGGTACTTGGATACCTAATGCGTTTAGTCTTGCATTATGACCGACTCTTGGGAAAATGGACCCCATATACATATATAAGCCGTAAGGCGGGTGATGACGTAAAACCAAATCCCATATCTGTACTTACAAACGGTTGGTTAGGAACCGCGCCGCCAATGCATTTTCTCATCTAGATGCCATCAAAGCACAAAACCCCAATTTTTGCGGTGCCACCCTGGACTTCCTCATCCAAATCTAATAACGGCAACTTTTAACTCCTGTAGAGCAGGACAGGATTGCTTGAGGTGCCAGCTTGATTTTTCGAGAGAGGGCTTTGTTACTCTATTGATTTTTGCGACCAAAGCAACAGTGGTTGGCAAGAGCGCTTCTTCGCTTGATGTTATTTTCAGCACTGATGTTATTTTCCTTATTCACTGCGGTGCCGAGGTAGACAAAGTCCTTAACTTCCTCAAACCTCAAGCTACCTTTTGTAACGTTCTGCCTCAAATGTCGATGTTGAACACCCTTCCTTAGCAGCTTAGAAAAAGTGGTTCATATTGAGGTTTGATTTTTCATCATGATCTTCTTCTTCTTTATCCGAATTTTCTCTTAAAGTCGCGGGGGAAATGCACGCACGAGAGAGACCACTAGGCCGCTTGATCCTCCGGCATCGACTACAACTCCACAGAAGCGCAACCAGGCAAGTTTATGGACTTGATCCAATCACTTCGCCATGCGTCTGCCGAGCGGTCATCTTTCTTATGGAACTGCATTCAATTCACGCCTTGGATGTCATGATGAAAGGAACATCCGTACCAAGTGGCCAAACCGACGAAATAAAGCCATATCCGGTCGAAGGAGCAGCCGCACAACACTGAGTTCCCTCCCCTTGCCTATCCCGGCGGGTAACTCCCGCAACGGCACGGAAGAATCTTATCTCGGCAGCCTGTATTACCGATCTTATTTTTTCGGTCATTACCCAATTTTCAGAGACCAATAACGATAATCGGCTTGACACCAAGCTCGGCCTTCCTTAATACTTATCTACCAAGCTGCTTCTAAGCTTACCCAGGCTGGTTAATCTTTCAGGAAAGCTAAGAGTTGCTCCTCCCATCTCTCGCAAAAAAAAATCCGGAAATGCTTAAACTTCTCCATCGGTTTCAATGGGACTCCACGAATATGTAGGACAGGCGTTTTTGAAATCCCCATACTTCGGACGTGTCCACCTTATAATATCAGATAAAACGAACAAATTTAAAGTCCTTTTCATCATTTTAAGGAACAATTTATCGCATTTTCTGTTTCAAAATGTTACCATGTAAGTGTTGGCCATAGCGGGAGTTATGGTTATTCAATGCAAAGGTTAAATTTTTGGCGACTCGGTCAACGACTCATATCTCGCGAATAGCAGAAACAGTTTCGACCTCTAAAGCATCAATCGTAGCTGGTTTATTCTTGAAGACTTGAGACTTAACATATCCCTACAGGATATAGTCCAAAGGTGTGATATCGTTCGACGTATGCCACCAAACGACGTTAATTGGTGAGCGGGCTGTAGGGCTCGCCGCCTTGTAGTAACCAAAAACTCACCGAGACCATGAGCTTGCATTTGTGGAAAGGCGTTAACATGGCCAAGTTGCTAATAACGACGGCGATTCGTGTACACCCTCAGCTACAGTTGCTCTTCACTACTTTATGGATTTGGTCTAACTGGTTGCGTATCTTTCACTAATGTAAACTGAGACTAAAATTTGCAAATGGTTTTGGCAATAGGTGTATCATCAGTATATCAGATCAAATATGAGCACCATGAGTTCCCCGAATTGCATGCGAGGAACATTTCTCACAGAATGCTGATTTTCGTAGCGCAGCTAAACAATAGGCAGGCGCCATTGTTATGTGATTCTTCCCATGATGACTTGCCAAACGACACTTGTCAAAATTTAAAAAGCAATTTGTTAGAAGTCATGGTGATCTGTGAGGAAAAGCCTACTCAAAATCAAACCTAATGATGAATCACCCGATACTTTGTTTTACCCCCGTTTGCCTGCGGACTATTTTTAGCCCCTTCCATTTCAATCCCTCAAAGGCCTTTTTGGCAGCTTGTTGTGTTCGTCCAATCACGTCGAAGGAGGACAACAGACTTCTTCGTTTCGCACGATCTTCTCAAGACTGGTTGAAGAAGTCGAATGCCGCAGTTACAATGTTGGAAGACTGACTTTGATTTAAATCAATTTAAACTTCGGGATTCGAGTAATCAATTTGTGTCAACATCAAGACATATTTGATTTAGGAATTAAAGTCGACATTTTTATCCGATCCTTTACCTTCGAAAATCTTGCCGCATGCTCCCCAATGTATCATCGGACTCACGAGGCTAGACAACATCCCTCCACAAACCATGCTTAAACAATCATAAATTTACCCAGAAAAATGAATTTAATTTCTTCTCCTCCCCTATACATTTTGAACCCGAAAAAAAAATACACCACCACTTCCACCGCGAGTATCCTTTGCGCCAGTATTTCAGTTGTCATCTGAATCCCACTCACTTCAGTGCACACACAGACCTCGAACTAATTTATTACGTTCGTCTCCATGAATTCCGGCACAGCAGCGCATGAAATGGACTCATTTCCTTAATGAACGTTGCCATCGCCGTCCCCGCACCGGGGACCCAAATTGAAAATGACCATCGTTGCGCATTGATCATTACGCCACGTCAGCAGAACAGATAAATACATTAAATGAATTATTTCACGTTCAGCATCATTACAGTGCGCCCCCCCCCCCCCTCCCAACTCAATGTCATCATGGCGGCGGCCCCAACTAGAGCATGTTGTACAGCACTCGAAAGCCGGTCGGAATTACTTCCGAAAACAGCTTACACAGGGCTTAACAAGCCTAAAAGAATCTACGGCACTCATTAAAATTCATACAAATCCCAATTGGAAATCGCTGCTCAGTGCTCGTCGGTCTCATCTTGTTGTTGTCCGCGCTTTCGACGAGCATAACTCGACGCGTCGGCATTGGTGGTGGTCATTCTTTATGCGCACTGTGTCGGTAGGGCGGGGTGGGGAAATTTATGAGAATTAATTTTTACCCACACTAATTTCGAGGCGGGTGAGGGGTGGGGGGCGTGGGGGCGAAGAAAACAGGCCACAGTCATATCTCTTGTCGAGTCTAAACCACTCAGCACATTATAGTGCTGTTCCTAATTTCTTCGAAGATACTTATCTTAATTATAATTGGGTTTTCGGTTCTATCTTCTCGGTTTTCTGCTCCCGTCTTTTTTTCCCATGTAATTCTGAATTCCACACTGCTGCTGTGCAGGCCTAGGGGGGTGGGGGGGGGAGGGATGGGGATGGGCGGAGAAGCATTTCGGAGTCTTTCCGACCTGCCACATCCTTTTGTCGCTTCTTGGCCCCCCTCTGGGAGACCGTAACTATAAAAATTAATTTCCCTCCGTTAAATGGGGAATTTGTGGTTACGTAAAAGGACACTGCCACCGAGCAATGGAAATAGTAGTCAGTCACCCAAAAACCAAAATGAAACAAAAAGAATTGAGTGTGTGTGTGGGGAAGCCAAGGAATGCTCCGGCGATTGCTTGCGGTGGGTGTGCCAAAAGGGTTAGGGCGAGGACGCGGGGGCGAGCGCACGATTCATTCCCTTAAGATGGGAAAGTTGGTCGAATGCCAGGGGTGGCAGTTCCCTGCTTAATACAGTTAAATTGGTATCACTTTAAGTCCTGTTTCGCTGTGATTACAAAGTTGTCGCTCAATTTTATTTCACTCCCCGTGTGTGTGTGGGGGTAGAACTGGGCCCCACTGCCCGGGAACAGCCGTCGCGCCGCCGTACGTGCATACGGAAACGAGAAAGGTCTCACATTTGAGGGCAATTGAGTTAAGTGGTGAAAACTGTTAAAATAGAGGAACACGAAAGGAAGCTGGTATTTTTTTCTCTGCTGCCTTCCCCCTTTGCAACTTTTAAATACGTGTTTGTGTTTGAATGGATCCTGTGGGTGACGTGGGGGGATGATGTGTTTTGGGGCGGGGTATGGCTCTTGGTTCTTGCCAGCATTTTGAGTTCCACTTAATGTCGTTTCTTTTTTTTCCCAGGGTCCTGCCGCACTTAGTGGCAGAAAAGGTGAATAAAAATGAACTTGCGAGGGTTGAACCAAGGGGGGGGGGTGTATAGTGAAAGTTCAGGGGGTAATGTGTGGGTATTGGGACAAATTGCCGGGTTAAGCTCGAGCAAATTGGAAGTCACTTTAAGGATACGAACACGATTCTAGAAGGTAATATGACTGTTAGACCTTTTTATCTGTTTCAAATGATCCCAGTGAGAGATGGGATAATGTGGTGTTGGTGGTGGGAGAGAGTCGTTTTCACAGAAACATTTGTTGCTTTGTGAGGGGTTGGAGAGGAATGTGTGACAGATAGGTGAGCGCACATGAACCTGATGATAAAGGGGTTGTGCTCATTGAAAAATTCAATTTGTCCGAGAGAAAGAGGTTTTCGAAAGCAGAGTTGTCTTTCGTTCATTTGAGGTTGCATGAATTTACCAGACGCTTGGGAAAGGCAGAGGCTTGTGAATTTAGTACCAATTGAAACACCTTGTTGGTTGAGAGTTCCGTTTCTGTCACCTTTTGCACCAGCGTTTGCTAAAAAACTTCAGTTTATGTCATTCATCTTCTTCTTCTTTTATTGGCGTTACGGTCCAGGGGGGATATGGGTCTAAACCAACATGATTCCCCAGCCAGCATAATCTCTGGCTAGATTTCTCCAATTGCGCACTCCAAGTTGGTTAAGGTCTTTCTCTTCTTGTGTGCGCCATCTCAACCCAGGCCGTCCTCTGTTGGCTCAGATTCTGACTTTTCGGACCAGAGCAGTGGTGTCCATACGCTCTACATGGCCTATCTATCTTAAGCATTGTATTTGAAGACACTTGACTAGGCGCATGTCGCTGTACAGCCAATAGAGTTCGTCGTTGAATCTTCTCCTCCAAATGCCATCAAAGCAAACAGGACCAAAAATCGCACGCAAATTTTTTCTTTTGAAAAGACTAAGGGCTTCCTCATCCGCTTTTAGTAGCTTCCATTTCTCTGCGCCGTAAAGGTGGACTGGGAGGATCAAGTACAAGACCAGTTTAGTCCTTCGTAAAAGGGCTTTATTAAACAATTGCCTGTTGAGCCTAAGGAAGCAGCGATTGACAGGAGTGTTTCTGTGTTTGATTTCGGTACTGATGTAACTTTCCCTGTTTAAGCCCTACAGGGCCAAAAATTCTGCCAAACAAGTCGTCTTAAGGCATTCCAAGTTGCGATCTTGTTCTAATTCCCAGTCACAACTCCTGTGGCACTCTTATACAAACTTGAAATGATTTGATTTAATCCTTGAATCAGAAAAGCACAAAAACAGGGTCTAGACTGTACTGTGCGTTCAGGTCTTAAACAGTGAGACGGAAAACCGTCCCATTTGCAGGACGACGTCTTGGATAGGAAACTGAACCGATACTTGAACAAGAACATTGCAGAGGACTTGAATGACGACTTGGACAAGTGCTTATCCAAGTTGTTGTCCTGATTTGTTCCCGTTGCTGTCAACTCCATTGTTCTTCCAAAATGCAGCTCACACACAATTTTTTTCCTTTTGGGTGCCCTATATAGTGTATTTGCAAATCATGGGATCTCTTGATCTTTTGAAAACGACGGCGGAACGAAATGAGTAACCTTGGCTGAAAGAATAGTGGGGAATATTGGAAACGTTTCTACAACGTTTTTGGCAGTGTCAGTTTTCAAGCTTCTTGGCAAATATTTGTCCTCTTTGAGCTTGCAAATCCTTTAATGTTATTTTGCTTACATTTCTGTCGGTATCTAAACCATAACTTGAGAAGTATTGACTCTTATCGAGTCTAGAAATTATAGATTATTTGCGTAAGCACGGTCTTTGGGATAGATTGAAATAAAAAAAATTTACCTCTTTACATAACATGAGCCTGGAGATTAATTGATTTCACCAAACCTTTAAATTCTAAAATTTCTACCTCGATAAACTCATACTTGGTTATGTGATGTGACCAAGTTCCAGTCATACCGGAACCACATATGATCCTACTTGTTACTCGTAAGAAAAGAAGGGTTCTCATTGCCGTTGATCATATAGCTTCGAATTGATTATAACCCTCCGCCCTGGGAGCAGGAATACCTTTCGAACACACAAAAAGGAGGCGTTGTGTAGGTGTTTGTTGACCTTGACTGCGCCTGAAATGGCCCATCCGCTTAACCCAATTTTGGCATCCAACATTTCGGCCGGTATCTCACGAATAAATGCTTCAATGTTATCTTCCAATGCGTCAATTGAAGCGAGCTTGTATGTATAGACATGACCCCACAAAAAATAGTCTAAAGACGTTTAATCGCACAATCTAAGCGGCCAATTGACCCCCCCGAACGTGAAGTAAAATGTTCACCGAACACGCCTCTCAATGAGTCCATTGTTGCGAGTGCTGTGTGGCATGTGGCACCGTCTTGTTGAAACCACATGTCATGCAAGTCAAGCTCTTGCATTTTGGGCAAAAAAAAGTTGGATATCATCTCACGGTAGCGCTCACCATTCACAGTTACGTTACGATTCGCATCATCTTTGAAGAAGTAGGGTCCAATGATGCCACCAGCCGATAAACCGCACCAAACTGTGACTTTCTCTGGATGCATTGGTAGCTCTTGCAAAGCTTCTGGCTGATATTCACCGGGTTCAAGCTTAAGCAATTGCGAGGGGGAAGAGGATCTACTTGCAACTTTGCAACTTGCGAGAATAATTCTCCAGATAGTTGACGCTATCTGAGCGTTTCCAGGTCTCGCCAGAAGGGTGTAGGTCCTTCCAATCGATTGTAAAGATCCACAAGATCCGCAAGTACTGCCGGCAGCCTATATGTGTGCATATCCTTATATCTTCACGGCGTTAATCAAACACAAGGTGCAACAATAAGCATCTGTTCCAAAAAAAAATACCAATGGCATGCAAAATTTAACGCATTTTATTTTAAAAATGCACATCCTGCACGGGATCTTCATTTTGATTCATCAAATCGCCGCACGATTCATCTTAGATATCCTCAACTTTTCCGCGCTTTGCCTGAAATCATATCCACCGTTTATTGGCATGCGTCCATGTATGACGTGTGTTCAAACTAATTTCACAGGACCGAAGCTAAATACACGTTCAATGGTAAAGCCAGCTCCAAATTCCAAACCTCATCTGCATTCAATCACAACAAAGCATCCTCTAATCGAATTCAAATCCTTCCTGTACAGCCTCACAGCATCGAGTCCACAAACGAAAAATAACCCGCCCGCCCCTAATCCACAGGATATTTTGCACTAGAATTCGTAATTTTATTCTAAACATCTAATTAAAAGTGCATTAAATATATACGCGCCAGCGCCAGCCAACCGACACTAGCGCTGCGGCCTGCGGCAAGAGTAAATAAAAACCGATCCACACTCGCCATCCACCGTCCGCCAAATCCTTCCGTTCAACCGCCCATCTGCCCGCCACACCACACCGTCCCCGGTCGAGTATCCGGTTTGCAATATTGCACTCCACTCTCAGCCGCACCGGCCCTGTTGGGATAAAGTTATTCGGTTGCGCTACAGTTCAGGGCCGACTACACTTGGTGGGCTTTGAGTAACAATCGCCGCTGCGGCAGCATGCAAATCTCCGAAAGTATTCTCCAAGCCGACGCGGTGGCCCAGGCCGACCCGGACCAATTTACAGGCCGGAAAGGTTCAGGCAGCGTTTTGTGTTGATTTACATAAAATTAACAAATTTAACTGTGAATTTGAAAATTAGAGAGGATTTCATTCTTTGGCGAAGGAGATTTGAATCCTTTGGCTTTGCTGCACGCTATTTTCAGTGGTTCTGTGTGGTTTTTCGTGTGTGGGGGAGGGAGGTGGGACTTTCGTTTAATAAACGAAAACAACATTGTGGCGGTGCAGAGTGAGAGAAATTTACGGAGAATAATGATTGCAATTTAGGGATTCAATATGGAAGGGGGTACTACTGCTCAGAGAGTCGTGGAAATTAAAGTCCCTTTAAGAGGGGCTAATTTTATGACAATCCTTTTGGATTGAAGCAAGTATGGGTGGGATTGAGCTACTGGGGACTGCTCAGGGGAAATGAGTTGACTAGATGACCAATTCGATGGCATTCTTACTACCAATGTTCTCGTTTTTTCAATTTCTGAATCTTTCTTTGATGGATAAGTTAGACTGGTGCCATTTAGTTCAGTCCAGAGAGCACTCATTTTAGTAGTTTGTTGACTGAGTTCATTCTTCTAGTTCATTTTGTACAATGTTCGTACTCCGCATAGGTTAAGCTTAAGCTTACCATGTCAGGCAGTCCCAACTTTTTGAAGGCGTCCTAAGCGTCATGATGCACGGTATCCTCGTTCCGAGATCACAAAAGTCGCTATAACGCTGCTTTTAGGAATTACGGACAGAAGTAACAGAAAATACGAATTTAGGATTCACACACTTCTTTCATAGATCAGTAGATCCGCCCTTTCTTTCAGCATTTAAATCTCTACCGGAGGACTCAAAGGACTCAAACGTATTTCAGAATCATAATGAGCTCCTTTGTTTCTATGACTGACCACTGCTTAGCCAAGCTCGCACTACAGAAGAAAATTTGCCAAAAAGTGTCTTTATCCGTGGAGCTCATTCATTACTTCCCCGCCAAAGCAAAACTGCAAAACCGTGTTATTATTAAAAATTAACTAAAATCACATGTGCACAGTGGTGCTGCACGCTTAGCGAACACGAAAACCAGCTTACCCAGTGTCCACAGGGGAGCACACAAATTTTACTTGACATCCAAATTGAATCCCCTGGAAGAACCGCCACACATGTACCCATGCATGTGCATCCAGCTCCTAATTACTTGGCTCCCGCAAAAGTGGGACGCTTCAAGCTGTCACCATGTGGCTTTGAGAAAAAGAAAAAAATTCCGAAACAAGGCAGCAGCAAGCGTCCTGACAAATATTTTATGACTGCATCTCTGGAAAACTATAAACCCCACATTTCTGGTTCCATTTCTCGCCCGCACACACTAACTGCGGCCCCCTCCACGGAGATCCATTTGCATAAAAACTCCCTCAAGCAATCCATTCAAGGATACACAACTGCACCGAGGAAAACAAACAAAAATCGAAAGAAGAAAAAACAAAACAAGGATACAAAACAGAACTCTACGAAAAACTCAAATTAAAAAAGTGTAACTTTTCAAATCGAGCATTAATTTGCATCAAAAGCGCATCCTTGTCTCCAGAGCTTACATTCCCAGTTTACGGCAGCCCCCAGACAAACACAGACGCGCGCCCGCCTCCACCGCCTTCATCAGAGTTGCATTGTTGCACAACAGGAGATGGTTATGCAACGCCATCAGCCACAGCGTCACTTGCTCCTTCTAATTCAGCAACGAATGCATGCAACAAAATTTTTTGCTATCAAAACAAAACCCAAGGGAACAGGTAAATTCCATTTACAGTCAACAACAAAGTCCGCAAAACTTTTATCTCAACATTTTTGAAACTTTCGACACAAAAACATTCTCCAAAAAAGCACAACGTCACCGGCACCGAAAAAAATTCCCACAATTTAAATGTGTGTTCGAATAGAAATGAACAACGGGAAACAGCGACGCGCAAGGATTCCCCATTCATCATCAACTATTTGTGGACTGCGGGGGGTGTGTGTGTCTGTGTGGGAGTGACTTGCGTGCAATTACTTGTCCTTCCTTCGGAATGCCGGCCCCAAAAGTTTCCTCTCAGAATTATTCTTCAAAACGCAGAATTTCCGAGGAACTTGTAAATATTTTGTGTGATTGTGGGTGATTGTGGGAACGAGAAAATATCTGCGGTTTCCTAGAAGACCCACAGCTGTGGCTGCTGCCGTGGGGTGGGGCATATTTTCGTTGAATTCTTCAAATGACTGATCCATTAACGTTTGCATGAGTGCGCCATTGGGAGAACGTGAAAATCGTCCTTTAAATTTGATTATTTAAGAATTTAGTTGAAACCAATCCCGGCGTCGACAATGTGAAAAGGACTCATTGATAAGAGGATGCTAGCGTGGTCGTTATTGGGCTTAAAGTGAATGTTGCCTATGTCTGATGAAAGTGAGAGATCTTGTCGATACCTCTGGTAGCAACACCTCTGTGCAAATATTGACTATTTCTATGGAGAGGTGTCTAAGGACACTTTACATTTTTTAACTTGCCACTACTCCCCGAACTCAGTCTCTTATACTGGGTGTTAGAAGAAGTTCAGTAAAAACTTGGCCGTAGATGGCTCTGAGTGTCATACTCTTGTGCAAAGTTCACGGCGTGCTATACACCGCTCGCACTGCCTTTAGCTGAAGAAAGTACCAAAGGATGAGCCGAAGGATGGAATGAAGGATGGGCCGAAGCATGTGCCGAAGGATGGGCCGAAAAAAAAACACCACCTTTTACCAACTACAACTCTTTTGTATTTAGATTTATTTAAAAAGTTTGGATTCAGTTTTCGAGATCAGGATTGCTCGTTTGGACTGGTCGTCAATAAGTGAAGACTTGCATTTGAAGGATATCGGGCGAAACATAAGGTTGTTCGGCATGGGTGCTAAATGTCGATGCCTGAGCATCAAGTTCCTTAGAATTAGTTCCTGTTCCGTGTAGCCACCACGTCGCACTGTTGCAAAGGCGTCATCCTTCTGCCTTTCATTGCAAGCCACCTTGTTGGTGCAGCATTTCACCTAGTCATTGGGAGAGGTGAGTAGTATCTTCCCTTCAAAAATCGAAGGTTTTTAAATGCCAGGCGGACTCGCAAGTCTGTCAGAAACTATACCACAAAGGTAAGCCTTTCGATGATAATGTGTCGCATGGGCTGCTTCTACAGTAATAGCTTCATATTCAGGTTAAGAAGGTTCTCTCAACACACCCACGGGTAGATGCAATGGAAGGCAAGGATTCTGAATTTTTTGAATTTAAATGCATTTTATTTTTCATTCATTATTACTTAAATGCTAGACAAAAATACTTAAATCTAGCTTAATAATATAATCCATTGATCTTAAATCTAACTTACTGACTCTTCACGAGTACTCTAAGCTAATCTATAACATTTTTCTGTTTGCCTCTCGGCCTCTTGTTTTATTTAAATTTATTGCTTAAAACTAATTACATTTTTTTTTTTTTAATTCCTCCAAGAAAATTTTAAAAACTTGGAATTATTGGTTTTATTTTTTCTTAACCTAACTTAAAAAATAAACACCGAAAAGAACTAAATTGCAAACCTATTGTACCTAAAACTAAACCCAAACTTGACTATATACAATTAAATTAACCTAAAACTTAACTCTACTTAACTTAACTATTTACATTAAGCTTAACTATGTCCGTAAAAGTATACGGACGCGTGCACCAAGGCGTATATGTTTATTTATATGCCTTACATATATATCTCATACGCCGTGATGCACCTTTTTTTCATTTTTTATTTTTTGTTGTTTTTTTTGCTTTTTAATTTTTTTTGTATTTTTTTTTTATACTAAAATGCTTAAAAACTACCTTAACCTATGTAAGTTGGCCCTATGAC
This sequence comes from Eristalinus sepulchralis, assembly GCA_944738645.1. Classification (NCBI taxonomy): domain Eukaryota; kingdom Metazoa; phylum Arthropoda; class Insecta; order Diptera; family Syrphidae; genus Eristalinus; species Eristalinus sepulchralis. Next base: position 5,727,048 of record OX122882.1, on the reverse strand, counting down.
TCAACTATCCCGTCTATTTGGTTGAGAAGTTAGCGGCATCGAACGCTGGTTCTGGTGTAACCACCAGTAAAAACGCCGTTCTTTGGCAGAAACTGCTCTGTCGCGGGCAGAAATCGCTCTACTGAACCGTAGGAGTTCCTCATGGCTGCGAGCAACGTCCGGCTCGTATTGGAGTTGCCTCTCGACTGTTCGGCGTGCGACATGGAAGATGATAGGGCAGCCTTCCCCATCTTGTATCAGGCCTTTAGCGTCCAAATAGAGGAAAGCTTCAGGCGGAATGAAGCCGTTAAGACGTACCCGTTCATGGTACATTTCATTTGGGTAGTGAGCCCCAAAGATCAGACTGTTGGTTGAAGCCATGCCTCGAGCAGTGTGACTTCGTATCAACTTAATAATAAAATTATCTATCCTTATAAGGTTTGCCTCGTTATACAGAACCTCGTTGGGGTAGAATTTCTTGTACTGGGATTCTGGTGTTCGATATAAACGGAGGCAGGCCCGAAGACACTGCCTCTCGAACACCCTCATCTTTTCCATCTGGGAAGGACTCACGTTGAACCACACAGGACAACCATACACCATAATTGGCCGGATGAGGGCCATGTAGCAGATGACCTTCACTCTGGTGTCAAGTTGACTGCTGTAAAACAGCCCTCTTGCCATAGCGAAGGCCTTCTTAGCCCTGGTCAGAGCTGTATCTATGTGGATACCACCATACAGATACTGGTCCAACCAGATGCCTAGATACCTGACAACACTTTTTACAGTTAATGGTCGTCCTTGTGGGTCAACTATGCCGAACTTGCGCCAGTTCATTTTCGTGTCCCTTGAGGCCCTGGACAACGGGGTTCTAAAAAGGATAGTTTCACACTTCTGGTAGTTGATTTTCAACTTCCAGTCGTCGCAAAATCGTTGAATTGTATCGAAGTCGCGTTGCAACAAGACATTTATTACCTCTACCTTCGGACCTGATCTGTACGCGATTAGATCATCGGCAAACGCTATGATGTTAGGCATAGAACCTATGAGATCGCTAGTGAATATACTGAACAAGATCGGCGAACCAACAGCTCCTTGTTGCAGCCCATTTTTTATATGGAACACTGTAGTTGAAATTTCGTTGCCATTTTTCACAACAAACTTCCTACCTGTGACCATGTCGTAGATCATATATAGCAATGTTTTATTGATGCCGAGCCTGACCAACTTAAGGAAGAGACCTTCTAACCATACGGTGTCGAACGCCTTCTCCATGTCGATCAGGCAGGCGCCTGTACACTGGGTCTTGTTTCTATTCCACTGTATGTCGGAAACCAATTTAGACGCGGCATGAATGGTGTCATGCCCCGCCCTGAAGCCAAATTGATTTTCCGGTATTATTTGTTTTACCTCAACCCATTCTTTGAGAGCTCTAATGACTATCTTCTCGAATACCTTGCTTATGCACGGAAGAAGACTTATAGACCGAAGATTTGTCGGGATGGAAGTATCTTTGTCCCGTTTTGGAATTGGCTGTACCACAGCTGTTTTCCAATGCTTCGGGTAATATGCATTACTCAACGCATTGTTAAACAGTGTTGTGTATACATCCACCGCCTCAGAGGGTAGATGGCGCAGAACAATATTTGGTATCCCATCAATTCCCACTGACTTCTTATTCTTCAGTGAGTTGAAGATACCTTGGAGTTCATCTGTTGAAATAAGGATGGAGTTGTTTCCATCGTCGGCGACGGCATTATTTGCCAGAAGATCGTCACTGAATCTGGTAAAACCAGGATTCTCTGATCGCCATTGACTTATTTCGTTCCGAAGATAGAAGTGGTTCAGCAAGGCCCTGTTCTCCAGGTCGTGGTTCGGACTACGAGTCTCGTTGACCGTGTACACTTTCTGGAAAACAGCACCAATTGCATTAACCTTCTCCTGGGGATCTTCCACTACGAAGAAGTCGTTGTCAAGCACTGCCCCATCTGGATCGATGCCAACTGACGTAAGTAAGTTCGCGTTGTCTGTTGTTCTGTCAAGTCGAACGCACTGAATGTCATTATGATCTCTCCTCCGGAAGATTTTATTTACTTGCGGGAACATGCTCGGGTTGTTAGATCTTACAGCCCGAATCTTATTGCCCCAGTGCAAGCTTACAGCTAGACTGTAATTTTGTCTTATTAATTGTTGGAGTACTTTGATCTGTGACTTCAGAGAGCGAATCTCTGCACTCTGTGGATCTGTAAACCGCCTGTACAAGAGTTTTAGCCTTGACAGGAGTCTACTTTTTTGCACGTGAAGTGCGTCGATTTCAGAGTTCCGATAGATGTCGCCATAGTCGGTTTGTGACACCTTCGGAATCGTCCTATCCATTGTACGTTTAATGACCTCGTCCATTTGTGTGAGGTACCTGTCAACCTCTTCGTTCGTAAGGTTTCTGTTTGTAGGAGGATTGATCACACTCGAACTTATTTCTCTGGATAAGGCTCTAGAAAAACGTGGCCAGCGCACCTTATTATAATTATAAGGATGCGTTTGGACATATTCCTCTAGTTCCTCCAGCTCGTTCGGGAGCTGTATTACCGCGGCGAGACCACAGTGATCACTGTCATACTCGACCGTAGTTAAACAGTTCCTCGTGCGTCGCTCCACGTTAAGTATCGTCAGTCGTCTGTCGATTAGCATCACATCCAGATAGGACCCGCTTCGAGGAAAGGAGGGTCTATCGGTTGCAAGCAAATCTAACCTGAACTCGATATTGTTCTGTTCCATCCACTCTAAGAGGGCGTTTCCTCTCTCGTTTGGAACATTATTACCCCATTCACCGTGTTTGGCGTTCAAATCTCCGGCTAGAATATAGTAATTTTCTTCCGAATTTAAGCGGAGGCTAGTGAAAAGAGCCTCGAGCTCCGAGAGAAAGTTCGGGTTTTGAGGTTCGGATGCATAGACAGCGATTACAAACAGCTTCTTTCCACCTTGGAGAGAGATGCGTGCAATGGATGCTTCTAGCACACTAAATCTACGTACCACATTGCTATATACGACCTCATGACAAATGTTCTTCTTAATCAAGAGAGCGACCCCACCACCTCGAGTGGATTGGGGTCGATCTCTTCTGATTATGTGGTAATTTTTGTACCTGAGAATGCGCGTCTGGTTTAGCTTAGTTTCGCTAGCCATCAGCACGTCAGGATTGTGGGTTTGCAACAAGTTTGAGAGCGTTAATTTTCGTTCAATCCTAATCAGCGAATTAACATTCACTGCTAGGATCTTAAGGGTTCTTACCTCGCGTGAGCCCATTATATCTGCGAGCGTTGGTTCACAGGCAGCTTAGAGAAGAGGAAATCTACTCTAGCCGTCTGCGCAAGGAAGCTGGTCTGTAATTCGACCATCTGTTTCTGCAAGGCAATCATCTGCGCTTGCATCGACTGGATGGAGGACATTACGTCCCTTATGGAGGGCTCTGCCTCGGGTTGCCTGGCCATTGGAGCCTGGGCAACCTTCGGCACTGTCCGCTGTGCCGGTTCTCTGCCTGACACCATTTGGGCGTAGGAGATAGCCGGCGTAACAGCAGTAGCTACAGCACGGGCCACTGGCCTGGCTGCTACCTTTTTCTCGTTCCTAACTTCTTTTACTCTCTGTCGGAGTTCTTTGATTCGTGGACACCCCAAATAGGTTGCAGGGTGTCCATTTCCTCCGCAGAGTACACATTTGAGGATCGCCTTATCCTCGACTTCGTCCGTGCCTAAAGGGCATTCCCCTTTATTGTGGCTGAAAGTGCATCGTGCGCAGCGGAACTCCATATTGCAGTTCTCCGCGACGTGCCCCAACCTTCTGCACCTCGCACATTGAAGTACGTGGTCAGTTTTGTTTAATCTCTCCCATTTCACACTAAGACCGCCTACGAAACGGATTTTTCGTAGGTTGTCAATTTTCGTGCCCTGGGATACCTGAACTAAGAAGAAGGGAAGTGCCTTCTTCTTCGCTTTCGCTGCCGCAGTGCTGAAAGGCTTAACCCCTATGAACTGGACCTCGTCGCTCTCAACTTGGCGCAGCTTGTTGAGGAGTACCTTCGGGTCGGTAGAGGGATTTATACCCTTGAGGAGCAAGGTCTGTGGCCTTTCTCCTCTGGGAGTGTACGTGTAGAAGTCAGCGTTCGATGCCGCTAACTTCTCTTTTAAGAATCTAAACCCGTCCATTGTTAGACAATGGACGGTGTGGATTTGGGGAGTCTTATACCTAATGTAAAAAGTCTTACTTTCTAAGGCCAACTCACATAGGGTCTCCAGTTCGTCGGTCCCCATGCCAAAGACGTTGATAGGTGGGCATCGTACTTTAGGTTTCTGTTGCTGTTGTTGCTGTTGCTGCTGTCGCTGCTGCTGTGGTTGTTGATGTTTTTGTTGCTGTTGGTTCTGCTGCTTTTGTTGTTTATGGTGTTGTTGCTGAGATAGTTGCTGTTGGGCTGCCTTTGATGTGGCAGACCGTGTCTGTTTTGGTTGCACTTGTTGTTTTTGCTGCTGGTGTTGTTGTCTCAGTCTTAACTCTTGCTGAGCTTTTTGCAACCGCTGCGCTGCCTTTGATGTTGAAGGCGATTCATGTTTTTCTTGTTGCCTTTCTTTTTGTTGCTGCCTTTTTTGTTTCAGCTTCAGAAGTTCCTCCTCCTGTTGTTTTTGCTTTGCTGCTTTCTCTGCAGCTTTCCTCGCCGTGGATTGCTCGTACAGGAACTTAATGTGGGCGTCGAGCTTTGCCCTTTCTTTATCCATATCTTGGAGTTTCTTCTCCTCCTCTTTTATTTGCTCCGCCTCATCATCGGCGTCTGATGTGGCGAGAACCTGGAACGAGTTGTCGCTCCCTCTATACGAATAACGACATTCGTTGCCCTCCGATTCGCATTGAAGGGCTTCGATGTCGATGTCTGCGGCCGTTGAAGGCGCCTTTGTTGGCGTGTTTTTTTTTGTCGACACCGATCCGCCCCTGTTCGGTGCAACTGCTTCCTCGTCTGACGTCATGGTTGTCGTCCGACGCTTTGTTAGTTTAGGCTGTGGCTGCAACCTCTTCCTCCTCTTGTTCGTTTCTGTAGTCCGGCTCGTGGGGCTAGCCACGCGGATGCTACCATCACTCGTAAAGTGGCCTGACATCCCAGCCACCGGTGTTTTAAAATCACCCGATTTGCTGGCTTCAGGCCGTTCGTCACTCTCCATCTCTCACACTAAGTGTCTTTTTTTTTTTTTTTTAATTAGAAAAAAAATAAAAACCGATTTCAGCACTCGGGATTTGAACCCGGGTTCCCTCGAGTCACTACCGCGTGCTCTACACCTAGGCCACCAATGCTCTTAATTTTTTTTGAACTTATTTCGCACTATAACAAACTATCTTTAACTTGCGAAGCCGAAACACGTCTGAACTCCGCGAAGGTCTGTGAACGACTGAGGCAAGGATTCTCCTGAGCGAGGAATGCACTTCAACCTCTTCTCTGTATATTTCGCCTTGTCTGTTGTTGCTGGTGTCGTTCTGTTTGCTGGCACCTTGATGCTATCTGGTTGTTCAAGAGCCTCATCGTATCGGTCTTTGCAAAGGACGTGAGATCCCATTCATGTGATTTTTTGATCTGATAGTAGAAGTAAAATTTTTTCAGTCGGTGTTCGATTCCCAGATCAGCGATCCCCGATGATGTCGATGGTGAATAGGTGAAAGAGGTATCCACGAGCAGGCAACAGATGACTGGTGGAGATAGGGGCTGTTTGTCTGCGGTGCACATATTGAAGAGATTTGGTTTCAGTCAGTTTCCTGAAGTTGATGTACTCCCTTCCAAATAGAACCTCTTGGCATGGAGAAAATAATGCACATGAGGTTGGAGAAAAAGTTCATCAAGTTTGAGTTTGAAAGTCAGCCCTTAAACAATGTCTTCAAGAAGCAGGCAACGACGCTTTTAACAAGGAACCCTTTCTCGTGCTGGAGTTGGTATACAAAACTAGATGAGATGCTACTACGTCGCCGATGTCGTTGTGCGCAATGCACCTGCTGCAGAGCACGTTTGATTGTTTCTTTTCCTCTGGTATGTATCTTGTTTTGTCGACTCCTCCTTCAAATTGCACTTAAAAAGCGTCAAAACAACTTGGTTGCGAATGTGATAGGCGTGCAACAAAACAAATATTATCACGATGAAGGAAATCTCATTTTTGAATTGAGGCAGGCGAAAGGATTTTTCATTCTCCTTTAGCCTAGCTGCGATATTTTCTTTTTGGATTTCTTTAGAGAGCTAGCTTGTTCGAGGCAAGCACAGTCAAATGTTTTTTGCTTCAATCCCGTAAGCGAATCCTTCATAACAATTAGAGTTCATGTTTCGAAAGAGGCAGAGAATAGAAAAGGATCATGTAAAAGAAAGAACACTAAGATTGTTTCAATGCACAGATGTGGGATTTGCTTTTTCGTAATCACCTGCCCTACGGCTTATATCACGGGGTCCATTTTCCCAAGAGTCGTAAATAATGCAAGATTAGACGCCTTAGTTACCCAAGCACCTAAAGAGATTATGCTTGAGGGATAATCGCCCAACCTTGGAATGAGGCGAGGCCTTTCTAAAACCTCTGTGGGTTGCAGCATCCGGTGAGAATGGAACTCCACACCGGGAGCCGCAAAAGTCCCCTCACTGTATGGTCTGAATCAGTAAGATGAATGCAGACCAGTCAGCATGGTACACTAACTTCGAATCTGCCCGAGATACGGGTATTAGATCACAGCCACCACGATTCTTCCACAAAGGGGCCTAAAGCACGGTCAGGCTAAGACCTGAGTGGTGTTGGCGGGGGTTCCTAACCTTCCGTGGCGCCAGACTATTCCAGTTCCCTCGAAACCTAAGATGGCTACTCATGTAGAGCATCTGAATGGACACTACTCCGGCCGAAGAGTTTTTGAACCTGATCCATTTGGAAAACGCCACAGAAGAGGACCTCATCTGGGATGGCGGACATAAGCTGAGAAGGACCTCAATTTGTTATGCGAAATTTGGTGGCAGTTAGCAAGTGAGCCTGTTCGGTGGAGAGGGTTTTTGATTAGCGCCTACGTCCACTTCGGACTGTGAAGATGAAGTCTTCCCTAGTAGGTGCTTTCTTGTTGTGTAAGAAATCACTAAATAAGAAGTTTTCTATGTTTGGCAAATTAAGTCCGGTCTAACGACTAGATTGGTCGACAAGAAATGATCTTCCGAAAACTGCATACTATTGAATACTTACTAGGACGTTCTTTTATTTGAACGAATGCAGTGCGAGATCAAAAGAAAAACACCCCTACGGTAACCGATGAATATAAAAAATTTGAACCTACCGACGAACAATGACATTTTGTTGCCAAATGGGCTTCATCAGCATTCAATAATTGGGATGCCCAATCGCAGTCATGTACTCAAGGCCAGTACACGGAACGTTCTGCTGAACCTCATCTATTTTCATTCGAAGAGCAACAGACAGATACAAACACTGTCACTCAACGTTTTTTGGAGGACCCATTATATAACTGACGGTTTGAAATCCACAGATAGTCTCTAATGCTCATGACCTTTCAAACATAATTCGCGGATTCAGACACACGCCCTTTCTCTCTCCTCCTCACCAACAAGAAACTGTGACCTTATCTTCCATCACAAATCGCATCACTAATCGCTCACCCAATCACATAAAGGTCAAGCAGCAAATCCAAAACGAACTTGATCGTCGTTTCCAAGCCCAAGTAACTAAATTGTGATAACAATTAAGGACTCAGTTGGGAAACTTCCAACTCTCACGGAATGCCAGCAAGGGCTGCCATCACGAAAAAACTGTCACCCACCGCCCGTACCCACTGCAAAATGACGGCAAGAAAGACAAAACACAATTTGCCCGTGAAATCGAAAATACCATCACAGCAAGCCCAAAATGAAATTGTATCACAATTCACCTTTTTCTGCAGACGCCGCAGTTCCACCGTCTATCCGCTCCGAAATTAGAACTCTGCACAAACTTTCCCATACCCAGTGATGTGTGGTGAAGGAAGGAAAAAAGAAATCCAGAACACGAACTCTATTGCTGGCGAAAGAAGGCGCCGTCGGATCAGGTACTCAATTGTGGCGCACACAAAAAAAAAAAGAACACACTAAATAAATGATTCCCCACCCCCGCGTGGCGAGCACCACATCAGCGACCTGATTTAGAGTTTCTTGGCTCAGCACAACCTCTCTCTTGCACAGCACAAGCACCCATCCCCGAACATCGTATCCCATTCGCCCGAAAGCAAACTTCTCGTGTGTCCCCGAAGCTCCATCAGCCATAATTAATTGAGGTATTTAGCAATACAAACAGCACGACACTTAATAAATCACACACCATTAACCCTCAACCTAAACTTAATCAATAACACACAACGACGTTCGCCGACGAAGGGAACGTCTCCAAAACCAATCACAATTTGTCAATAGGCAGAGACACATCGCCCCCAGGAGGGGGGTCGGTCGCAGATCCAAAGAATTCGAAATTGAATGCGACAGCAACACCACAAGACAACACAAAACAAAATCTCGCCGAACCAAAGGGATCCAAACGGAATCTAATCAAATCAATACATTCCCTCCCAGCCCCCCGTCCCAGCAGTGTCGGATTCCGGACCGCACCGCATACACACCACCCCCACGAGCGAGCCCAGTGCGTGCTTGCAGGAGCTGTGAGCGAGCGCCCATAATCGGATGTATTTGTGCCTACTGAAACGGATAAATTCGTTTCTGTGATTTTTGGCCGGGCCCTGCTGAAAACACATTCCAACCGCGCACTCGACACACACACACACACACACGTTCAGCCACCCCCACCCCCCGGAGGACACGAATGGAAAAATTCGAAATTTATTACCATTATGGATTGGAAATTCAGTCGGAATGATAAATTGACTTGGCTGCGGTGTAAAGTGGGTCATTCTGGAGCGGGCGGGCGGAGACCTTGAGATACATGGAGGCAGCAGTACATCCATACACACACATGAGCGGTGCGGCCGACCGATATTGTGCCGTGTGCCGTACCCGATTGGGGAGGCCAGGGGGTGCCGAAATAGAATCAGATTTGAGATTATGGAGGGAAGAACCGCTGCTTTGGTGATTTATTTAATTTGAGACATAAATACCCGGGTCGGCGCACATCTGTAGCGGGATGGCGCGGCAACGGCGGCTGAGCCACACAACCCATCCGCCAATATGTGCTCGCTGCCGATGCCTGCCAGCCAACCAGCAGAACAGAGTTGTGTCTCTTCCGTGTTATCCGTTCGATATGCTCTAGATGCTACAAGCAAACCGCTGTATTTGGAGATTTGTAGTGGCATCAGTCCATACCACCCCACCGTACACACACATCGAATCGAATTAATTCCGCCCAAGATTATGCAACAGCAGCTCAGCTGCTGCGGGGGTGGGTGGGCGAGTGGGGGGTTGGTGTTGGCAAAATTTTTGGGTGAGACCGTTGCCAATGGCAGTTAATTATGAAGCACAATCGGTGGGCGGCACGGTGCGGCGTCTGAGCTCTGTGGACCGGATCGAGGACGGATGGTGTTGATCTATAAATATCTCGTTTACTGTCTTCCCACTGTTGCTTCGGATGAAGCGCCACCACCATCCACACCACCACCATCTACACCGCCACCACCAGCACCATCGACTGTCTATTTGTGTGTACACGAGACCTAATTATGCGTTCGGTGTTCTTGTACCGCGCCGAGTCGTACATCTGTGCGACAACAACTCGAAAACAGCGCAAAGTATTGATGCAGTTTTAATGGCCCTGTGACAAGGGCACGCCTCGGGGGTGGTGGGTGATGAAATGAGGATTTATTTGATTTTGAGTTAATTCATTATTCATGCGACGCCAGAGACAGGGCGACGCTTATGGTATTTCAATTGAGTTTCGAGAGCAACTCTCAAGGATGCGCCACCACTCAGCCAGCCCCCGGAGATTGAGGTAAGCCGTGGCAGCTGGAAGTTTCCTCTCGGTTGGGGCCCTTTTACACGAAGCGACGTGTGGTGGTGGTGTGTGATTGAGTTTCGTAAAGGTAACTAGTTCAAGGTGAAGGCAGTAAAGCACTCCCAGCAGTGTAGTGCGTGATTATGAGACGTGAACGTGTTAGGGGGTTGGGCGCGGAGAAAGGAAAAAGACTTTGCCAAAGGCGACAGAGACTCGGGGGATTACTCTTCAAAGGAGAGTCAAGTTTGACAAAGTGAGTCCTTCGAGAAAATGGATTATGGATGTGTTCTTTGCCGGGAGGCAATATTTTGGGAGTCCTTGTGAGTGTGTGTGACCTAGATGTGCTTATAGGTGTGCTGTTTGTTGCATTGGAATGTACGATGGGCGACGTGAGAGCAAAGTGGGGACTAGAATGCTGGACCCATCGACATATTTCGCGTCCCTCATTCCCCCGAGTCCACGACGTCCCTCATCTATCCAAGACCCACTGACGCGCATACACCGCCTCCATGACTTTAACGAACTTCTCTGAATCCATCATTTCCAACTAATCCGTCAGCACAGCTGCCTGCGTCATCACTCATTGCCAGAGTTCGACCGCATCCCTCCCTCGTCATTGCGAATCCCATAAGCAAAGGTACCTCCCCCGAGCATGAAGAAACCGAAACAGATTGCACTGCATGTCCATTGAAGCCAAGAAGAGACGAACTCTGAGCTGAGTCAACTTTTTTTCACAAAAAAAAACTGCCGCACGGATCGTGGAATCCTTTGAGGGAAGGCCCCTTTCAACCACACCTTTGGCAGATTTTCATCCAGATAACCGAGACCCGCCCAATAAGTCACCCTCAGTGACAAGCAAAACACATCTCACTTCTCCGACGAAGCGTAAGCCACTCCAGCGCTTCTTCGAACCGGCAGAAAGTATCTCATCGCCTTTGACAGTTCAGTGTCGCATGCAATTTCAACTTTCACTCACTTTCACAGTGAATTTAAGACACGAGAGCACCATCAGATTCCACTTCTATGCTTCATTCATGGAATGCTCCAATCAAATCGTTCTCCCCCCCCATCCCCACAGAAGCTTGCGTCACTCATCCGTTGTGTGATATCATTTAACATCCACCCGCCCCCCCCCATAGCGTTCGGGTCTATGTACGAACAGCAATCACAATCCGACACACTTTTCTTATCCACTTGAAGTCCTGTGTGTAGTTCACTAGATTTAGGGATACGTTACCGAAAGGGATATCATTTTTCTGCTCCATTTCTGCTCTGGCATTCGAGTGACATTAATAGACAAAAGCCCGTACGTACGGCGATGGTGACGGAGACGGAGTCGCTGTAAGCGAGGACGAAGAATGTGAAGGATCCTATTCCCGGGAAACATGTGTCCTACATTGTCGACTCCCGTGGTGCCTATCGATGAAGGCGGAGGCGTGTGTTACTTGGGGATATGCAAGAATAATCGAAAGCACATAATAGTGGGACACAGGCGGAGGCATCTTTGCTTCGCTATCTAATGAGAGTGGGCTGCACAGTGGGCGGACGTGGTACGTGTGTCGAACGCGAATCGAACTCGCGGCCTTAATTAAGACCAACGACACGAAACGAAACGAACTGTCGTCCTGGGAAGCAGAAGCAATCTCCACGTAGCAGTTGAATGTGATTAATCACTGCGAGCGACACACTGTGTGTTGACAATCGGCGATGCGTACTCTCATCTCAGGATAGAGGACGTGATTGTTTTGGGACGGCGCAAAACAAAGAGCGGAGGACGCAAAAGAAAAACCTTTTCAATCCGGAGATTGCCAATCGAGGGGGACACAACCTCCTCGTCGCCGTTCGTTTGCTTCTTTTGAATTCAAATCAAAAGAAGCCCCCCCAAAGGGAAGCGGTCGCTCGCTTGCTCCCTTGTGTCCTCTTCCGCGTCTCCACTCCGTCCGTTGTATCGTTGAGAACCTATTCAAACAGAACGTGACCTTAAAGCCGGCCCCATACACTCCAGTTGACAGCGAAAATATTTTCAAGATTTATTTCTATTTGTCCGTTGCCGCCGACCATCGTTCCGGTGTTCAGTTTGGTTCACCCATCCACTTCCAAGTGGCAATGAACTGTAAAGGTGTGGGTGGGTGTGGGGGGAGGGGGGGTGGCGAAGGAGAAATGAAGAAAACGAAAAGAAGAAAAGTATGAATTCCTCCCGCCCATTCGGTGGTATATCGTTTTACCGTCTTCGTCGTCGTCGGCTCCAGTCGACCTGTCTTGACCAAACTCTCCGTCTTTCTCTCTCTCTCTCTCTCTCTTTGTCTCTCAGGCATGGCAATGTGGACGTCGAGTGGGTATCACGTTTGCAATCCAATTGGAGAGAAATCCTATTAATGGTCGGTTATTGTATCTGTCAGTGCGAGTGGGCGTATGCGCCCTGCTCTACGGTCTAATATTTGAGTGAGTGATGATGATGAAGACGTCTCCGAAGACCCCCTCCAACACCGTTCTTTCCATTGAATTCCAAAGCCAGTCACCGCAACTTTAGCTCTTTAAAAGCGTCCACAGACTGGGCAGACAGTAAGTGGTGCCATTCCGGTTATTGTCGGTTTCGCATTCGGTCTCCGATTCACTCTGGCGTATACGTAACACGAAAATTTTCTTAGGCTTCACCGGGATTGACCAGCCGGACGACGTATTGTAATTATGGCCGCTCCGGTCCGATGGTCCGCAGGCATTGTGGCATGCTCAATGATCTGGCATCTAATTAAATAGCATTGGACAGGATGACCGGTGGTGATGGTGGATGGTGGTGGATGGGTGGGGTTGGTGGCAAAATCGCACATGCAGAAGGTTGTTTACCAAGAAATGGTAATTGGGCATAAGACTGTTTGGTTTCTGGATAGAAACTAATATCCGGTGTTAGGCCGAGTTGTTTTGCTCCGCAGCTAATGGATTAATACAAAACAGTCGAAGAGCGTATGTGTGTGTGTGTGTGTGTGTTCGCGAACATGGACAGAGCTCGTGTGTGGCTTGTTAATAAGGAAGTTCTAATGAGGTAACGATTTGTTTTCTTTTGTCTCAACGGATTTGGAGATGAGATGATGTCTCCCTGGAGGGTGGTGGGAGCCGGTTCACCTTCTCACCAATTACTGTGCGGAAGTACGAATATTTGTTGTTGTGCTTTGTGTAGTGTAGGTAGGGGGAGGGAGGGATCTCATTGTGGTCTGTAATAATATGGGGATAATCTCGAGACAAGTATAATTTGATACTGTTACTTAAACCGTTGGAAGTGGTTTACGAGGGAATATTTGGATTGTCGTGAATACGAGTTTGCGAATGTGGGAGTAAATTAGTTTCTACTTGATGGGCTGGGAATTGCTTTAAATGGTGATCTTTCAGGCTAATGGTATTTTGGTGGTGTAACCGTTGTAGGTGGAGTGTTAAAGGGGAAGAAATGGAATATTTTGAAATATATTAAATTTCTGGATAGTGACGCCGGTCCACAAGGCATCAAGGCAAATCGTCCCCACGAGCTACTCGTGCTGTGCGTGATATTGCTCTCTAATGAGGGGGGATCCCAACTCCGAAAGCTGATTCATAGGCAATTAGTTTCTGTGGAGTATTATCAGCAACTCAAAAGGAGCGGAGTCGCCAACATTTCTAGATTAACATTGCGGCCAAGAATCGAACATAAAGGATGATTTTTATTAAAGGCTATAAGAAAGATGAGGGTTCGAGGGGACCTGGCGCACATAAAAATGACGAATTCTGATTCCTGTGCTAAGTATCAGTTGCATCCACTAACCAAGATCATACAAACAAAAAATAGGTCGATCCCAGCCACGAATGACAGACCCTCATCAGCACCATCAACTCGTCGTGTATCCGCAAAACGTTTCGACTGTTTCTGCCATTTGCACAGGAATTCTCTTTCTTTTGCACCATGTGCGGAGGCTGTGCCTCAATTGGAATAAATCTTAGACGGCTTCCGAAACGGAAATAAAGACATTTTTTGTACAGCCTCCCGACTGTCCGAAAACTTTGTACATGAGTGTATATGGCGCTGTAGTCCGGCGTGACCTTGGGTCTCAACCAACAAGCCTCTCCAGCTGCCATGATTTGGTTGAAATCCTTCTCCACTTGCGTACGAGATCGGTTCCGTGGGCGACATCTAGTGCAGTACTCAATTCTCAATTTACTTATGTAGAGTAATTTGAAATGAATACTTTTGTACACCACTATTTTCTATTCCAGTCAGTTATTTGCTGTATGACTTATTCGATCATCCGATTAGGTGAACGACCTTAGAACTCTCCACTGATTTGCACATGAATTGTATAAATTCCCTGCTAACTAAGAAGCAGTGCTAAATAAACGGATCACCACACTCTTGATTGTTTCTTTCTTTCCTTTGAAATCTTGAGAAATGTAGAAAAAAAAAAACAAAAGAACACACAAAGACAAAAAAACGTCTTCTTTTCGTGAACAGCTCAGATCGCATTCACACTCCTCTGCCGATGGCATTACAGTTTGAGCTGGACATGGAGCTCAAATATGGGCCTAAGCACGCAAAGCAATGTGATACTTGAGGATGGAGTGGAGCCTAAGCTGTCTTATACTGTCTTGGCTAAGGACTTCCTAACAGGAACCAGGCCAAAAACCTGTCGATATCTTCTAATTCGTGTACAGATTGTCTCACACACAGAGATATAGCTCAGTTTTGCTCTCTTGTGTCGCATAAATGATTCTCCTATTTCTTTGGCGCTACAGTTCGGGATAAACCTGAGACTCACCCAACAAACCTCTTCAGCCGGCACGATCTTACGCCAACGGCCTCCAGTTTTACATACCAAGTTGGTTGACATTCTTCTCCACTTATGTGCACCATTTCTTTCGAAGACATCTTCTACTACGTTCCTCCTTACTTACTTACTTACTTATCAGGCCGGCGACCCATGAAGGGTCAGAGCCTGAGCAATTGCTGCCTTCCATCGGTCCTGAGCACGCTGCTTCCAGTCATCAAGGCCAAGCTGTCTTACGTCCGCGATGACTTATTCTCTATACCGGAGGTTCGGTCGTCCTCTTCTTCTCGAACCAGGAGGCTCAGATTCGAAGACTCTCTTCGCTGGAGCGTTGCTGTCCACGCGTTCGATGTAGCCGAGACAGTGTATTCGACGGATTTTTGCCTTCCGGACTACATCCACATCCTGGTACACCTCGCAGAGTTCCCGGTTATATCTTCTCCTCCATTCACCTTCCTCGCAGACGGGACCATATATCCGACGACAGCTCTGCAAATTTGTTTATCGTCCAGCTTTCAGCTCCATAGAGCAGGACTGGCAGTATAAGGGTCTTTTACAGCAAGACTTTGGTCCTTCGAGTCAGGAGTTTTGACCCCAGTTGTTTCGACAAACCGAAGTAGCATCGGTTGCCAAGGGTGGTTCTACGTCGGATCTCCACTGTGATGTCATTTGTGGAGTTAACGTTTGCCCCGAAGTAGACAAACTCCTTTACTTCCTCAAAAATATAGTTGTCGATTCTTACATTTTGTCCTAGGTGGTGTGTGATGGAAGGTTTCTTAGTCGACAGCATATTCCTTGTTTTCCCCTCGATAATCTTAAGAACAGCTCGTTTCGCCTCTTCTTCAATTGCCTCCAAAAGCCTCCGCTACGGCACGTTGGGAACGCGCGACGATATCGATGTCGTCCGCATATCCCAACAGCTGGACTGTTTTGTAGAAGATAGTGCCTTCCGTGTTTACCTTGGCCCGCCGCACTGTCTTCAGGGGTTCCTCCAGTGGTTCAAAATCGGTCGAAGGATTGTAATCCATCATTAAAATATGATGATAATAAAGAGTACCTTGGAGGCAATTCTGTTAGACGACAACACCTTAAGTGGTGCCTGCTGCCTTAAGAGGTTTGAATTAAAAAGCCCTAAGTAACCTTAAAGAGGGTGTCTGTGGAATGGATCTCGATATCACAGATTTCAGCTTGAAATGCAGTAGGACTTGACTTTAATCCGCACAGGAGGGAACAGTCAGCTTCCTCGCCTCTAGCCAGAGTTTTTCACGACGTTCGTTTATCCGGTGCAACTCGACGATGTACTAGTACCCCTGTTTAGTACAGAAGTCAGATTGTTCAGATTGGCTCCTGCCACGCCCTGGATGGTTGTCACAATGTGTGCAGAGATGAACTTCTGCCTGGAGTAGGTTGTGATCTGTGTTGACGTCCTCACAGCGAAAAGTCGATTCATTTCAAAGCAGCCACAATCCTAATGGTGATCCCTTCTTGCGAGCAAAGGCCAAGGATTTTCGATATTGGACGGGGAATGTGTGAGGTCTCGAAGCTACCTGCAAAACCTGGACTACTACAAAATAGACAGTCTCGCAACTTTTGTGCGTGGCTTGAATGATCGAACGTCACGCTACAGCCACTCAGCAGTCAACAAAACACTGGACGTCATTAGACGCGTAAGTGAAATTCACCTCTACATATATCAGACTTCCACCCATTCAAGACTCCCGTGCACCGCCAATCTGAAGGAGAACCTTCTCATAACCACTCCCGTCACAACAAGCCTCACTTAACTGCAATGAATTGAGATGTAGCAGTAATTCGTGTCCAATAAGTGGGTCTTGAAACTCGCCTTTTCATCGTTTAACCCACCCACGTTTCCCGAGTGCAGCATTTTACAACTCCAGAGTTCCAGAGTTCCCAACCAACATTACCGCATACCGTTAAATACTACTAATTTCACCTTTAACTACTCATTTCCAGTTTTTTCGTCGCTCCTACATGCAACTGCAATCCGAACTACACCAGCATTCGCTGCAAACTTTAAGAACAGGGAAACCTCATAAAACCACCCCCCTTCCCCACCGCATGAGAGGAACGACGAAAGGGGGAGAAAAGAAAAAACAGAGAAAACCTTGTTCGTTCATTTAGTGCCTAATGTATCACTCATGAATGAAGGCAGCAATGCATGCATGCACATAATAATGTCTACTTTGAGGAGAGCATTATATCGGGAGGTCCTTCGTCCTTCATTTCACCCATTCCGCTTCGGCAATGACGACCCGGTATGCAAGGAGCCGGCCGAATGGGCTTGAGCTCTAATTAAAAACTCAGGTTAAAATTTACCAACGAACACATGCTCGAGAGCACCACCACCACCGGCACCAGGACAAGCACCAGCACCAGGACCAGCACCAGCACCAGCACCAGCACCTCCATCAGTGCCTGGTAAAGGAAAGGTTTTATGGGAAAAGTTGGAAGTTTTATCAATACGAGGGGAGAGAGTATGGGCACTGCGTTCCCCGGAGACCTACATTAGCCCGACCCGACGAGAGGGTGTGATAAACTAGCGCCCCCGGGACGGGTGCGTCTCTCGCCCACCCCACCGCCGACGAACCTTCTTTCTTGGGATATTTTGCTCGGGAGCTGTGTTTAATTTAAGTTTTGCTATGCCCGCAGGTGGTAAATGATAATGTTACTGGAGCACCTAGCCCCGTCTCCATGCCGATGCGCCGTGCAGCACCGCGCCGCGCCGCGCCTTCAGCCCCCGGATGTATCCTATTTATTTTGCTCGAAGTTGATTAATTTTCATGCTAACAAGGTTTTGCTGATTAGGCTCCGCATGCTGGCTGCTTCGCTCGACACACACACACACACACACATATACACTCGTCCACCTCCGAGCAACGTTTGGTGGCTGCAAACTTTGTTTGGTGTTAATGAGCTTGCCAATAGGGCTGTTGGGCTGTTGGGTTGTTGTGGTGGGGGGAGGCGTAGTTCCAGGTAGGTATAGACAATCATTCAACCTGCCACACAGGCTTGAGGGCAGGCCTGCCGCTCGACCTGGCAAATGTCTATGTCGGACCGACGACGTCCGACTGCGGCTCCTGCGAAACCGAACAGATGCGAATTGAGATGTAATCAAATTGAATCGGCAAAGAGGGCCCTAACTAATTCGGGATCCTGTGCAGAAAGGCGTGAAAGTAAATCAAAAATCAGTTCAGGTTCAGGTGGGGGAGTAGTTATCCCTGAGTTCGGCTCGCCTAACAAGGATCCAATTCAATTGAAAGAATACAAATACGGAAACGCAATTAAGTTTTCCATCACGCATCCTTCTCTCCGCCTCCTCCGTGTTTCCCTTCCCGTTGCTGGTGATCCAACGTTCCCCGGTGGCGGGGTGTTGCGGATGAAATTACCATAAACAGGAGAAGTGTGAGCGATGCAGGAGAGGAGGGACTGGCAAGGATATGCTAAATACGTTAAATTTGCCCAAGGGGGTGAGAAACATCTTCAGGCGAGAGATTTCTTTTCTCGTCTGCGTCTACGCCGACGGTTCCGTCAATTGCCGTCGTAAAGTCATGTGTCCTCAGCGGAACATACACTTATCCGCATAAACGCACACACACACACACACACACACACAACCCCCGGCAACCATGGATGCGGAGCGTAGAAGAAAGAGGCACCAACAAAAAAAAACACCCACACCCACGGCTTTACGCTTGTACAGGCTTTCCGAGAGACGTTGATGTCGTCGTCGCCGCCGTCCTCGTCAACAGCACACCAGTGACACTTTCGCCAACAACGATCGCAGGACAATAAGGACGACGATGACGATGAGGTTGACGATGCCGATGACGGTGAGGATGATGTGAGAACACAGTTCAGGTGCACGTGAGTGTGGTGTCTTGTGCACCTTAACGCGGAAAATCCTTTACATGCGAGCAAGAGCGGAAGTTACGGTGTTTTTGTTTTTTTCCTTTTCTTGTGTGTGTGTAGACAAGCCATGTCGACGTCGGGCACGGGAGTTGCTGCCTTGGTTGTTTGCATTTGCCGCTCGCCGGCAAGATACTCATCGCCCGAGTGTGTGGATGGTGTGTGAGAGTTCGTGTTTGTTGTGCCCACGTTTTTGTTGGCCTCTTTATCAGCACCTGGATGTTTTTAAAGGTTAGCACAGAGGGAAATCCTGCAGACCAATTTACTTGAATCACAACGCACAAAGAGCGCCCCTGCCTAGAGAGACAACTGCCGCGCCGTTCTTTCCCGTTCGTGTGCACGTAACGAGGTTGAGGTCTTCGGGCCTTTCACATTTTTTGCTGTGCCTTCTTTTCAGGAGAAAGGCCCCTTTGGTGTTTTATCTATTCCACCGAGTGATAACAAGAAACCATTTTGTAGCAATAACCCTTAAGGGTTTGAATGGGTAACTACCCACTTCTTGGGCTTCCATTTCGCTTCTTTTTCACTCCCTGAGCCCGTTTGTCTCTTCACTGTAATCCCCCCCCGAAAGATGTATGGAAATGACGTCGTTGCGTGTAATTGATGTGAAAGGTCGGTCTTCTGGCGTGGCCCGAACGCAGGGACGCGTGCGTCCGTTTTGCAGCGCACCGTGTGTGCGTATCGTTTTGCATATAAAGTTATTAGAGACTATCTATGTGATTTAGGGTCCGTTTAGGCCGCGGGGGTTAATAACCCCTGTATGATGTGACGGCCTATTACAGCGCGAAAGAAAAGACGATCAGTCATTCGCTGGATGGCTCCTCGGGTGGGTGGGTGGTGTGAGATATGATAAATGAACGCCAGAGGGCGGTGCTTGGAATTGATTTCTTTTTATTGATATTTTGTTTGTGAATGATTGTCGGTTGTGGGATTTATTGAAATCGCAGCTCCTACGCGGCGGCCCTCTTTGTGAAAGGTGTCTTAATGGGCCTTGATGGGAGAGCGTCTTTATTTTGACAGATGGCCTTTTGCGAGACTCTCTCGGGTATCCTCGTGGGGATTTGTAACATTTTTCAAAGCAATAAACTGATGACTCAATTCTGCTGATAATGGATTGTGATTTATTTGCGTTAATATCCCTGGCAGCACATGTGTCAGAGGCTGGGGGAGGTTGGCATTCTGGTGGATATGGGGCCCACCGTCAGAGTGTCCGCAATGTGGGCTTTTGACGATTTTGAGGTAACGATGGCTTAAAGAGTGAATAAATAAGACTTTTAATGTCAACCAAATCTGCTGCACAGAGCTGGTATCTCCTTTACTACGCTGCAACGCTAGTGACCCTATGGTTAAGTTTTTGGAAGAGGTTCAACATCTACCCCCCATCTTATGTGGATAAAAGAGATCGTGCCTACCAGCAGTTTGATCAAGCGCTCAGACAAATCTAGACTTTGTCGACGCCTGCTTCACTGGAAAGAAGTTGTAACGCATCCTTCTTAAAACCCAGGCTACCACCATATGAAGAGAAATTTGACTGGTTTGAGGCAACGAGTGGTAAGGACCGCCACTGCTTTGCTTCCCCAATGATACGGAAAAACGAAGACAAAACCGAAGCGTTGTCACTTTTTCGGCAAAATCTGGGGTCTTTTACAAAAAGGATTCGCTTTGACCTACAGAGCTATGATGAGGTTCCTTCTGTCTTATGCGTTGGTCGTTTAGGGAACTTTCTCGTAAACTTCTGATTTTTGTCTGTTTCAGCTGCAAAGGTGCCTTTAAATTGTAAGGGCCTTGTGTTTAGATGCACTTTTTCTCCCTTCTCAGTCCACATCACGGGTTGTACTCTCTAAGCCATATTCTGATTTGAGTTAACTGGAGATTTGACGAAATCGTGCCCTGCTTTTCCTGGTCCAATGAAAATTTCGTCTCTCACACGGACATCAGTAATCCATCCGCGAAATCCATACAAGGTCGACTTTCTCTACACTCAAAACTGGCTTTGGCAAGAATCTAAACTAGAAAAGAATTGTTGTCATGACGTACGACTGCTGAGGGATATGAGACTACACGCCTCGTTAGGTTATTTTGCACAGAATTCTATGTGAGGTTAATGGCCATTTTGTGGGGGTTTGGTGAATTTGGCTGGGATGAACCTGTTTTTGCCTGTGGAAACAGTGAAACAGCTCTGATCTGACAAACAGAAAGATAAAAGTACAGATGCACACGAAGGACAGGCGCAAAGGACAGGCGCAAAGGACAGACACACAGAAGGACAGACGCTCAGAAACGGAGAGACGCTCCGAAGAGGAGAAACGCACAGAAGAGGGCAGATACACAGAAGGACAGATGGATAAAAGGACAGACACACAGAAGGACAGACGCACAGAAGAGAGCAGACGAACAGAAGAAGGCAGACGCACTGAAGGACAGGGGCTCAGCAGAGGATAGACGCTCAAAATACGCACAGAAGAAAGCAGGCTTACAGAAAGATAAACGCTCTGATGAGTACAAACGCTCAGATGAAGACAGACGCTCAGATGAGGACAGACGCTCAGGTGAGGACAGACACAGAGAAGAGGGCTAACGCACAGAAAGACAGACGCTCTGACGTGAACAAACACACAGAAGTACAGACGCGCAAAAGAACAGACCCACAGAAGGACAGACGCACAGAAGAGGACAGACGAACAGAAGAGGGTAGACTCACAGAAAGGCAGACGCATTGAAAGTACAGACGCTCAGCAAAGGGCAGACACTCAGAAGAGGACAGATGCACATTAGGACAGACACACAGAAGGACAGACGCTTAGAAGAGTATAGACGCAGAGAAGAGGGCAAACGCACGGTAGGACAGACGCTCAAAGACACAGAAGATGCATAGAGGGGCAGAAGGATAGACGAAAAGTAGGATAGATGGACAGAAGAACGGACGAATGGACGAACTGACAGACGGTCGCACGGACAAGCCGAAATTATAAGTGATCCGACTTTTTGAAGCGAAATCAGAAGCAGATTTTGGAAGTCCTACGCCAACGTTTGCACCTCACCAGATACAAGCATAAAAACTTAAATAAGGGGCACTGTCTTGAAGGCAAGAAAGGCAGAAGGCTCACCCTCCTGCCTCACTTAGTAGTTCTAGAAACTGAAACGAACTGGACCGCCTGGAAGTCTCTTGCTAAATGACCTGACCTACTGTAGAAATTAAATTATAACAGACTTCTGAAACCAAAAACACATTGCCCCAATTCCCGCAATGCGCGAACTTCCGACATTCCCAAAATTCCGCCCATTTGGAGGTGCTCAACTTTCCGAAACATGCCCGAAATCCAAAAACCAAAATCCCTTAACCATAATTTTCAAGGATTCCGATTTTCTCGACATGACAAGCAACTCAAACACCGCACTTCGAAGACTGAAATCATGTTTTATCAATTTTCTTGATAGATACAAGAAAAATAAATCAAATTTGAGTTTCGATTTCGTTGAAGGCCACCCCCCCTCCAGCTCCACAAGCCTTGGTTCACTTTCCAGGAAAAATAAATCAACACAAGCCCCCGAAACCACATCCCCGATGGATGCAGTCAGCTAACTTCGAAAACTCTTCTTCTCCCATTTCCCCCTTGTAGACCCTTTTCACATTGAAGATACACCAACAACGTGAAGGCAAATATCCCTAGTCAAACAACAAGGCGTAGGATTGGTCACTTCCAAGCCGGAGAGCTGGCAAAGTTTGTCTGCCGCCTGCCTGCGTTTGTTTGCCTCCTTGAAGAGCTAATAAATAACTCAAAAACTTGGGCTGCATTTTCTTTGAAATCCAAGCGATCCGCGCCCCCCGCCAATGGCCCCGGGCAGCGATAGGGTTAAGCAGCGCTCCCATGAAAGACAAACAATGTTGCCATTTCATTGATTACTCAAAGAGGTGTTGCCCCGCACACACGCCCCCTCCCAAAAGGCGAAAAAAAAAACTTCAACTTCATTACAGCACACTCGGAGGAGCTCTGCTTTTGTTTACATTCACATTTTGTGTCGGCGCAGTTGAGGGCAAAGTACACAACGCCTCCATGCCGTGCCGAGGGCCCGTCTTAAATTCGATTAAGCCCAGCGAGGGTCGGCCTCGTCAAACAATGACGCCCTTAATACATGCGCCACGATGCAATTAGCAGTCAGTCATATTTTATCTCTGCAGCCATTCAATATTCCACTTGCGAGCGGCGGCGGCGGCGTCCACACGCAGGACGTCCACTCGTGGGAAGCAGTTTACGGCATTCACTGGACAACAATAGACCCTTAATATGTCCGGAATGGAAATATTTACGTGTGCCATTATTTTCGACATAAAAGAGTTGTTATATGTTTGGTTTGCATTTTACGGCGATGACCGGCCAATCCCATATGTAATCCTTGAATCCCGGCCGTGCAGGACTGAGCAAATATTTCACTTGCCAATTGCACGGAAAGTCCGCGAGTATAATAGATGCCCTGCGTTGAGTGAATAAATACTGTCCTCGCGCGCACTCAGTCAGAAGGAAAAATAATAATAATTGCAACGTCCGTTCGGGAGCGGTGCCGGATGCAGAGGCGCAAAAAAATAATCTCCCCGGTCGATTGAGGCTCGACAAAAGTCTCCAATTCAATATTTCAATCGCGTTGCGATGAAAATGGATTTAAACGGATGACAATGGGGCGGCGGGATGGCCCCGAAGGCGATGAATTGGCAGTGTGACCGTGTGACAGCAAGTGTGAATTTTACGGACTCGTGGAGGATGAAATAAATTTCTTTGGGCGCGATGGCCAGGCGCCCCCAAGTGGCGGTGCGGAATTTACAATTGAAGGCAAAATTATTCTTCGCATATGTAGTCATCAGTCAGTGCTGACTGGATCATGAAGGCGCTTTTTTTTTTAAATGGAAGCGTGGAGGGAGCTCTGGCATTGAATGTCGGGAGTGGACTGTCATCTGGCACTGGGAGGAGTCGGCGGTGTTCGATGAGGACGTTGTTTCATTGGGTAGGTTGAAGTTCGTGGGCCAAGACCTCTTTAAGTCAGCTGGCTGGGCGCATGCATTAGATCGTCTGAATCTTAGCGAAGGAGGTGATACCTACATCTGCGTTAACTATCTAGGAATCTCCATAACACCGCTTACAAGATCTTCTCTGCCGTTTTATGTGAATGCCTGGAAACGTTCGTGAGCAATCTGATAGGCACTTGTTAGTGAGGTTTGTGTAGTCAAAGCAGATCTTGGCTCTTGGTCAGATCTTGAAGTCCGGAGTGAAGCTCACCACCTACTCGTCGATTTTAAAGCCGCATACGGCAGCATGTTGAAGAAGCTAAGTCCCTTGTGGGCTGTAGTACCACTGAATTATTATTATTTCGGCAGCATCCATTTGGGCAAGCTACACTATGCCATGTCAAAATTTGGCATTCTGAACCTCATCAGTTTGTGTTGGATTACGATGGAGAACTTCAACAGTTCCATCGAGGTTGGTAACGAACTCCCAAAGACCTTCAATGTCAAAAAACATTTTTAAACAAACCGACGCTCTGCCATTTTGCGTTATCCTTGAGAAGATCTTGCGAAACTCACAAGTGAATACAAGCGGCACGATCTTTGAAATTTCTGATCAGTCGCCGGTTTACACTCGTTGCGATCTTCGCGTACATTCTCAGTGTCAGGTGCTGCAGTAAGAATGGTGTTGGCGACAGTGGTTTCAACAGTCGCCTATGTGCACGGCAAAGGAAACATTTCTTATAGAATGCTGATTTTCGATACACAGATGATTTTTGTTATATAGCTGAACTATATTAAGAAGCTTTTGTATTATGATACTTTCCACGATGGGTTGCCAAACAATGCTGAACTGAAAAAAGAAGGCAGTTTGATAATAGTTATACGGGATCTGTCTAAAAACACGTTTGAAAATCAAACCTCGCGATGAATAATCCTTTCGAAAATGAATAGGCCGCTATAAATTGACTCAATAATTTTTGCGTTATCAGAATGAGCGTATTTTGTTGGCAAAGTATCGAAAACTTGTCCACGAAGTACTCGTACGAGAGGTTCGCAAGGAACAGCGACAACATTCATGAATAGTTGACGATTCTCCCGGCCAGGACTTAGCAGTCTTATGGCTTACTTAATGATTGCTTACTTTATCAGAACACTCATGCGAACGTCGTCGGCGTAGTTAAGTTCATCACACTTGTTGTAGATGTCTCTATTCTCCTTCGGATGAAACACTGCCAACCAAATGAAAACTTAATCTCTGTTCCAAAGAATTCTGAAAGTGCCACTTAAGCACATGAAGCACAATGAAGCGCCGGTGTCATGCAGCGTATTTCGCAGTAGAGTCGTTTAATTAACAAGTTCCTCAAAATCCATAAACAAGCAATGTTTGACTTCTGACTCTTAAAAAAATCAGACCACTGATGCAAAACATTGCTTTTACACGCAATCACAAAGTCAATCGGAGCCAATGACATCCCTTCATCAGTTAATGGATTTTATATGTTAAACTGATGAGCATACACTCCTCATTACATCATAAATTTAAGTGATGTCGAATCTGCGCAATTTTATTTTTTGCAGAACTGAACACGGGGTGTTATTACGTGGCAACAGAATATCTGATACACGTGTTAACTTAAAGTACGAAGCGACAAACAAGGTGTCAGAAATATGTTTTCACTTAAATTTGAAAAGGTTGCTTTCGAAAATGATGTGCGTAAAATTAAACGTTGGCTGACATCATGGTGAGGTATTTAATATTAAAAGAGAATAGACGCGAAAATATGAGTTTCTCAGCCTCATTCTTAAGAAGATCATGCTCAATTCATAAATCAACACCAGAGGCACGTTCTTCCAAAAGTCCATTCACTTGCAACCTTACGCTGAGGACATTGGCATTAAAACGGAAGCGGCTAAAATGGATCTGGCGATAAATAAGGGCAACATAGAGTGGAGAAAGGATTTACAGTACCGACGTCTCAGACAGAGCGTACCACTAGGCAGGAAAACTTCGAGGTAGTTGAAATCAAATCCAGAACCACTCTTGCTAATCGCTGCTTCTTTGGGCTCAAGAGGCAATTGAGTAAAGAGGCCCTCTCGAAGAACATCGCTGGTTTGTACAACAGCTTGATTATCCCAGTCCTCATTTTCAGCGCAAAAATGTTGACGCTACGAAAATCGGGTGAGGAAGCCCTTAGTCTTTTTGAGAGAAAAGTTCTTTGAGCGATTTTTGGTCCTGTTTGCAATGCTGGTGTTGGAAGAGAAGACTTTATAAAGAACTTAATGGCTTTACAGCGACATACGCCTAGTCAAGCCCCTTCGGATACAATGCTTAAGACGGCTAGACACCACTGCTCCGGTCCGAAAAGTCTTGGAATATGAACCATTGGGACAACGTAAAGAGGACGGCCTAGTCTAAGGTGGCGCACACAAGTGGAAAAGGTGAGTGCGCAGCTGGAGGCAGCTTGCGAAAGATCGTACTAGCTGGAGAGGCATGTTGATTGAAGCTCCAGACTGTAGCGCCTTGGAAAGAAGAAGAACTGGTCGTGGGAAAGCACACAATTGAAATGTGAAGGCCGTCGTAATTGAATAAAATTCAGGTGAATCTGAAGTCCAGCGCAAATGCGCAAGTTCCAAGATTTGGTCGAACAATCTCGTCCGGACTCGATGACCTATCGGGTGAAATCGTATCTAATACAAGTCTCGGAAGCCACGGTGCCACGTGTCAAAATTTTTGAAGGTCAGCTCATTCGCTTGGAGAAAGCAGCTCCTCTACAAAGAGTTCATCGCTCACTGCCTTTTTACCGACCCTATCCCAGTCAATGACTTCTGTTTCTAGGCAAGAGTTGGCATAAGTTTTGACCTAGAAACCGATATATAATCACTAGATTATCTTTTGCAGGTCTATTGAGGCAGCCACACGAAAAGTTCAATTCCTTGCCGAACTTCGGTGGAGCTTCGAAGATCCCTTACCAAACTGCACTTGCGACACAATGGTATGAATTTTCTCAAGAAAGCAAATTTTGCGAAAGGCTTTCTTAGACGAATGCTGTGGGGTGTGGGCTAGGCTTTCCCTCAATGCAAAGCATTGGTCTTAAGTCGATGCAGCAGGCTAAATGCTGCACTGGCACTTGTCGGCGGATTAAAAACGTCTTTGGACGTTTACACACTTTAGTGGACATGAACTTGGATGTTGTCTATAGATATACCTATGTAGATCGATGATTCCTTCGTTCAACAAGAAGTTCACCACTTGTGCCGTACTTGAAATATGGAGTTTCAGCGGTTTAGCATGCTTTCATCCACAAGAATCTTAGAGATAATTTCGTTGAAGCCGCCTGAGTAACATTGCCAACAGATTTACAACTTCAAATGGTAAGCGATCCATCTCAACAACCAGCATTAGTTTGACCGACTTTTCAGTGCTGGACGGGACTACTTGTCATTGACTGGAGTTGGAATTTCTTCGAGTATAAATGGGTTGCTGACAAATAAGAAAAAGTTAAAATCTGGAAATAGCGAATTTCCTTCGAATTCAAGGCCATTTTGAGAATTTGGGTACTGTGGGATTTTCAATTTGGGCACTCTTCCTACATTGCTGTCCAAATCACTGTCCAGTTTCTTGAACTGCGTTGCCCTGAGTATTTGAAAAAGCGCCTCTTCCTGTGTCAACGAGATTATCCTGCCATTTGGAAAATATTGCCGCTCCTTGTCCTTTTTATACACTGTTCGTTTTTGTAGACCCCAAGGCACCACGACCTACAAAATTTTTTCTTGATTTCCGGTCTTTAGAGGCCAGTATTCTTTCCTTTCTAATATATGCTCAAAATCTTCAGAATCTTCTTCTTATTTTTTGGCGCTACAGTCTGGGGTGGACTTGTGCCTTAACTTACAAGCCTATTCAGTCAGAACGACATTTCGTTACCTGCCTTAGGGCGCTCACAACTAGTTGGATGAGGTATTTCTCCACTTGTATGCAGCGTTTCGTTTGACGTTTGGAGGACGGAATCGAAGACTCTTCGGGCCAGAACTGTGGTGCCCATTCGCTCTGTATGACCCTTTTCATCTTTAAATTGGAATACAAAGACGCTTAACTGGGCGTACCGCCATACAGCGTACGGTTCGCGGTTCGCGTTTTCTCCTCTAGATGCCACCAACGCAAATAGGACCAAAGATCTTACTCAGAACCTTTCAAGACGTTTGATAAAGTCAGGTTGGTGCTTGTAAGGACTGAGCTGTTCCTCAATTGCCTCTTGAGCCCAATCTCGGTACTGGTGTTACAGCATTATTAACTCCAGAGCCGGAGTAGACAACATCCTTGACTGCTTTGACGTTGCTGCTGCCCATTTCGATGGTCTGTTTGAGACATCGACGGCATGGACTTTACTTTGATCACCGCTAGGCATTTGGGCAACTTCTGATTCAATGCCAACAAACGCTTGCTGTGTTTTTCGAATTACGTCAATGTTGTCCACGTAAGCTAGCAATTGAACGGTCTTTTGGAGATCGTGCCTCTAGTATTGAATTGTGAGCTACGCACGATCTTCTCATGAATAATGTTGAGAAAGTCACATGACACAGTGTCGCCTTGTCCTAAACATTATTTGACATTGAATGTTTCGGTGAGTTCGTTAACGACCTTGATGGAGCAGGGAGTGCTCTCCATCGTCATCCTGCATAAACTGGGAGGAATGTCAAAACATGACCTCGCATAGTTTGTCTCTATGCAAGCGGTCATGCAAATGCAATCGACAACGACGCGACCTTGAAATCTGTTCGTCAATTCCTGGATGTCAATCATCTCTTGAGTCTTTTCCAGGTGCTGCCGTGGTTTGGTCTATCGTAGAGTTCTCTGGCTTAAAACTGCATTGACAAGGACAAATCGGTGGTTGGTGTCGATTTGTACAAATTGGATCCAGTCTAGGATCTGACGCACTGAGGAAGACTCGTCTATTGTTTGATTTCCCTGTCCTGAAACTGCACTGCAAAGGACGTATCAGATTGTTCACGAATGGTTTGAGAGACATTGAGGATCTTGTACGTGATGCTAAGGGACTGATTCCTCCATAGTTGGCACTGGCAAAAGTTTCATTTTTTTGAACACCAGACAGAATACGCTGATCCTACAAAACCATCGCTGAAATATCAGTAATCACAGGCTTTTCTTCCTTCCTATTGGCTTTCTGTCCATTTACCTGATTTAGCATATCCACGTCCACCTGTAGATCAGGAGCAGAGTTATAATTGCTATTTCAGAGAGCTTTGATAAACTCTTCAATACCCTTCGGCCTTCAGATAGAATACCTTTCATTAAGCCTCAGATGGTGTTCCTTCTCAAAATCGTTCGTCACAGGCTGCCCTTTTTTTAATTTTCAACATTTCTCAAAAACAGAATTTGATTCACGCTCATGAATTTCCATACATTTTTGATGCAAAACAAAACCCTCCCCAATCAGCAGAAAAGAATGTCCGCTGTCCTCGCGTTTTGTGCAAACACCGATTCCTGTAATTCACTCGCATTTATAAAATTCCCATCAAACTGATTCAAATATTTGCCTCTTTTAGGTGTCCAATTATCACCAACGGCAACGACCACCGGCAGTCGGTGTGCCAATAGCGCCACATGTCCCCTCGTCCGCGGCCCATCCCTAATGTGTTTACACATCGCTGCAAACAAAATTCTCATCTGTTCGACCCAAAGGCCTCCGCCGCGACTCGGTCGCATGCCGCAACACAATTACAATAGACCCGATCGCGGGCATCAGAAACCGAACCGCACGCCCACAGCCCGGCGGCCCATTATCCCGCGTCAAAAGTAAACAATTCTCAATTTAATTGAATCCGCAAAAAGAAATGCGACCGGCGAGCACCGTACTGGGCCCGCAAAATAACCCAAGTTGACTGCACATTTACGCGTGCAGCTGCATTTGCAATATCCCCTGACCCACATGCGATTTGTTTAAGTGCGCGTGATGGGGGTCCAACCCAAGCCCAAACACCGCTAAGTCCGCCCCTTGGATGTGGGGGGGGGGGGGGGGGGGGGGAATGTTGAATTTTTCAGCAGCGAAAAGCGGTGACAAATGGAATGGAATTCTGACTCCAGTTCCACTCGCAGGTCATTACTATTTCAGGTCGCTTAATGCACGAGTTCTCCTCTCTCGTGTGTCACTCATCCGAGGCGGTCGTAAATGACAAAGGGACGACAAAAACCGATGTGGCTGTCTCGCTGAGTTATAGGGGCGTCCGGATAATGAGGATGCGGCTAGGAGTCGTCATAAATGTTTCGCCTCATTTCACAGCGTGCGCACGTTAATGATACTTTAAGTGAAACCGCCGCCTGCGTCGGGGCCGAGGACAGTTGCTCTCGAGGCCGGTCGTCCTTCGCAGTTCCACATTAATCGCATTATAATTACGGGGGAGCACTGCACGTCCTGCAACAAGCTAAAACTCCACCATGCGGTGTTTGTTGCAAGGGGCGGTTGAGCTTTTTCCTTTCTCTGTGTTTTTTTTTTCCTTTGCTCTGTGCTGCTCTGTGCTGCTCTGGCGATCCGAGAGGAAGGACGACGGCGTAACATAAAAAAACACGGTGCACTCCCGGGGCGATGGCGCTTTGTCCTTTTCGGTTGGGCGGCTTCGCCGTTGTTGTGCTACCTAGATTGGCCGGCCCTTGCGCTAGACAGTTCCTCGTCGAATAATGAGAGTTTTTCTCGTGCTTAATGTTGCATTTTACCCTCATTTTTAAGTTAATGCGGGAGGCGTTGCGGGGGCAACAGCGCAAAGAAAAACAGGACACTTGTCCGACCTCGTATCGCATTATTAGTTCACATTTTCGTTTTTCTCTTCGTTGTTTGCTTGCGGGAGGTGTGGGGCGTGGATGCGAGAAATAACAATTTAAATCCGCTCCATTTTCGGGCGATATTAATTTGGCTCCTTTCGGAGAGACTCGGCCTCGGCTGGAATGGAGGAAAAAAAAAAAACTTTAATGAGTGTGTGTGTGTGTGTCGAGTGAGAGGGGAGGGGGGAGGTTGAAAAAAAGGACATTTCCCAGCCTAGGGGATTGTTTGCTTTTTAGCTTTAAAAACAGGATGCTGTGGCGAAAGGAGGTCGAAAGACTTTCATTTCCCTGACCCGAACGCCGGCGAATGAGTATGCGTTGGTCGGGTGGCAGGGATATCTCTTGAATTTTGAAAAGGTGATGGTTATGCAAAATTTAAAAAGGATACCAATAAAGAAATCGTTTCATTTCCCAACAGACACTTTTCATTGAGGGTTTAGTTGAACGGCGGAGGCAGAGGGGAAGTTTGAAGTGGTGGCTGAAGTACGTGCTGAATGGAGGATTTTCTTAGTTTGTGTTGGATTTTTATTTGCTGCAAAAAGGACATTTGAAATGTGCGAAGGTAATGAGGTCTTAAGAGCTCTGCACTGTAAGGGAATTGAATATGAACTGTTGCGTTTCGACACAGACAATGCTTGTGCAGAGGACTGGATTAGCTTGGACGTTGTTACGTTTCGAATTCTCGTTCGGGTGGAGGTAGAGAGGGTTAACTTACCTAGGGGGGATGGTCATGGGAGGAAACTTGGGGCACATGCGACTGCTCGGTGTAAACGCTATGAGCAAGAAGTTAGTTAAGTGATTCGAAGAACAATCAACAAGCAACAAGCTAGACAAAAAAGAAGAGAAGTTCTTTATCCATGTAACCCCTTCGTTGAATTGTACACATTTGCACGCCATCTGGCACTTGCAGTCGGTACGGATCCGAGAAGCGCGATGTTGTCTCTGTGGCATTTTTTGCAGATCTGCTTTTCGTTGCTTCGTTCGCCCACCGTAAACACTTTTCTTTGGATTTAAAATGACAGAAAACACTTGGGGTGCTTACTCTCTCCAAAAATATGAATCTTCCTCGTTCGTATTTTTTGTACTCATACCACACTTGATTCGCTCCCCAAAACCTGTCCCCTCCCATCTCCACAGCAGGTAGTCGGTGTTGGTCAAACTTTATCGCAATTTTTGCAACTCGACCGCACTGTAAAGGGCAATGATTTCCAAAAGCAAACACTTGAAAATAGAAAATAGAAAATCGATGACTGCCTCCCTCCACCCCTCCGCCGCCCCTTTTTTTATTCGGTGGTGGCCGTCAGTCCACACATTCCAGTCTGGATCACTTTCCACTCAAACTCACTATCCACTTCATCTGGGGCAAATTTGTGTGCCCATCTTTCTATCAAACACTCTCATCTTTTCAATCTAAGATGCACTGAAATTGAATCGCACAGGACATGTGTACGAGATCATCTGCTTGACGGCTTTATGTTACGGGCACCATTTCCCCAAGAGATGAAAGTAATGCAGAACTAGATGCCCAAGTTACTCAAGTACCAAATTGAGTTCATGTTTGAGAAGCAATCTTAATAGAAAGCGAGGCATTTCAGGACAGAGCCCTTCTATGGCTCACAGGACTAGCTGGCAATACAACTCTTTACTGAGCTATTAAGGTCCTCACTACATCTGGTCTGAGTCAGACAAGTTGGCACAGAATACTAACCTTGACTCTGCGCGCAGGTTGGGTATAGAGCAGGTTAGGTAAAGTCACCATGGAACTCACAGAAGGGTGCTGACTGCACGGTCAGGCTAAAATTAAATTTCAGGAGGCCCGGACCTTCCGTGTTAGCAGAATATAGCTTCCGTTGCTTACCACCCACAACTGGTGGCTTTATCTACCTACCTAACAACACGCTGTCATAAGGACAAAAGCCACTTTGACTCGATGTTCTCAAAACGCTTCTTAGTCGAAGCTCCCAGTGCTGACTTTATTTTGTATGGTCGGGAGAACCGGATTGACATCGTTAGTCTACTCAGTGCATCTTATGTTCATAGCTCCTAGGTTCTGAATGCGATTGAATAAAGCACATTCGCACAAACTGTAGAACCAGTCCTTGGAACCATGTCCTCAATACCACGCCTTTGATTCTCTCTAAGCGAATCTGCGCCTGAACAGGAAGAAGTTCAGGGAGGGGTCACATGCTAAGTCGTACGAGTAGAGACCTGCAATGGATTTCACGACATGTTTCGAAGGATTTTCTTGGGAAGAGCCACATCTATTCTGCCAATTTCGGATGAGCGGATGGTCAAGATAATCATCTCGGTCGTTATGAACCTGACCCCTTCAACAGTTACCGTTTATCCCAGCATCACTTGATGTTGGGTGGCCTCTGTTTAGGGCGAAAAAAGTACTACTTCTTATCATCTCAAGTCGCAGCTACCATAAGAACATGGAATGCCTTCATAGCTACGGTATGGCTAACTGGTAGACATCCAAGAAGGCCAGCGTTCTGCACCGTATACTGCAATAAATCCATAAGTTGCGTAGTCACAAAGTAGATCAGGATATATGGTGTGGGCTGCCACTCCGCTAAGGTCTCGCTGCCTTACATCATTAAGAGCGGGTCTGACCTGCCATCAAAATGAGCAGGTCATCGGCAAATGCAGAGGGTTTATAAAGTCTACCCAGGAGGAGTCCACAGGCGGGAAAAAACCAGGTTTGGAAGTACTGATCTTCCCGCAATACACACACTCTTGCCAAAGAAGTAACTCCCCCAGGGAGCGACTTTATCGCGGCCAACATCGCTGCTCTGATTCGGTTACTAGTGCTTCTCCAACTTAAATAGTCAAAGGAACCCTTGAAATCCATAAATTGTCAAGTATATTGGCTTGTGGTCGGGGCGGCGTAGTGGTAAGTGCATCGACCCACACGCAGAAAGTCTATTCCCGATTCCTGGTCGGGACACCTCGCATTTTTTCACGGCACCACGCCTTTCGAGGTGCTGACAACATTCAGAGAGTATCAATTATCTACGAAAAGTTTCTCAAATCTCGCCATTCAGAGTCACTCGTGAGAGAACGCACAGCACGAGTAGTTGTTATAGAGGCTAGGCCCTAGTCCCTTGTGTACCGTAGGGCCACTCAATTATTACTATTATTGGCTTGCGACTCCATGACGCACCTTTCCGCATACACCCACGCGTCCTCTTCCATGCCTGCCTAAAGCCAAATTTAGTTGGAACGTTACTCTCGTCAGTGTTGGTTGAAAATTTTTCTTAAACCCACGGGACTGTCATACGACATACAGCCTTTAAGCAGATCACCATAGCTTTAGAGTCAAGTTGCAAAACATTCTAGTCAAGTCTTTGATTGACCAACGTCGCTCCGATTAGTTTTTTGTTAGTTTTGATAAACTTTGATCAACAAAATCTTTTGTACTCAGTGATTGGTCCCCAAACCATGACCGAAACTGTCCGCCTTTGGCGTCTACATCTCATCTGTTGTACAAGTCGTAAAAATAGAATTAAACCGGGTCCGGGGTCATCCATATTGGTCTTTTTTTATTTTGCCTGCCTACCTGCCAAATAGTAATTTAAAGCTTCGCCTAGATGACCATCTCCTGGTTTCAGTTTGCGTACATCCGTAATTAATGTCCCTTTCGATCCAGTGGGATTCCTGTATAGAGGAGGAACAATCAGAAATTGTCTTGTCTAGAACTTCACTTTGAACTTCCTTCAACCCCCAAAGCAACTGGCCTCAGATTTTCTGTGTGTTTGTCCCAAAATGTCGCATACATGACGTATTAATTTCGTGGAGTATATTCGGCAAAGTTACAGTATCGCCTGTGTGTAGAGTGCGTCGGTCGATTAGAAGGGTGTACATATAAAACTTCAGAATCCTCTAGGTGTTGACATGCAGTTAAAAATCCTCTACCAAAAATTGCATAGTGTGGTCGATTTTCTCACAACCCATTTCATTGTCAAAACATATGTATGCTGCTTCGCCTTTTTAAAGAGTAATTCATCGCGAGGATTAATTTTTCATGCGGCTTTTTTGACAGATCAAGCGTGACTCCTTTCAAATTGATATGTCATTTTCGTTCGGTATCATTTGGCAAGTCATCATGAAGAAATCCACACTAAAACAGTGTCTCTAAAACAGTGTCTCCATATTGCTTAGCTATCTCACAAAAATTAGTGTTCTGTGGAAAATGTTTATGATGCGACCTACTGAAACCACTGTTGCTAATATCATTTGCAAATTTTGGGTCTCAATCTACATAAGTGGATGCTATGCGACCAGTTAGACCACACCTGGCAAGTAGTGAAGTGACTAAAGCAGCTGTAGATGAGAATGTACGTGAAGATCGTAACGAATCGACACACTTCTTTGTCTATCTCAGTAGCTTGGTTAGGTGCAAGGTCTCGCTCTAAATGTACAAAATTTAATTTAAGCGAAAATTAAAATTACCACACCAGCTGCCACACAACGTTATGGTGTGTCTTATGGGTTAGTGTAATTCTTTTCAAATGACTAAATGCAAACAGGCCTTTGCCGTCAATGGAGACCGATTTGAGGTCATGTTAGCGTGCTTCCTGAAGTTCAAGCACATGGTGTTGTTGAATTACGGTTTCAGCAAGACGGCGAGCCATACAACGCATCAAACGATTGACTTGTTGAGAAAGCATTTTGGTGAGTACTCACGTTTTGCTGCTATAAAATGTCCGCCTAGGCCATGCGATGTCAGGCCTTTTGATTACTTTCTCTGGGGATATGTAAAGTCTCAGGGCTTTAGGAATGAGCCAGCTACGATTGACGTGCTGGACGCCAAGTGTCACGCGTGTTTTTAGCAGTATACCAGTCGCTATCGTCAAACGAGTCACGCGGATGTTCCGAATTGACCGTCTGAAACGCAATCATGGTCAACATGATCATGATAAAATTTTCAAAAAATTAATGCCATGAATTGTTTTCTTAACCAATGGTTAACATTTTAGGATCACTTTCAATTTTGTGTGCCTTCCTTTACTTTAGAACTCAAACCCCACGATGAATCACACATTTTTTTGCTGTCTTCCGACATAATCACATGAAGAACTACGCACGAAGGGACCTAACTAGTTGGCCAGAAATACAAGACAATACTCCGTATAAGAGAGAGATTCTTGCGTATTTTCATGTTTGTTGTCAGCTATGGCTTCTTACTCAAAAGCGAATAATGTCAATTGGTAACAAAAACCTCAACGAAATGGGATGCAACGCATTTCTTCAAACTCGTTCGCATCCATCCACTTTGTCAGTATTAAGCCCTTAACAAATTACGTCTTAGCTCTCCACATAGATTGCTTTCAATATCGAATACATAAGCCTAAGACAAACTTCAGCACCGGCAATACTCTGAGTTGTTGACCAAACTCTATCTCCCCCCAGAACTGTCATATAATTTAATTCAAAAAGCTGCGTCTCTATCGCCGCCACCCCAGGAATAAATTCCAGCCTCAGTTTTATTTAGATTCATCCCCCCATCGGGTATATCCTCGTTCTGAATTTTAAGCCACGTCTCTGCGGTGGATCGATAAAAAGACAAATTTCAACTGTCAAAATCTTATCCCCAGAAGTTCAACTCAAGTCCATGACATAACACGAAACTCCGCCTCTGCCCTGTCACTCCCATTGATTAAGACGTCACTGCGAAGCACTCCGAGAGAGCACAGAAACAAATTTTCAAACTTCTTCAAAGCGCTGAAGGACCTCCTCTCGGAAGCATAAATTCGCAGTAAAACACGACATAATGTGCATAAGCTGAGTCGTAACTTCGCTCTTCTCATTAAATATGTTTCCTGCTTAGCAGAACGTATAAATCCCAAGCCCGGGCAACTCCTCTCTCTCTCACTCTCGGCCAAAGTTTGTGCACAACAGAGGAAGTGTCTTGTGTGCGTGCCCTCGAACGATGCTCATTCACTCCCGCAATCAGTATTCATGTCACGACCTATCACCAAAATTATTCAGATTTCGAAGATTAAACCAATTACCCCCTTAGCCATTGTCAGAGCGCCACAGCTCCACAGCGCCAGAGGGCCGAGAAAGTTGTGTATGCCTGCGCAATTCGGCAGCATTTTTAATTTCCCCCGCACGCACTTGTGTTTCGCTTCGATTTCAACGATTTACAGGCGAAAACAAATTAAAACCGAATCCCATGCTCCCTCTGCATGAACAGGAGCCCGGCTTTGCCATCGCAACGGGGCTCAAGAATACGCCTCATCAGCGGAGTCACGTGCCGCCCTAGAGTGGGATATCATATCTCAACGCCCCCGACTCCGAAAAGTCGAAACCATCTAGAAATTAGGAAACATTAAATTATTTTCGAAAGATTCAATCACTCCCCCGTTTGATAAATTCCCGAAATTGATCGCCCGCTCGCCCCACCCCCTCAGTCAGATACCAATCTCCCCGGGGCCGTGCTATGTACACGAGCAAGTGCGACGAGTGTCCTGCCTAACGGACGTCCTCCGGGCGTGTGTGCTTTAGTCGCCAGCAGCGCACAATGTCGCTGCCGATAAATTAAATGTCAAAAAGAAATCTAATTTGACAGTGTTTGTCCTTGGCCATGGCAGGGAATAAAAATAAAAATAAATACAAAGTAAGGCATGTGAGACGGACACAAGAACACCCCGACCGGTCGTCTCCTGCCACCAGGATCAAGATGAACGAGGAACAGCAGAATTATTGGCAATTTTTTAACAAACCGCCAGCGCACACGAACACGCACACATCGCCCGCCATCGGCACGAGGATATGATATGTTGTAGAGCGAATATAATCGCTAGCGTTTTGTGATTCTGATTCCCGATACTAGGGGCGACAGCGACCAGGACGAAAGGTCCGAGCGCTCAAAAAAAAAAAAAACTTGACTACTCTTCAGCGATTTCATTTTTTGTCCTGCCGTCTTGACTGAAATCCAACCCGACAAATAACATCGAACGTATGTGCCAATAAATACACGACATTCACGGAAGAGGGCAATGGCGAAAAAAAAGGATATCGGCCAGCCAGCCTGCCCCCCAACCGGGTCTCTCTGTTCGACTCCACGTCATCGCTCTTATCTGAGGATGCTTTCTTTAACTTTTATTATTATTTCCTTGACGTTTTTTTATTTGCAATTTTGTTGTTCACAAACTAAGTGAAAAAAAAAAACAACAAACAGAAAACACGACATCTCCGGGGGGATGGGGTGGATGGGGTGGATGGTCGTCGTCAACGCTGAGCCGGTTACACATATGGTATATGGGCGAGTCAAGGATGTTAGGTCACGGGAACGAAAATGATGAAAGATATCGACGGCGAATGGGGTGTAAAGGGGAAAGGGAAAGGGGAAAAAAAAATAACCATCACCCACGTTCACATGTGAAAGGACACGATGACACACACACACACACACACACACACAACGTGGACAGAGTCATGTGAGAGGAGAAAAATTAAATTTCAAATTTTTGTGAACATAAATTATGATGACGCTGAGAGATATGAGGATAATGTTGATTCTAGAACGAAGGATGTGCGGATGAAAAATGACTTGTCCGCAGAGAATGTGTTGTTTTGCAAGGTTTCTTATTTTTTTCTGATTTTGTTGCCTTTCCCAGTTCTTGGCCGTGGTTTGTCCTTCATGGGTTGTCGTTACAAACGGTGGAGCTAATCTAATTGAAGGATGATTTAAATCAGATGATAACCTTCTGTGTGCTTTTGGTTGGGGGAAGAGACTAAGGGGCCTTTCCCAGAGGGGGTTATTTCTGCGATGAGTTTGGCAAACTGCAGTAGAAGGCACGCACTACCTTAAAAAGTATGTAAGTTGGCCACAGGGTTTACTTTTAGAGCGGTGGCGAGGGCTGGTTCTGATGCAGCCACCAGTAGAAATGACGTTCTCTGGCAGACTGTGCCTTGTCTCGGGCGGAAATCGCCTCATCCTCATGGCTACGAACGACGCCCAGTTCGTATTGCAGTCGCCTGTCCACTCTCCGACTTACGACATGGAAGATGATAGGACATCCTTCCATCTCCTGTATTAGCCCTTTGGAGTCTAAATAGAGAAATGCTTCAGGGGGTATAAAGCCGTTTAGACCCACCTTCTTATGGTACATAAGGCCTCGAAGATCACACTATTGGAAGAAGCCATCGCTCGTACAATGTGCCCTCGGATCAGCTTAATAATAAAATTATCTATTCTGATTATGTTTGCCTCGTTGTACAAGACCTCGTTGGAATAGAATTTCTTGTAATCGGATTCTGGTGTTCGATACAACCGGAGGCAGGCCCGAAGACTTTGACTCTCGAACACCCTCATCTTTTCCATCTGGGAAGGACTCAAGTTAAACCACACTGGACAACCATACGCCATAAATGGCCGGATGAGGGCCATGTAGAAGATCACCTTCAGCCTGTAATCAAGTTGGCTACTGTAAACCATCCAACTAGCAGCAGCAAAAGCTTTCTTATCTTTTCTCAGAGCTGCAGCTGCATGCTTACTGCAGTACACATGCCAAGAAATCTACCTTTCTTTCACAGCTAACGGCTGGCCCTGTGGGTCAACTATACCGAACTTGCGCTAGTTTTGTTTTGTTTCCCTTGAGGCCCTGGATAGCGATGTTCTAAAAAGAATGGTTTCCAGTCGTCGCAAAATCGCTGAATATTGTCGAAGTCACGCTGCAATAAGTTGTTGATTACTTGGACTTTTAGGCCTTTCGGCGCGTGTGTGCATTGGCATTTTATTTGTATTCCATTGAATGTCGGAGACCAGTTTGGACGCGGCATGTATGGTATCGTGCCCCGCGCTAACGCCGACTTGGTTGTCCGGTATAATTTGTTTTTCCTCGGCCCATTCTTTCAGGGCTCTAATGACTATCTTCGCAAAAACCTTGCTAATGCACGGAAGAAGACTTGTAGAACGGAGATTTGTCGGGATGGAGGCATCTATGGTCCGTTTCGGAATGGGCTGTACCTCAGTCGTTATCCAATGCTCCGGGTAACATGCATTGCTCAGCGCATTGTTGAACAGTCTTGTGTATACGTCCACCGCTTCAGAGGGCAGATGACGCAGAACAATATTCGGTATCCCATCGATTCCCACCCAGTTCTTCTTCTTAAGTGTGTTGAAGATACCCTGGGGCTCAGCTTTTGAAATATGGATGGAATTGTTTCCGTCATCGGGCGGATGCTTGTCGCTCGGGTTGAGGAGATTGACTATTCACCGACACCCACCCCATTTGCAGAACACGAATTTAATCGAGTTTGTTTTGAAGTGTGAAAGAAATGTTTGAAAAGGAGTGGTGATCCTTCAACTGAAAGACATTTTTGAACTTTCAAGTGACTTCTTGTATAATATGCACTTGTTCGTTAATAAAGATCTTTGAGCTTAAAATTACAAAGGGACAAGATTGCCAATGATCTTGCTAAGCAAAGATCAGAAGGGGCACTTATACGGTCCAAACCCACCTTGGGACTGCTCGCGGTGAAAGAACATGGATGCCTGCCGATGGCCAGAAAGGAGAAGAGTTAAACAAATTTTAACTGAAAAATATACTTATATTTTTATATATACCGTGTGTAGTACTGCAGCACACCTCGGAACTGCCAGCGTCCTTGGTTAGGGCTCCCAGCGACGGTCAGCACAACCTGAGATGGCTTGACTCTCCAGCATGTAGGCAGATCAAGTACAAACTCCAAGAAATCGTCAGCTTTTCTTTTATCTCTAGACACGAGGGACTGCAGACGACTTGTTGGCATACAAACTTGGCAATTTGGAATTGGAATTCCCGTCGTTCTCATCTGGAGGAGGAGATTCAGCGACAAAATTTAAAGGATGTGCGGTAGCTTTCGACTGGTCAAGCGTCTTCGGAAACAACTCTTTAGATGGCTAGGCCGTGTAAAGCGCATATGCACCACCGTCCCGATCCCGTCCGGGAATCGAATCTAGACCTTCTGGGTGTGAGTCGAAAAGCTTACCCACTACTGCACGGCGAACACAAGGATGGTTGTGGCATGTTGAAAATAAGGCTCCAGCGTGAGGAATCTCCGAATTTGAACCAATGGAGGACACCTATCCAATCCGTTGAAGAAAGATGACAAACAACTTGCTCTGCGGAATTTGGGACAGATGCCGAGAGGCTGTTGAAGGTGAAGTCTCAGATCCTCAATTGACTGTAGCTCAACTCTAGAACGAGAACAAGACGAAAGACATAAAATGAAGCACTGAGTTCCTGGTTTCGTGAGTGTCTTCCTGATTTTATTAAAGAGAACGTACTCGCTGTGTAAATGAAAAGAGACACACAGCTATAAAAAGTTTTTAAGAAAGAAGTACGTTATCGTGAAAGCTGCTGCTTGGAAACCCAAAAACTTCACACAGCATACTGTGTTTCAAAACTAAAATAAAAGTCAAGTTTTATTTCACGGCGTAAATGTTGGAAGCTCTAAAAGTAAGAGCTGCCATCAGGATCCCACATCCAACTCTGGCAATTTTAAAATGAAATCCAAAAGAAATCATTACACAGCTCAGAATGAATTTCCTCATAAACTGGTAGTGAGCTCAAAACTAGATCTCACTCTCAGTTTAGTCTCAAATTGACTTTCTAACGACTCATCACTATAAACTCTAATCACAGCGAAAAAAACCGACTATTATTACAGCTTCCATCTGCTAGTCCTCGAGGCATAAAAACTCAACACAACCTCATTTCACACTTTACAAATTTCATCTCCTTAAGCTCCAGCCGTTACAAAATTTTACGACTGCTTACACCCGACTCATAAGTCAACGGCAGGAAAAAAACACCGAAACAAGAAAATAAATGAAATTCGAACCGAACAGAAACGAAACACGCCCGCTTGTATCGCCGAACAGGAGCAGAATCATAACAATAAATTTAATTATCCCGAAACAGGTCATTAGGTGATAAAGCAGCGCATATGACTGCGCTCGTTAAATCCGCGGCCGCCGCCGCCGCCCCTCGCTAAACGTACATGTGTAGTAGTCATTTTGAAAAATTGTTAACTCGATAAAATGTATCCCACGTCGCCCCACCCACTAGGCCAGCCCCACAGCCACGCATCCTTTACGACTTCCAGCAGATGACTTTATAGCGATTGAATCAAATTTCTTCTCAGCTATCGCACATCCAACACCACCGCGGTACGTACACACATCACTCACACCTCGGCACCGCGCGGCCCCACCTCATTTATGTCTTCTCTGACAGACGAGAGAGAGCGAAAAAAAGAGCACGCCGCGCAAAAGGAAAAAGCAAAAACCGAACAGACGTAAATGACGAGAGATCCTGAAACAGGAGAACTTTATCCATTCTCGGGACTGCGGCTGTGTGCATGTGTGTGTCAGTTTATAGACAAGAAGCAAATCTAGAGAAATTGCATTACGGATTATATGACGCATATTTTACGAACCGCCCGCCCCCCGCCCCCGGCATTGACATCTGAACCCAGCCGGAGAAACAGGAGAAAAAAAAATTATCATCAAAATAAAAACACCTTGCGCGCCTCTCAACGATATTAAAACAACATAAAGGAGTATCTGCCGTTCCGCAGATACTTTGCATTTGTTTTATGGTCTCATTTTATTGTGCGCCCTCCATGGCTGCGGTGCCCCCCACCTTACGCCCCTTCTTCACTCTGACTTGCCTTGTGGGTGAGATTTTTTGCCTTCATTCGACAGCAGCGAGGATCCATCGTAAAATTCACATTTCCAACTGATGTGTAGAGTTTAGTGTGTTGGTTTAAATGTCATGCATCATAGAAAATAGAAATAAAAGTGGATCCTTGATCCCTCTTCAGCAGCAGCAGCCAGTAGGACTGTTACACTTTCTTATGAGCACTCGCACTCATATCCGCTGTCGAAGTGAAACCCTTTCTCGCTCTCTCCTGTCACAGAGGGAAACCTACATTTTGAGTCGACAACGACGTTATGCCACAGACGGGATCAAGGCTATCACTGGATTGGCAAATGGCAAGAAATGTGTAATAAACCCGACACGTGACTTCCCTTAGCTCCCGCCAGTTTTTCGTTCATTTCTTTGTTCTTTGCAACATTTCATCATTTTTGTTTTTTTTGTTTCGGGAGTCCTCAGAGTA
Organism: Eristalinus sepulchralis; assembly: GCA_944738645.1. Classification (NCBI taxonomy): domain Eukaryota; kingdom Metazoa; phylum Arthropoda; class Insecta; order Diptera; family Syrphidae; genus Eristalinus; species Eristalinus sepulchralis. The sequence goes on along the minus strand of OX122882.1, from coordinate 5,684,427 downwards.
ATCGGATGCCCACATGCACACACGCACCAACGCACACCGCCCTTAAGTGAGGGTATTTGTCAAACCGAACGAGACGTGGAGTAGGAGCAAAAACAAAAAAAAAATTTTTTCCTGTTTCTTCTCGCTTCACTAATCCCCCAACTAAATCTCTTCATCACCGCCCACTCACCCACCACCCACCCTCATCCGCCAGAAAATATTATAATCATAAATAAATTCCCGGGAATTCAGGGAGCGGGAGTCCTTCATATCTTTTCATCTTTATCGCCACCCCCAAAAGGAATCGCTTAACGTTACAGTTTTTTTTTTTTTGCTTTTTGTTATTATTGTGTGGACGATTTATTGGTGAAATGACGAAGATTACATGCCAGATACACGCACACATGTTCCCCCCTCACTCTCACTCTCTCTTCCTCTCTCAGGCATTGTGTCCAGCAGACGAGAGTGCTCCTCAAGTACGCGTATGTGTCGTCCTTGCCTCTCACAGAGATCATCTCCACCGCACAGCAATCAAAGTTTCTCCTAGTCCATTACATCTCGAGATGAATATCAATGGATGATATCCTGTTCTGTGTGGCAGCCTGTGCTGTGGGTGTGGGCAGATTGGTTTCGGTTAATGGCCGAGATAAGGACTTTTTTGTGTGCGCGACTGAAAAGTTCAGCAAAAGTCAATTGGCATCATGTGTGTGTGGCCTGAGGGACATATTTTTCAGTCTCATCGGAGTGGGCTCCTAAGGTTTTAAAGTCTCTCCTTATCTGTTGGTTGACTGTGCTGGATTTTGGATTGAGTCTCTGTGCTGGAAATCTGTGAGGTCATCGAAAATTTTAATTAATTGTGTCGAGTTGCAGTTTCACGAGAGACGAGGGCCTAGCTCTAGTCGCTCAAGTTGTACGTGATGTTTGTTTCTCATGAGCAGAGGGGGTGAGCCGCTTTTGGGTGGCTGAGTTTGAGGAGACAGATAGTTGGCACTGTGGCTAATAAAGAGGTCGCGCACAGGAGTCGACGCACTACAACACCTGCCACAGCGGCCTCCTGATGGTCCAGCTTTAGGGACTTAACTAGACGTCACGCACAGGAGCCGATGCACTACAACGTCCTCCACAGCGGCCTCCTTACGGTCTAGCTTTAGGGACTTACCTAGACGTCACGCACAGCAGTCGATGCACTACAACGTCCTTCACAGCGGCCTGCTTATGGTCTAGCTTTAGGGACTAACCTAGACGTCACGAACAGTAGCCGATGCACTACAACGTCCTCCACAGCGGCCTGCTTATGGTCTAGCTTTCGGGACTAACCTAGACGTCACGCACAGCAGTCGATGCACTACAACGTCTGTCCCAGGGGCCATCTTATGGTCTGGCTTTAGGGACTAACCTAGACGTCACGCACAGCAGTCGATGCACTACAACGTCCTCCACAGCGGCCTCCTTATGGTCTAGCTTTAGGGACTTACCTAGACGTCACGCACAGGAGCCGATGCAACAACGTCCTCCACAGCGGCCTCCTTATGGTCTAGCTTTAGGGACTTACCTAGACGTCACGCACAGGAGCCGATGCACTACAACGTCCTCCACAGCGGCCTGCTTATGGTCTAGCTTTAGGGACTAACCTAGACGTCACGCACAGTAGTCGATGCACTACAACGTCCTCCACAGCGGCCTTTTTATGGTCTAGCTTTAGGGACTAACCTAGACGTCACGCACAGTAGTATGGTTTATCTTTAGGGACTAAGCCAACATTTTCAAACTTCTGAAGGACAAAACTATTTCCCAATTTTAGACCGAGGCCTAAATTGTCAAATTGAAGAAAAGACCCAGAACTACTAGTAAGAGGATGCGATCCAAAGCCACATTTCAATTGAAGGTCTGGCGACCATAGCTTTGAAGTCACCCTTAAGGCGCCTACCACCGTTAATGATCATCCAAATCTCATTGCTGTCGGTCATGTTGCCTGTTTAATGCTAAATGAACAGGGAATTTCAGCTCCTCCCCTTTAAGAATGTCTCCCTCCCACCACCCCGTCTTTCAAGTGTAAATGACGCTTCAATACATTATCCTTTCGCTGGTATCTTAAGTGGCCTCTGACACAGTGCCTGCGAGTTTCCAACTCAAAATAAACGCGGCATCTAACCCACTCCGAGTTCAAGGGAGACACACCGGGAAATGAGCATTCCTTTGATTGCTTTGTTGTTGTTTCCCCCCCAAAAAAAAACACCAAAACCATGCTTCAAGGGGCACGTAATTATATCCTCAAACCATTACAAACGCAAAAATTCCCTAAGTACCTCAAAAACTGCTCCCACACCCCACTCCGCTGTGCACACTCGTTTCCACATTTCATACAAAGAACCTCAATAAATTAAACATAAGCCCCGCAAATGAGTTTCATCTCGGCGGGCGCCGCTTTACACCACCTGGATTAACCTGTACATTAGCACGCCCGATGCCACCAACATAAGCCCCAGCACCGACGCTCCTGTCACACGCAAGCACTCCAGAGTGGAGTGCAAAAAGAAAAAACCATCCACCCACCCACACAGAGCAAGGAACCGAAAGAAAAAAAAAGCGGGAAAACTGAGCAGAGCGGCATCTAATTACGGCAGAGCACGGCAAAACCATCTCATTCAGTCGTCCCCGTCGTCAGCGGCGACAGCGACAAAACCCCCAAAACAAATCCGGAGTCCTTATGAGCGACAACCACTTCAAAACATAATTTCCACAAGGAGTCCCCCTTGGGGAGCACCCATTTAAGGATGAAATATGTAAACATTCCTTTTCTGCCGCTCAATGGTGTCCCGCGTTTGTTTTCCACCTCATTACTGAACTTTTATTAATTCCCAGCTATCTCTCATGCGATCCCGGACGGAGGGAGCGTGCGCTCTCGCGCTCCCCGCAATCCGCAGCGGCACAGGGCGACGCGAAGATCCTCAAATTAAATTGTCCTTTAAAGATTAATGATGTCGCTTAGAAGTTTTTCCTTATTTATCGTTCGGCATCAATCCGAATGCAAAACGAGGGCTGGATGAAATATTAATTTGAAAATTAATAAACCTTTCAAGGACGTCACTATCACCGTCATCGGTGGGGGGAGGGGTGGCTGGGCGGCATTTGTCAGCCGACGATCAATTGGCTGTTGGAGTGCGGCCTGCCCCTCCAACCAACCGTTCGGACGTTGAATTTGATGAAGTCACAGGACGACGACGCTGCAGAGTGCTTATAATCCTTGGAGTTTTTCCTCTTTTTCATTTGCCAGCCTTTTTTCTTTTTTTGCGAAGAGTGCTGTTGAAAGTACTTACCGTGGCACTCTTGGCGTGTTTTAGTGGGTGGTGGCAGGAGAGGCTGAATTCATTCACTTTGTCGGCACGGCAACGTGGTGCATTGGCTTTGTGTGAGGTCTGGTGTGCCTCGAGTGCAGCCAGCCAGTCCCGAACGGGGTTGATGACAGGGGTTGCGCTGGCTGGCAGACTGTGATTCGAGTTAGGTAATTCATGCCCAGGTTGTTGTGTGTTTAATCGCTTGACACCACCAACAACAAGTTGAACTCTGAATGAGTGATGAACTGCCGCTACCGCTGCTGCTGTAGCTGCCACTGCCTCAAGTGGGAGAGCGGTGGTGGTGATGATGGCAGTCTCCTCATTCACGGGCAGACCGGGTATGCCGTACAGAGAGAGAGAGCGGAAATTAAGTCTTTGAAATATTTTGCATGCATCATGGCTGCTGGGCCATGGGGCGGGGAGCGGCGAGTGGGGGACACGATTTCTAGTCTCCAGGTGCGGTGAATAAAATTTGCATTGATATGAATAAATTGGAAACATCGATTTGGGGATGGAGTGGAGTAGCGTGGCGGGCGCGTGATCGTGCGTCTATCGGGAATTTATGTGCGGAAAATGGGATCCTTTCGCTGAATTAATATGAGGGCTGGGTGAGCCCCAGCCTCCGCGTCACAGACGCCCTGTTCGACGGCGATGACATTCAAAAATTCTCATGTGTGTTTGAAACGTTTACTGATGTGATTTACCATCTCTCTTTGCAGGTAAGCATTCCGATGGCGGAAATGATGTCTGGTGTACGTATACCTCTTGTTTATTCACTTTTGTGTTTGTCTCATCAGTTTGTGATTGTTTTTTTCTTGTTTTGCGTTGCTTTTGTTTACTTTTGCATGAGGAAGCGTGTGTTGCTTGTAGGATGCTTGTTTTTGATTGATAATACGATTAAGGAGTGCAGGTGTTCGCTCAAAGCATCGATGAAATGCTGCGTCAACAGAATTGTGTTAATTTAATCGAACCTGATGCCGACAGGCGCGCGTCTTAAGGGCTTCGTGTTTTCCAAGCGGAAATTAAGGCCAAACGTGAGGCTGCTGAAAGGTAATAGATGTGCACGATATCGTCTAAGAACATCAGTGTCTACACTCATAGTTGGGGAACAGCTAAGGCACTCGGACCACCATTTTTAAGGTCAAGACTTTGCCGTTTGTCTCTTGACGAAAGACGAGACGGTGTACTTGGTTCCAAGGCGCAGTGCAATTCAAGGAAATTCTGAAGCAGGCAAGTAAGTCAGTAACGATAAGCATCGGCTTGAGACGTAGACGTCTGAGCAACATGTCCATATGCAAGGCAAATGTGACAAAAAATGGACGTCCGGAGAATCACAGCCACCCTCAGCCTGAGCCGGAATAATTTGTGAGAAGGTATCCTCACTAGTCACTGCATAATTTGAAGAGATGCCGTGATGCTTATAAAGTCTACTGTACCAGATCTATGGCTGAAGAAGGAAGATAATCAATCCTCTATCTCTCTACAGTAATTCTGGAGTTTTGAACTTCTGTGACCTGCCAGAGATGAAAACATGACTGACATATGAGAACAGAGATTGAATTCAGGAAAATGTGGAAAATGCTTCAGAAATCGAAATGGTTTCGTGAGTAGCGTTTAAAAGTCGGCTCTGTGACCGCACCATGGACCATCTAAGACTAAGTGAATTCGCTATACTCACCTGGAGGTCTCTCGTGAGTGCATTGCCCCCGCTACACCTTTGTTGAAAATTGCGAGTAAAGAAGATGAAGATGATGATGGTGATGATGAAACTGGGATCGACGGCGGTCTTGTCGACGGCGGTCTTCACCGTATCTAGGCTTTGCTTGGTGATCCTGCGTTAAATCATCTTGACAGTTTACAAAGTGTCCGCCGTTTAAAACAGTGTTGCCAGCTTAGAATTGTACTTGATCTTTAACGTAGCCCCACAAAAAATAGTCTAAAGGCGTTAAATCGCACAATCTAGGCGACCTATTGAAATAAAATGTTCACCGAACTCGCGTTTCCCAATAAGTCCATTGTTGCGCGTGCTGTGTGGCATGCGGCCCGTCTTGCTGAAACCACATGTCACGCAAGTCAAGCTCTTGCATATTGGGCAAAAAAAAAGTTGGATATCATTTCACACTAGCGCTCACCATTCACAATTACGTTCGCATCATCTTTGAAGAAGTACGGTCCAATGATACCACCAGCCCATAAACCGCACCAAACTGTGACTTTTTCTGGATGCATTGGTAGCTCTTGAAATGCTTCTGGCTGATCTTTACTTCAAAATCTACAATTTTGCTTATTTACGTAACCATTGAGCTTCGTCGCTGACCACAATTTTTCTGTAAAAAAGTTTATCTTCGGCCAACTTCCCAAGAGCCCATTCACCACAAATTTTACGCTGCGGTAGATCGTTCGGCTTCAATTCTTGCACCAGCTGCATTTTGAAAGGCATCACACTTAAATCCTTCCGTAAAATGTTCCACCTTGTTCAGTAATAGAAGCCCAATTGCTGCGAATGGCGACAAATCCATAATTGATGGTCATCAGAAACACTGACCGATACAGCTGCGATATTTTCTTCAGTTCGCACTCTACGTGAGCGTGTTGGTGGTTTAATGTCCAACAATGTAAATTTGGTGCGAAATTTAGTTACAAAAGCTTGAGTAGCCGCTTCAGGGGGTCGATTAAACTGACCATAAAATGGACGAAGCGCGCGATGAACTCTCTTAACAGAGCACGCAGTTTGATAATAAAATGCAATAATTTGAAGGCCTTGCTCGTTTGTAAAACGATTCATGGTTAAATTATAGACCAAACTGAAGATGTTTGACAGTGAAACAAAACACAAAACGTGCGTCAGCTGTTCAAACCAGTGTTACCAAAAAGATAATAGCTAATAAATCACCCTTTAAAACCCGTTCATTTAAAGTTTTTCTGGCTTTAATTTTTAGTTTTAAGCGTACCAGTTTAATTTTTTTGTTAGAAGTCTAGGTTTCATAAGACGATGATAAAAACAAAAACGCAGCAAAAAAGAAGCAATATACGATGCAAGTCTTAGTGCAACATTCCCATATGCTCTGGAGCGCCAAAAACCTTTGAACATCAGCCAGACAAAATCCAAAAAGGAGCGACGAGGTTCCTAGTACACCTTAATGTCTCTAAATCGATTGTCTCCTTACCATTGTCAATAAAAGATGTTCGCATGAGTTGGATTCCTTGCTTTTACCTGCAAAATACGTCTTGCTTCGAACGCACATCGGTTTACGCTTAGAACATCTCTTGGACGTACATCTTAGACCAGAGTCTCGTTTTATTGACGCTCCACATTCGTTTGGTGTTTGGCGGTCTTGTCTACACTCTATGCCACCGTCACATTACGAATCCTCAGGCATTTAGAGTCAATGTGCATCGGTAGCTCCCCTTCCTGTATTAATTTGGCCTACTACATACAGTGACTTGATTCCTTTCACTTAATAGTCCTCAAAATTCCTTGAGCATACGCCAATGTTCGAATCACAAGTCACACTTATTCGACATAAACTCGACTCCCTCCACATCACCACCAACCCGTGTCGACAATGTCCTCGAGGGCGACACCCCCTCCACGCATGTCGCCCGCCTGTCAGACAATTCGATTACACTTATCTACTTGCTTGCCCATCACTCATAAGCACTCGATTATCAGCCGATGAGCGACGCAACCTTGTCCACAATTATTAATTACCCAAGGACTCGGCGTACGCACACGCCTCAGCCCCCGCCCACTTGTCGGCGGTGGTGTCGCCTTTCGCCGAGCCCACAGTGGCGACATCGAATGCAATTACCTGCGATTATAAATCAATTCCAAGTCCCACATTTGTCAACTTTTATTAGGTTCGCCCTGAGTTGCGTAACAGGTGCCCCGGTGAGGCGGTGCGGGGTGACAATAATCCCCCAATTAGAAGTGCCTCGCGCAAAGTTGACGAAGAACCAAGAAGAGGGGAATTATTTTCAGCAGCCTCCCCAAGTAAACATAGTAAACGCCCCGCACTCCGCAAACGAAATTGCGCTCGAATTAGATTCATTGGACGTAAGTGGATAATAGTGTAATATTAACCGCTCAGCGGGGGCCTGGGGCTGAGAGCGGCAACCATCGCAAGCGGTTGGAGGGAACCGAGAATGAACGAGAATGCTCCTCAGGCCAACGGCACGAGTGTCATTGAGTAAGACACAGCATGTAGAGGCCACTGGGGATCCTCTCAAGGATTTTGATGAGTGCGATGTGCTGCTTGCGCGCCGCCACTGATGCCGAGAACGGCTACAAGCGACGAGCGTCGAATAACAAACACGAGCAGCGAACCAAATGCAGAGCCGAGTCGGGGACCGAAATCTGTAAAAACACATTTCCCGCTGGACTGGAGGCGGCTACCAGAAGAACGACGAGCCGCCGTCCTCGTGATTAGGCTTCACATGGGCAAAACTGCTGAAGGGGAATAAATGAAATTGTCTCTGACTCTGCCTGTGCTTCGCTCATTCTTTTTGTTATGTTTGCGTCCTCTCGGCTGACAGTACGCGTACGTGGCAGAAGCAGCAAAAGCAGCAGCATCAGCGTCGGTCCTGTGGTGTGATGGCATTTTCTTTTTTTTTTGCCATTTCAGAGGATGAACCTCTTGTTATTGTGTCCCCTGGCGAGGCGCGCGGAATCTCTGTCAAGCGTAATTTACTCGAAATCTGATGATGGAATGCCTCCGATGTTGCGGAGCGGCGAAATTGTTCATTCCCGTCGACTTGGGAGGGTTATTTGACGCCTGGTTTAACCAGCTCTGTTCCATATGCGCGTGCTATGCCGAGCCAGTTGAATATCCTTTTGCGTGCCGATTCGGTGTGTGTTGGAGAGACCAATGGCGGTTGTTTGTACGGCGGAGTTCTTCATTCTTTGCCGTCGGGCTTTGTGGTGGGGGTGGGTCGGGGTTTATCTTTGGCAGCAAATTTGAGGTGACGTTTATTTGATTTTCTCGCGAAGGGGGGAACACGAAATTTAAGCCAGATTTGACGGTCGACGAGTGACGCGAAGCGTTATGCATATGAACTAGCAAGGATCGCCGGAAGTCAATTATAATTAGGTCGGCAAGGGCCCACGGGGCGGCTGTTAAGCGCGGTAGCGTTCAAAATAATGTTGCTGGCTTGCCGGTGTTGTTTACGTCTTCGCAAGGACGATGGGATCTGCACGAGCAGGTGTTGTTGATGGGGACTTGTGTTTGCTTTCACTGGGGTGGACGCATACTTTTGCAGCGTCAGTGGTAATTTAAATTGAAGTGTTTGATAGGAAGGACCAAAGGGAAGTGTAAATGTGAACCACCCCCAAAAAAATTTCATTAGCAGCTGTCAGAGATGATGGACCTTTGCCCTACCATCCTCATAATCTGCGGCTGTCATAAACCGAATCAAAAACAAACCCCAAATCGAATAAACCGAATCTGAAATTAATCCTTGCCCACGAGTATAATCCAAAGGTCATTCTATTTCCAGCACATTCATGCCATGGCCCATAAATGGCATCTCTCTTGTATCCGTAAATACGACAGATCAAGCCACAGAGGCTTCTTTCTCGACTAAATCCTTCGGTAATCTGTTGCCAAGCCCATTGAACAAACATCCCGTGTATCTTTTGAGTACATTTCCAACCAATTTCGCCTCTTAAATACCTTCCTGTCACCACCTGAATGCGAACATAATATCGCCATTAGTGAAAGGCTTCAATAGAAGCGACGACATCGTCGACTGGCACTTTCCACATGAGTACCTGACGGGCGTGTACGTACTCTTGTATCTTTGCTCCATAGACGAACACACATTATCGGTATCGTTTGTGGGAAGATGGGACGGAGAGCGTGGAGCGAGTGAAGTCAAGGACGATAACTTGCCAAATCATATTAGACGTGGTTTAATGAAGAGTGATCAGCTTAAAAGAAAGAACGGCAAACAATAAGAAATCCCTTTTTTCTCCAGCACACCACCGTGCACAAGGGGAAGCTGAAGTGATGTCTGATAATGTAACCTGATTCATGACGGATTCATGGCTGTCTTGTTGCTTCGGATGGTATATGTAGGCGAGGTGTCAATTTCAATGAGTTCGCTTTGACGTAAGCCGTCTGCGATAGTCGTCATCGGGCGGAGAGGCAAATTACCTCCGTATGGAGACGATAATTCTCTTAACTTCAATTTCAAGCAGACTTGCGGTAGATTTTGAATGAAAAACGCCACAAATTCGACAGAAACACTCTTCACACGGTAGAACTTGAAGTTTGAATACAGACGCTTGTCTGAGCTCAACTCAACTCAGTTCAGCTCCCCATTCTTCATCTGAATAGGCACGACATGACACATATAGTTGATTCACCCCTCACTCGTCACATTCTTAACCCAATTCTCTATTCATCGCCACACAAGGCAGGCAGGTAGGCACCCGCCACCGCCACCCACCATTCATCCGCAAATCAAACAAAGCCAGCTCTGAATCCCAATTTGGTCACAAATTTCTGCTTTAGCCTCTCCTGAATAGGAGATCATCAGACCAAAGAATTCGCCACGAAAACCTCACTTACACCCCCACATTCAGCGAGCACACAAATCTTTATAATTGGCTTCAGTTCGCCACACAAAAGGAGACACTAATTTATTTTCACAATGAGCACCTTTCCGTGAAGAAAACTATTCAACCCTCCAGCGCGCAGCCTCCCAGTCAGTCTGCTTCACTTCTATTAAGACGTGCTCATCCAGAAAATCTCCGCCAAAGAACGAGAAGCTGTCTAAGTCGTCGCCGTCACGCGGCCCTCGAGAGGAAATCTTCTTTTTCTTCGGCTCAAATTTAAAATGAGAATTTTCCGTAATGAGGAGCCACGACAAACTTTCCCGCGACCGCCCCCCCCCCCCCCCAACACACACACACCATAACTAATTCAGGTAACGATCAAAAATAATGGAGTTCATCCTGCATGTCGCCCGGCCACCCGCCCACTTTCAATTATCCTCGTTTCCCTTAAGCCACGTGATGTCCTCGTTTTATCTCTTTCAGATATCTTCAACATAGCGAGCCCTCCCCCTCCTTGGTGAGGTGCACGAAATTGCCTTAATTTTTAATCTCGCCGCGTCCATCTTGCGGGGCAGACGCTGACTGACTTGCAAGGCCCACCGGCAGCATTGTCCACACCCCGGCAGTTGCTAATTGCTTGCAGAATCTCAATGGGGCACAGAGCACACACTGGAGATGATGGCATCCGACCGAGCCGTGACCCGCCGACCCTTAGTCGGGAGCCATCTGTCACCGACCCATAACCTGACCGCACACGTCTTTCACACAGCACAGCGCACAAGACAGCGAAGACGTTAACGACTGACGCTGATGGTGTGCACCTGAGTAGTGCTTTGAATTATGGTCCTTACGGTTGCGGTACGTTGTGTGCATTCCCGGTGCTGTGGACTGAATGGCGAACCGATTTCAAAGGATTCTAATTGATTGCACATGGATGGATGTGCGGCTGCCGGCTCGCCCTGGGACAACATTCGGTTGACCTCAATCCGGGTGCCCGATTGAGCATGTGACGCGACCACTATAGGCGATTGAAGTAAAGATTATTCGAGCAATCGGCCCCTCAACCTTGGGCGCTGGCAACAAAGGATGTCAGTGTCAACGTCAGCAACACTCTGACGTTTTTCAATTTCACTGGCAAACCGCTGACCGCACAAAGGAGGCGTTTTAATTGAGGTTGGGCAATTATGTTTTGAAGGTTGACGGATCGATATGCAGAGCGAGTGTCTGCAATGAAGGTCATGCCTTGAGGGTCCACTTCGGTGACCTGGTTAGCAGGTAAAATGAAATCTATTGTCTTTTGAAATGGAGCTGTTGTGGGGTGGTGGGTGTCATCTGAAAAGATTCTACTTGTCTGAGCAGTTGCTCTGTGCATGGTCCTATCTCGAACGAGGGGTTTCTGGTGACCGTGAGTAGGACACGTTGGATTGTCTATTCACACACATGACACTGATTTTTCCACCTTGTTTATGATCAGCTTCTTCAGCTTCTAAATCGAATGCATCACTGCAGGCCCAGGTCATGACGGTAAATTCATGACGCTACAACTTGCGAAAACCGAATTCGCAAAATCGACTGCCTGACTGACTGAGGTGCACGTTTCTACATACAGCATCGGGGTTAGGTCAGATTTGGCACTTCGTCCAAGTCGAAATATTGGTCGATTGACGACCGACTATCGTGGACGCAAATCTGAGTAACACACTGCAATGTGTCGTCTTGGTGGTCGCCGTGGCGTAGTGGGTAAGTGCGTCGACCCACACGCAGAAGGTCTAGCTTTGATTCCCGGACGGGATACTTAGCATTTTTCCACATCATCTTCGAGTTGCTGACGACACTGAAAGAGTACAAATTGTATACTCTCTCTCGCCGTTCGGTAACAAACTGTAGGCCCCTTCTACTCATGAGAGAACGCACAACACGAGTAGTTGTTGTAGAAGATAGGCCCTGGTCCCATGTGGACTGTAGTGCCACTCGATTTTAATTATTGAGTCCCCTTGTTAGGACGCTTATGGCCACACTAAGTAACGCATTTGAGAACGCAACGCATTTGAGAAAGCAACGCATTGAGAAATGTGACCTCTTTCAAGAGACCAGCTACGTCCTGCTCATTGATCATCCCTTTTCAGCTGTTTGGTGCCGAAACAAGGATGTTATGCCAGATGAGGAAGCTCTTGATCGTTTCGAGAAAAACAACTTTAGTTTGAGGTTTTATGCATCAGTCTGTGAACGGATTTCACATGTATATCGCTGGTCCATGTAAAGCGTATAGACAACACGGCTCCGGTCTAAAAAAAAAACGTTGTAGTCGACCTTATGGTGAATACAACCACCAAGCGCGTTCGTTTTTTCGGGTCCTGCTCACGAGCATTGGTTGAATTTGTGTTGGAAACAGAACATAAGCTTAAATTCTGAAAAGCCTAAAATCCCGAAAAGCAAAAATCCCAAAATGTGCAAAGCATTAAAAAGTCAAACTTCCAAAATGCCCAAATGCTGAAAAGGCTTGTGTCCCGAAGAGACAAATTCTTAAGCGCCGTGAATTCTGAGAGACTGAGATCCAAGAATTGCCAAAATCCCGAAATGCCGAAAACCATGAAATATGGGACCATCTGTCACCTAAGAGTCTTCTCAAAACCCTACAGCGACTGCAAGGAATGTGGTTGTTAGTGAAAGGGGGCAGGCTCATACTCCTTAGTACTGTTTCATTTTGGGATTTCGATTTCGAAAGTAAATTTTTTGGCTTTTCAGGATTTTGGAAATTTGGGCATTTCGGGATTCAAAATTTCGGGCTCTTCTCTGAACTTATTACAGCCTTCAATTATGTTCTTTCTGTCGAAAAAAAGTCTAGCCGTGATCTATCATGACATGTCAGACAAAAGACGTCACCGTCGACAGCCATAAGTTTGCAAGGAGCTTACACACCTCGGCTCAAACGTGAACTCTGCAAACGACATCTTAGCGGAAATTCGACCTAAAATTTCCCTCGGCAAAAGAAGCCATTTCGGATTTTAAAAACTCCAAGCGTGAACGACCAAGATCATGCTTTAAAAGACGCTTATCCTGTCAATCTTACAATTCGACTTGGACAACTGGGACGATAAGCGAAAAGGCTGAGCGGAATCTCGGGGCCTTTCAGAGAAAAGAAAAAACCTCCGGCGTATTTTACGGTCCTGTCTGTTAGGAGGGCGAATGGGAGTGAAGGCACATCCACGAACTCTACGTGTTGTATCGAGATGTGGAAGTAGTTTGAAAGACAAAATACCGTGGACTACACTGACTAAGCCACTTCGAGCTAATGGACAATAAGGCTCAAGCTCAGAGATCCTTGGAATCCCAGCCTTCAAGTTCCAGGAGGAGAAGTATGGTTAAGCCCCGGTATAAAGGCTCGTTGATCGCGGACGTTTCGGAACTTGGTTTGAATGGATGGGAAGAGAGCACTCGCAATCAGTGAGGATGGAAGGCAACATTAGCTAAGACTTTGAGCCTATATAGGTTGCCGGTCTGACAAGTTTCTATTATTCCTGCAAATAGACTCGGAAACTATTTGAAATGAAGGTTTTCCCCTAAATGTAATTCAAATCTAAGACCTGCAAGGTTCACGACTGTGAAGAGGTAAAGTTGTCGTAGATTTGGAGAAGGCCAGCGACCGCTTCCCTGGGGGTAAATTCTAGGGTGTTCTACAGGAGTATGGAATTAATGGTCGCCTCTTCCGCAGTATAAACAAACTGCAACAACCGTGTTCTGATATACGACAGTACATCGGCACCGACACCGAGGGTCCGTCTTGTCACCTCTGCTTTTCATTATGTACTTGGAATGAATTTATGGAGGCCTTATATTGGGATATTTGAGAGTGATTCATCTTCTTTTCGGAGGTAGCTTAGTTGTCTTCACAAGGCCTGTAAGAAAACCAGGGAGTGCTCGATTGGTTTGTGGCCGTATGTTATGATGCTAGAATGAAGTTTAACGTGGACTAGTTCGAAGTTATGGTCATTTCCCAAACCCCAGTCCTCTTGAAACAGCTGGAGATGTTAAGGAGATTGAAAATCAGTGAAATCGTCTTACTATGGAGTGACATGAGGGGCAACACTGAGCATTCTTGTAGGATTGGCCAAGCTGGTTCAATGTCGAAGCAGCTTGAGAGATCAGTAATCTCGCCGTTCGGAGTCGCAAAAACTGAAGGTCCCTTCAACTCGTGAGAGAACAGTAGCACGCACAACACGAGTAGTTCTTGTAGAAGCTTGGCCCTGGTCCCTTGTGGGCTGTAGTGGCACTCAATGACTGAGAGATCAGTAACAAGGTAGACCAAACTTAGTCTCGAAGCCAAGTCATCGGTTTTCAACTCAATGGTTGTTTCAACTCTCAGCTACGATAATAAAATGTGGGTACTGCCCGAAAATAAAAAATCGCGAAAACAAGCTGCTAAGATGAGATTTCTCCAGGCCGTTGAGGAGGTTACTCACCGGAATAGGCTGACGGTGCGGGAGAGCTCGAGGCTTAGCAGCTACTTTTTCGGACGGCGAGAGTATTGGTTTGGCCATGTGGTATTTCTATCCCCTTCATCGAGGAGTGCCATCATAGACGCCATCAGATAGGCGATCGCTCGGCGGACCTAGACTCCCCTAGTTGCGTCTGGAAAGATCTCCTGATGAGTTACAGTCGATGGCAACGGATTGAGTGGACTGATGTCTGCATTGCCCACGCTCCTCCTAGATTCCTAATAAACAAATGTAAAACTTTCCTTAACACCACTGAACAGAAAGGGGTCTTTGGGCAGTAAACTGTGACCCGCACAGTCTCAAAATCACTTCCTTCCCTCACCCAACCTGCCACAATTGGCAATCCTCAAGAGTGCAGCTTCATTTCCGTTCACGTCGCCGGCTACAAATGAATTCTCGAAACTGTCACTTACCAAAACTACAGAGTTCCTCATTCACGCAAACTAATCCACCCCCCAAAGCGATGAAAGGAAACAATTTCCCATACAACATTCGCCATCTTCACCACGCCTACTAAAATATCACCTCAAGGCAAAAAAAAAATGCTTCTCCCTCCTCCCCTCACATCAGAGGCTTTCAAGACTGACGCCCAAAAGATGCAACCCAACGCCTCCTCCTCCTGATCTCAGAAAATTAATTCAATAACCGGTATCAAGCGATTTACGCACCCTTTCCATGTCAATGGCGTCGTGGCGATGACATCATCTCTCAAGATAATCACCTCCAAGGAACCCAGGCAGCCACCCTTCGACGCGCATTCGCTCAGGCTGTCGTTCGGGATGTGCGAGGACGCGGAATACGATTATCCCGAAATGGGCGCACAACACCACTGCAGCACAGAGCTCCTCCATAATTCACCAAAAATATGCAAAACACAATCCTGCTCAGAAGCCGCGCCAAACGAGCAACTCCCGTCGGAACGCTTTGCCGCCGCTTCAGAGCCCTGGAACTAATTCGCTCCAACTACGCGAATGCCACTCGGCTGCTGCTGCAGCCGAAATGCTAAGCGCATGCAATCTGATGAGCAGCGGGTTTAATTTCCTGTGTGCCGGGGTTGCTCAGCGTCGAGTGCACAACAAAAGGCTTCAAAGCGGTCCACCCCACCGCCAATTTCACCGATGATCATCCTTCTGTTCGAACCACCCCCGGATGTGCGTACAGATTTCCGGGTGGTGGTGGCGGTTCAATTCGTTTGTCCAAGTGGCCACTCATTCGCTTTCCGGCACGTGTGTCGGTGTGTCCTGCGTAACCGTTCGCTAAAAAATATTCTTTTTAATGAGTGGATAGAAATATTAAATTTTTTGCTCCGCTCACTTCACCCTGCCCACTCGAGTGTGCAACACGAGTTTCCAATTTGATAGCCAGACTCAAAGGCAACCCCTTGCACGAGTAACGGGTGCCGGCGGAGTGGGGGGAGGGCTTAAGCACTTGTTCACATTCACAATTAGTTGCGAGATGAGCTCATTGTGCGTGCGTATCCCCGTCAAAAGGATAATGAATGAGGACTCGAAACTGATACTCGTACACAACGCCAGACGGATGGCATGGTTGAATGGAAAGTTGTTATCATCGCTTCGCAAAGAATTTCCCTGCTCAGCTTCCGGTTGGTTGTCGTTTTTGTTTTCAGCTGTCAGCCCGGTGGGTTGAGGGCTGTACTTGGAAATCATCGAATTGCCCTGGGAAACGAGGGAGGAAACGCGTAATGACGGAGTCGCTATTCGCGCGAAAGTAAAGCATCCTTGAGCTGAATGCAAAAGGGAAACGGAAGTAATTGCGCTTAACTCCAAAAGATAAATGAGAATGGTGATGTTTTGCCGACGATATGAAATTCATCCTCAATCTGCAGGTGGTCGCTGGTTTGAGAAATGCGAGTAGTTGGCAGGGGCCAGACAGAGAGGCCTTTGAAATATTTTCGAGGAGCTCTCTCGAGTGGCAGGGTCAAGTTTTTGATGTGTACGTGGTGCGGATGCTGTAGATGTGATTCGGGATGAGAATTGGCGGAGGGGGAGTATCAATTTTGATTGGATTTAGTTTGGCATCCATGCGAATGAACTGTCAAGGAACCGCATTTTTAGCGTGAATCAAGGAATGTAAATAGGGATGTCCACCTAGATAACGTCACACTTCCAAGACAGACTTGTCGAACTTGTCCAAGACGTTTTATAGATCTGACAGATCAGAACTGATAGTATGGCTTTTTTTAACTGCTTAAGAAACATTTCCTCAGAGGGCTAACAGCAAAACTGTCTTTTGTCGAACATCGCGAGATTCAATGGAAGTCTAGAAGTCGGCGTCGATCAGCATACATTTCCCAAAGGGATCTCCAATTCACTGCTTTAATTCGCGCACACTAAGGAGGGCATGGCTTGTGACGTTTTAGTCGAGGGGCTCCTGTGTTGCCAAGGACTCAGAATTACAAGTAATGCATATTCGGGCAGTTTCTTGTTTCACATGGAACGTTACATTAGCTTACCCACTTGCAGTCACCGTGACGTAGTGGGTAAGTGCGTCGACCAACATGCAGAAGACCTGGGTTCGATTCCCGGACGGCACCACCTACTTCGAGTTGCTGACAACACTCGGAGAGTACAAATTGTCTATGAAAAGCTTCTCAAATCTCGCCGTTCGGAGGCGGCAAAAAACTGTTGGTTCCTTCTTCTCGTGAGAGAACAATAGCACGCTAGGCCCGGGTCCCTACTGGACTAAAGTGCGACTCAATTATTATTATTTAATTGAAAATAGAACAAAAAAATGCAGAGACCTCTGACTGTGATGGGAGGATCTTTGAGAATTACGTGTGAAACATAACGTTGTCCAAATGCTCGCTTCGGCTTCGGTGGTATATCTTTATCTGAATTTGAGACATAATTGAGATACAGTCCGGGGTGGACCTGGGTATCCACAAATATGCGTCTCCAGCCAACACGATCTTTCGCCATCTGCCACACAGTTGCGCACTCCAAAGTGGTTGAGGTCCTATGCTAACTTAAGAGCGCCACCTCAGCCTAGGCCGTTCTCTGTTGCGTTATCACAATGCCTCGGAGTTATGGACTTTTCAGGCCGGAGCAGTGGTGTCCATACGCTCTACATGATCTAGAAATCTCAAGCGCTGTATCCGAAGACGCTTGACTAGGGGCATGTCGCTGTACAGCCCATAAAGTTCTTCGCTAAATCTTCTTCTCCAGATGGCATCAACGCAAACAGGACCACAATCGCACGCAGAACTTTTTTCTCATACGGAAAGGAGGACGGGGATGATCAAGCTGTTGTACAAAGCCAAGTTTGTCCTTCGATAGGGCCTCTTTACCCAATTGCCTCTTGAGCCCCAAGAAGCAGCGATTGGCAAGAGTGATTCTGCGTTTGATTTCGGTACTCGTGTTATTGTCCCTGTTTACCGCAGAGCAGAGGCAGACGAAGTCCTTGACTACCTCGAAGTTTCTGCTGCCTAGTGTGACGCTCTATCCGAGACGCCGATGTTGTGTGTCCTTCCCTAATGACAGCATGTACTTCGTTTTGCCCTCATAAACTACCAGACCCATTTTATCCGCTTCCGCTTCAATGCCAGCAAACGCCTCATTCACGATTCGCTGTGTTCGTCCAATCACGTCAATGTCGTCAGCGTAAGCCAGTAACTGAACTGACTTTTGGAAGATCGTGCCTCTGGTGTTGACTTGTGAGTTACGCACGATCTTCTCGAGGATGATGTGGAAGAAGTCACATGACAGTGCGTCGCCTTGTCTAAAACCCTTTTTGTCATTGAAGCTCTCGGTGAGTTCGTTTCCGACCTGATGGAGCAGTAAGAGCTCTCTATCGTCAATCTGATCTGAATTTGGTAGGTTTGCGAAAATTGGACAAGGCACTGTGTAGTTGGTCTCTTAGCACGATCTCGTATGCCGCCTTGAAATCGATTGGTGCATCTGCATTTTTCCAGGATTTGCCTCAGTGTCTGACCTATAGTGGACAACCACAGCCTGAAGTGGACATAAAATAATCTCTCAGATTGTCGGCATTAAGGGGCAGAGAGAATCTGATGCGCCATGGAAAGGGAAACAGGCCCCTCTGTGGTTGACGCAGTTGTAGGGGCCTGCTTTCATATCAAACAGGCAAATGACTTTTAGGGGGCGAGGCTTCTTCCGACAATGTCTAGTGCATGCGCCAAATAAGACAATCTCTGCTTGTCTTAAGAAATTCTGCAAACAGTCCATTTGAGAATTCAGTCTCGATGTTGATACCTTGACCGCGTCCAATTTTGGAGAACGGCAGTTTTGTCCACCATGGTCCAAGTTGAGTGGAACATTCCCCTTGACAGGGTTTCTTGGGTCGATATTGCCGTCTAATTGAAAATATTTTTTTTTTAATTCGTCTGGGACTCTTCTACGCTTTCGTTCAGACAGGTTTCCGTTTCTATCTTTTGTCTATCTAAAGCAAAGCTTGAATAAATTAAGGGGCACATTGAACAGATTTGCTCCATAAACAGCTCTACGCCTCCTGCTGTATGATAGACACCCATATTAGAGTGCAGAGTGAGCTGGTGCAACTAACAACTTAAGCAACCGATTGGGGACCACGGAGTCCACTCTGCGTCTTGTCTTCATTAAACTTCGGTTGTGTTTCCAACTACGCCTTTACCCATATAACTTCTGAGTCTGCTTCCCTTCTCATCCGTATCATTGCACTCATGCCTCCAAAGCCTGACTTTAATTTTGAAGTGTTGAAGAAACAATCCGCAACAGCCACGCTCCTCTCACCCTATACCAATTTCCATCCTCACCATCCAACCAAAACTTTCAAATCGAAATTCCTAAGACCCCAGTACAGCACAAGCAGAGATGCATGTCAACCCCCACCACCACCCATCCGTCCCAAGCGGAGCTAAATTGCCTTTTACCTCTCGCTATGAAAACAATCAACCCCGTGTCATCAACCCTATCCCAGGCAGACTAAGTTTCGGCGGCCAACCCATACGTTGTTGGCCGTCGACGCCACAATCTAACGACGATGCCAATTTAACAAAATTTGTAATGCAATCGCCGGTGTACACATGCCTCCGTAGATTGCCAAGTTCCTTGTGCGAATCCAGCTCCTGATGTCCTCGCACCAACACAGAAACACACACAGGCTGCAGAAAACAATCAATCCTCGACTGCCATCATCATAATTTTGTGATCAAGTCCTCCCTCGGGACTTCAGGACCAGCATGCAATTAACTTGAAACAATTCAATTTTACAGCGTCACACCGAAATTCATCCCCGTCGACAACAATGCACGCAACAGGAAGCGCACACACACCGACTGAGACTGCTGCTGTCCTCTAATTGTAAATATTAATATCCGAGTAACGAAGGCGGTGAAATAGCCAGTCAACGCGTATCTAGCGCCGGCCCACTGTGGCTGAGGCAGCGAAGGGTCCCGTGATGATGAGATGAGCGCGGTGCACGACGGGGCAGTTGGGATTGCATGAGAAACGAGGGCACAACGCTGAAAGGCGAGCGCGACTTGGCAGCGGTGGTGGTGATTTAATAGCGCACACCATATGCAAATCTTCTCATGCATTAAGGCATCCCTGCTTGAGGGCGCGTGTGCGTGTGTGTGTGTGGGTGAGTGTATGTGTATCTCATCACTTTGGGGGATTTTGATGAACATCCTCGTTACTTTTTCCTGCGCATCCCATCGCAACCCTTGCTTGCAGTCGTGACGTGGTGGCTCCATAATTTTCCCTCCTTCCGTCCTGTATCGCTTGACACACAGGATGAATGACACTCGTTAGAGGGGGATGCATGTGGAGTGGGAGGGTGTATAGGTATACGCTCAACTGACAGTTAAGACAAATACAAATCTGATTAGCTCAACGTCAAATATTTGTGTTGTGCGCCAAGCATAAGGCCGCACTCACACGCACTCCCGCGCACCCACGGCACGGAGATCACAGCGAGTGAAGGATCTGATGTTTAAATGATTAATTAAACGTTACTTTCAATGAGCCGCCTCTACGGAGAGGGAGGGAGCTCGTCACACGCTCATTAGTAAGCCTCGTGACGGGGTGAAGTGGCGCAGTGTCCTTGTTCCGCGGGTGGGTGAATGAATTGCCAACAATGGCAACTGTCAATAGGCTGCGATGACGGCTGGCTTTGCACCTTGCTCACCTCTCGGCGCGCGTAATGGCTCGAATTATGGGTCCCGTGAGTGCGCGGCGCGGTGTGTGAGCTATTTTAATTTCGTTAGAGCTTTTCAATTTACATGAAAGCATTGCGGGCTGTGGGAACGTTGGATTGATTGTGTCCTTAAGCCCCGCCACCCTGGCGCTGGTGAGTGGCTGATTATTGCAGGACGTGGACGAGGATTAGGGCAGCGCAGCAGTTGCGTGCACGAACGGATTAAGAGTTGCCATGCGAGAGTGGATTGTTGATGCCCAGGATGGAGCTGTTTGGCAGATTGTGGCTTGGGAACGTGTGAGTTTATTGAACGATGCAGAGCCAGTTAAGGACCAGGCTTCAGGATTTCGAAATGATGATGTACTTGTGTCGAGCGGTGCTTGAGCAGTTGAGGGTGATTGTAATGATCGTTGTCTGTCGAAATTTGTGGTTTCCTGATAGGGGCGCATGGCTACAGGAGACTGAAAATGGAGAGATCAGAGAGGGTGTATGTGCATATATCCATAAGGTTATTCTTCTGTTGATGCATCTTCATCTGCATAGGCTTGACATCCGATGTTGTGTGCCAGCTCTCATCTTGCATACTGAACAAGTTTCAAATTTTAGCTTGAATCTGGAGATCATAGCTCGTGTGACATGTCTTCAAATCAGCATTCCCGTCCTTTTCACGACGGCTTTGTGATGGGTCTCGTTGGAATCAGATAACAAGAGTCTGCATATCTAAAGACCACCTTGAAGACTTTGCCTCTCAACCATCCTCATCTTAGTCATCTGGGAAGTGGTTAAACAGAACCAAAACGGAGAATCATGCATCATGATGCCTGTGTGCACGATCACTTTTTCTTTAGGGTCAAGTTGGATGTTTTCAAACAATCTGCTTGAGACATCTATGGCATTCTTAGATTTCATCAGACCTGTAGGATCTGTAGGGTCAGAAGTTCCGGTTTCACTCTGACCATGCGGCAAGCCCCCTTCTGGGAGTTTCGTGGTGACTGTGGTTTAATCACAATATCAGAGGGAGCAGAGTCGAGGATGGTGTACTTTCCTGACTGACTTAGTTTATTGTTCACCCAAAACTAGGCCTGCGATAAAATGGTATATATCCTTTCTTCTATAGAGTTTAAATTTATCAGCTCGCCTCTTATCTTAAAGTTAGCCATGACATACGAGGGCTGTCTGATAAATAACCGACCTAACCATGATGCACGCGACTTTTTCAAATTTTTTTTTTTTCGTCTACAGCTATCAATCGGCGCCAAAACTCGGTCTTATTGCCTCTAAACTGAGCCAACAGAGCACTGGAAATGTTCATGCGCTCACGTTTGTGGTCTAGCGTAAGCAAACGCGGCACCCAACGCGCGGACAGCTTTCTCATGCCCAAATCTTGGTTTAATACGAGTATATGGCAAACACGTTCTTTTGACATCTTCATAATCTCAGCTATTTCTCTAACTTTAATCCGGCGGTCGTCTAGTACCAATTGACGAACTTTAGCGATGTTATCGTTAGTGGTTACAGTTTTTGGACGCCCAGGACGTTCATCATCTTCCAAGCTCCTGCGACCACGTTTAAATTCAGCTGCCCAAAATTTTACGGTGGTAAACGATGGTGCAGAGTCACCATACACAGAGTCCAACTCATCTTTGATTTGTGAAGGCGTATTGCCTTTCAAAAATAAAAATTTAATTACAGCTCGATATTCAATTTTTTTCCATTGATTTTTCATTCCACACTCACAAAAACGACTGTCAACAGATAATGGTGCAAGATAAATTTCTGAAATTTTGGCGAGTAGCTATTATAATATGCACAATTTGATGTAGAAACTTTTTTTTCACTTGTGCCGCTAGCTTCACGTTGAGGTCGGTTATTTATCAGACAGACCTCATATGATTGGTTCCGAAGATTGTAGTTCAATTTGCTGTAGTATGCCCTATATTTGCGACGAACGGGCTTCATCCACAAATTGCTTGAAAATTCTTTGTCCTGTTTTCTCCAGCAGCACGTGGAATCTATGTCTTAGATGTGGTTCCTGTTCGTTAGGTGTTACTAAAAAATGAAAATCACATTATGCTGCTAGATTGTCCCATTTTTGAACACAATTCCCTCCATTGAGCAACATTTCGTAAAGCACTAACTTAGGCAGCCTTTCTTGACTCATCCCTATGACTCTGACAACATAGACGAAATGCAGTTTAAGGGCGAGGCACTTGGTAGTTTGATGAAGTAGCGAAGAAATTTTTGGTCTACTTCGAATGAAGAATATCCCCCCCCCCCCCCC
>OX122882.1:5610199-5661424 GCA_944738645.1 Eristalinus sepulchralis | reverse complement strand
AGACAACCTGCAGACCAGTCTACCCTCCGCCATCGACTCTTACTCATCAGAAGCTTTTAGTAAGCGCATCAGGCGATTTCTTAGATTTGATCCAACAACCTCATCCTAAACTTGCCGAGTGGTCGCCTACCTGATGGAATTGAATCTAAGGCAAGCCTCGGAAGTCCTGAAGATGGAGACATCCATGCCGCGTAGCCAAACCAAAAAAGTAAGTTAATCCAAGAAGTAGCTGTTCACTATTAAACTCCTCCAGATCCATCGAGTTTCTCGGCCCTATCTCGACGAGTAACTCCAGCGGGGGGCATGTGGAAATCTCTTCTCGGACTAAGTCTTTTGGTTATTATGCACATAGGTATCTAGCGCGCGCTGGAGTTCCATCTCGAAGGATGTGAAGACAACTAAGTCATCTGCGGAATGAAAATGACTTACCCTCAGCTCCCACAATGTGAAACCAATCCTCGCTTCGGCTGCACTGCAACATCCAGTCCATGTAAGTAACGAAAAGAAGAGGTGACAAGACGCACCCTTGGTGAAGCTTAAACGCCCATGGTAAAAGGTCTTGATTTACTACCACTTTCCCGAACACAGCTGCTGCAGTTGTTGTAAAGAGATTGAATGACACTTCACAGGAGACCATCAAACCCACGCTGTTGTAGAACACTTCAGAGTTTGCCTCGAGGAACTCGGTTTCTCGGTTTCTACAAAAGAACTCTAGACTCCCAAACCTTCTCAA
Source organism: Eristalinus sepulchralis (assembly GCA_944738645.1). Classification (NCBI taxonomy): domain Eukaryota; kingdom Metazoa; phylum Arthropoda; class Insecta; order Diptera; family Syrphidae; genus Eristalinus; species Eristalinus sepulchralis. Next base: position 5,660,691 of record OX122882.1, on the reverse strand, counting down.
GTATTATTCTCAGAGTTAAAAGCTGGTCGAGTGTATCTCTAATAATACTTGAGTTGCACAACAGTGCACAAGTGCCTGACTTTTACAACAACTACTCGTGTTGTGCATGGTACTGTTCTCTCACGAGTAGAAGCTACATACAGCTTTTCACCGACTCCGAACATTGAGATTTGTGATGCTTTTCATAGACGATTGATACTCCTTGAGTGTTGTCAGCAACTCGAAAGAGGTGTTGCCGTGAAAAAAAATGCTAGGTGCCCCGTCCGGAATCGAACCTAGAACTTCTGCGTGTGGTTGGGTGTATTTCTGGTTTAACGAAAACCGAACTGTTCATTCCCCACCGTGTACTCAACTATGGCTCTGAACGGGCCTCCTGCATCTCAGCGTTTACCTTACCTGGGAGACTTAAAAGTGATGTGCCCCGGTAATTGGAGCAGTCCCTCTTGTCCGTCTTTTTTAAAAGAGGAGCAACCACTCTAAGCCGGCCAGTACCGAAATCAAACTCTTGCCAATCGCTGTTTCTTTGGGCTCAAGAGGCAATTGAATAATAAAGCCCTCCCTCGAAGGACCAAGCTTGCTTTATATAACAGCTTGATCATCCCAGTCCTACTCTTAGTCCTTTCGAGAGAAAAATTTTGGGTGCGATTTTTGATCCTGTTTGCGTTGATGGCATCTGGAGAAGAAGATTTAACGATGAACTCTATGGCATATACAGGTCACCTCGATGACACGAGAGAGACACAAAACTGCCTCCTAACCCACGGCCTTAGGCATTTTTGGCCGTATTTAATGCACACCGTCGGACTGGCCATTTTAAAGCGATGCAATCGACAAAGTGACTTCCACCGTTGGACCAGTCTCTGCCCTGTTCGGGATTGAGCAGCTCGGAAAAGTGCTCGCTCCACCTTCGCAAGATAACCTCCTCAGTTGAAAGAAGCACAACATTTTTGAATTTGACTCCTTCGGTGATATTAAACTTCCTTCCTCTGAGTCGGCACATGGCTTGCCAGGACACCTTCTGAGTAGATCTATGGTCGCTTTCCAACTACTTCCGTCCTAGACTGTTCTTTGGCTTCTCGCACAGCCAATTTGCAAATTATTTTTGCCTTAGTGTACCGCTCATGAAAAGCAGGGTTTCCCAAGAGAATACAATTCCTGCAGGTCTTCTTCACTTCTTATTCTCTCTGAAGACTTCTTGAACTCCGTGTGGTTTTAAATACGCAGTTCTTTTCTGACCACCAGTCACCACTCCAAGCCGCTTAAGCTCACAAACATCCCCAACTTTGGTAATGGCAGTTTTGAAAACACTCGCCATTCTGTGGTGGAAGAGTTGGAATTTGCTCAACCCTTTCGAATATGTGTGGAGCGAAATGTTGCCGCACCCCACTGCTCTGTAGTTTCTCCCATCGTATGCGTTTCCGCCTCGACAGGAGTTGTAACACATCACTCAATGAGTCTCTGGACTAACCAATAAAAACACATTTTCTGGATAAAATTCGACTTTATTCATCAAAATAGTTTCTTGAAAAGTGATACAATCAGTCCAACGCCCACTCTAAAATTTCGATACATTTTTTGGAGAACGATTTGCCTTTGGCCTCAAAATAGGCTTTATTTTCGGCGATCACCTCATTCTTTGAGCCATATTTTTTTTCCGGCGAACAGCCTTTTGAAGTCTGGAAAGAGGTAGAAGTCACCGGTTCAGATCTAGGGAATAAGGTGGGTGCGGAAGCGATTCAAAGCCCAATTCGTATACGTTGCATTGTCTTTGTGGAAGAGAATTATTTTCTTCCTCATATGAGACCGCTTTTTTACAATATCTTTCTTTAAATGCACCAAGAACGCCATGTAGTGTTCGCTGTTTATCCTTTTGCCTTTCTCAAGATAGTCGTTGAATACAATTCCGCACTCGTTCCAAAATACGAATGCCATAACATTGCCAGCCGACCTTTCTGTTTTTGAATGCCTTGGGCGTAGTTAGTAGTTCACCGTCTGCTGTCCACTCTGCTGTCTGCCGGTTTGATTCTGGTGTGATGTGGCGCATTTTTCATCCGTTTGGACATTCCGATGCATAAAGTCCTTTTTATTCTGGTGACACAGCACCAAACAGCTCTAAGAATCATTGATACGTTGTTGTGCTCGGTTCATTGTGAGAAAATCGCGGCATTCATTTCGAAAACAACTGGACAAATGTTCGCGCAAAGTAGTGGACACACTGCCTTCTGATATCTTTGACCTATAGCTTACATTTCACGCAATTTCAGTTTACGGTTTTCGAAACCGATTTTGTGCACTTTTCTGACGTTTTCAAGTGCAACCATCTCACTTGGCCTTCCAGAGCGTTCGGCATCGTTGCTGTCTGTACGGCCGCGCTTTAAGTCAGCATACCACCGAAAAATAGTTGTTTTTGATGGAGCAGAGTCGGTAACACTTTTCAAGCCTTTGCTGAGCTTGCACGGTATTTTTTCCCTTTATAAAAGCAGCGGGTAGTCAACACACGAAATTCTGTTTTTTAAATTGTTTTAAAAATCGCAAAAGTAGCGTCACTTAAAGCACCTAATAATGTGATTGTCATGAAAATTCGACAGGTTACACTTAAATGTTTCTATGGGTAATCAGTAAGATACAGTGTACACAACACCAGGTGGTGGTCAGTTGATAGTTCAGCCCCACTCAATGCAAAAACATCACAAGCCTTACGTTTCACACACGCCTGCTGCCACCTTTTAATCCTGGCTTCAAATAAGGCTGTGGCATACCTGCGTATGCGGTATTCGCGGCTGTCTTCATTCGCGTCGTCATTTTAGGGGGTGCGCCTTCGTTAGTCTCGATTGGATTCCACCAAATCTTCGCAACCTTGGAAGGCCGAAATCACACTCATCTTCGTCTTTGTTTCATTTCACAATGCCCTCGAAAAACCTAACTAAAGCCCACGATAAGACCGCAACAATATTCCGTCCCACGGTTAAAACGGAGATTATACTGCCATGACCTACAGAGACAAATTTTAAGCTGTTTACAAAGCGATTTCCCATCTCCACTGCTACACGTCCTAAAGTCGCCTTTAAAGGCCAAGGTTTCCACTGCTAATCAAACATTCCCCTTCTCTACCCCTTTTCCGAAGCCACCAGCACGTCCCATGTCACACTGTCATTATCAATGGTCTTAGAGACCCAAACAAATTCCGGTATCCTGCGGCCTGCGAAGCATTCCATTTCAACTAATTTAGATATCCAGCATGTGTCCCCGGCCAGGGCGAACAGACGACACAAATAAAGCAAACAAAAAAAAAATAACCCACTCCCACTCACATCGCCACCGACGAATGCCCGACAGTGACATGGGCTCTTAACGGGGAACAAGCGCACTTGTCAGACCCCTGTCATCTTAGTTAAATTAGGCAAGAGTCCTTAACTCCAGACAAAAGAGCCTCAGCAACCATTAAGTCACCGTCCCCACGCCAGCGGATTTATTCAGTTTTTTGTTTTTCAACGGCAACTCCATCTCCATTTCAAAAATCAAACAAAACGTCCTAGAGAACCGGAAGCAATAGATGAGGGGCATGCAACCCTCGTTCGTTTTCCACTGCTCCTCCTCGGCACCGATGGTGCATTCGGAACGAGCTACGATTAAATATTAACAACCCCGCAGTTAACAGAATTCGCGCGTTAGCCAGGCATCGACGGCTTCTTGTGGCATGTTGCCAGCTTACTCCTTGCGCTTCCTTTTCTGCTTCTCCTTCATTTGAATAAGTCCACTGACCTATTTGGGAACCGAAGTCTGCTGGAATCCCCATTAAGGGGTGACGCCGACGGCGCCGCCTGACCAAACTGGAAACCAGCCTTTGCGTCGTCAACACGCGGGCCTTGCTCAGGATGTGCTATCGAGTTGCATGTCGAGTGTATCACCTTTGGGCGCCAGTAGCGAACAACAAAACCACCGACACATTGCGAAGAGTCAGCCAAAGGAACGCCAAAGGGTGAGCGGGCAACGAGAGTGCTGGGACGGTCGGTGAAGGCAGGCGTAATCAAATTCTAACGAGAAGTGAAAACATTAGGACGTGCTTAGCCAGTTAGCCAGTCAACCAGGCCGCCAAGCAACCAGGCAGTCAGACAGTCAGTCTACCCCGGAGGCCACTTTGGCAGAGCATTTAGCAGCCCTGTGAACGGTAATGGAAGTGCACGAGGACCTCGGTTCGGGGATTATTGCCGACCGACAGTGAAGGCTAATTGCAGATGAACAGCACAGACACTGACGACGATTATTGCATCGTCCTCGCTGCCGCTTTCGGTCTGCAGGACGTTTTTATTGTTATGAGCAGTTCTTGACTCTCGGCGTTCGATTCTGGTGTCGAGTGACGGACAGCGTGGTCACCGTCAGTGAACGTGATGGGCGTGCAGATGACGACACTGGTGCGCTCCTAAGGGGAGTTATTCATTTTTAATGTGATAATGGCAGCGTTTTGTAGCTCTCCGGCGCAAATGCATGCTGAGTCAGTGGGTGGGGTCTGTGTGAAAGGAGCTGACGGAGCGGACTTTATGGACTTCAATGTACGACAAATGACCATGACCTCGTCGTGCTGTCTTGCGTTGAGCTGACTCAGGAGTGCTGTGAGTGTTGATTTGCATTCAGTGCGGGAGACGCTGATGGTGGGTGCCTTTATTGCAGATGTTCTCGTACCTTTACTGCGCTCCGTTATGTGGTCTCGTTACGTGACCGCCGTCAGTGAATCATAGGAATATTTCAGCGAAAATGGGTCACCGAATGACGTGGCTTTGGAGGCCGTGCCAGTTATGTTCCTTTTCTGTACGGCTTCCGATTTGTGACTTTTGAATTGGAGCTGGATGATGATGGTGGATTTTGGGGAAGTGAGTGATAAGAGGGAGTGGGTTGGATCACATTGGGAACATGTCCCCGCCTCCAACTGAAGATTTGCTTTGTTGCGGTTCTTACGAGTAAGAAATGAAGGGCCTTGTGGAAGCATGCACAGCATGATATAAGAGAGCGGAAGGGTTGATACCTGTGAAGGGATGGTTCATGGGAGGAAAAGGAACTCTGAGTGGAACTTGTGACAATGAAAATAGGCAGCAGATCAACCCTGTTAGGAGCTCATAGCCTTTTTAAGGGCTTGAAATCAATTGACCTTAGGTGGTAAAGAAATTGCCAAGCAAGAGAGATCCCAAACCCATCAGCATTTTGGATATGATCGTCCTTACCTTGTTTCTTTGTGCTCATCGGGGTGCTTCTTTGGGTTAGTGAACATGCCCTCCAGCTTGCTTGGTGCCTCGTCAGTTGTATCCAGTTGCGCACACCCAGCTCACTGAGTTCCTTCTCCACTTGTTTCGGCAATAAGAATCTAGCATGGCTCATTTTGTATTGGCCTAATGGAGACTTCGTGAAGAGTTTGTATGACATTAACCGGTTGGAACAAGAATTCAGTGGAATGAGGATAAAGTATTGGGACGAAGGCAGCCTTATCCCCAACTTTTGTTTTTTTCTTCGTGTCAACATTTTCCTTTTGAAACTTGAGAAAATGTCAAAATTTACAAAGAGGATCAAATCCGCATCAATTGCGTATGCTATCTGCAAGAGGTGCTTTGCCGCTTAAGAACTGCAAAAATTTCAGAAATTGTCAATCTCCTGTCCACCACTTTGAAGGAGTTTTTCTGCCCGGTACCAAATATTGATCTAATAATAAATTAGAAGCACTTCAGTCCACGAGGTACCAGGGCCTAGTTTCTTTAGCAACTTCTCGTAATGTGCGTGTTCTCTTACGAATGAAAGAGCCTAAAGTTTATGCAAACTTCGAACGCCAAGATTTGAGAAGACTTAAAGGGAAATGAGAGTCAGCCTGTACCACTTCGACGTTATCCACCGCAAGTCATCTTTCGATAGCTTCATTGACATACACTGCTGGACAAAATAATAGGTGTACGTTTATTTTTATTTTTATTTTTTTTTGATATTTTGATTAAATATTAAAATCAAAACTTTATTTCAAAATGTTTTATTTTTAAAGTCATTTAAGACAAGAGAGAGAAGAGATTTTTGGTCCAGTTTGTGTTGATGGCACTTGGAGGAGAAGATTTAACGACGAACTCTTTGGGCTGTACAGTGACATGCGCCTAGTCAAGCGTCTTCGGATACAACGCCTAAGATGGCTAGGCCATGTAGAGCGTATGGTATGGACACCACTGCTCCGGCCCGAAAAGTCTTCGAATTTGAACCATTTGGACAACGCAACAGAGGACGGCGCTAGGATAAAGTGGCGCACACAAGTGGAGAATGACCTCAAACGACTTGGAGTGCGCAATTGGAAGCAGCTTGAGAAAGATTGTGTTTGCTGGATAGCCATGCTGGTTGAGGCCCAGGTCCACGCCGGACTGTAGCACCACAAGAAGAAGAAGTTATGTTTTGATCCAGGTGGTGAGTGACATATATTTCGACTTATCATCCATAAAACGTGGTCGCCGTGGCGTAGTGGTAAGTGCATCGACCGCCGCGCAGATGGGTTCGATTCCCGGCGGGAAACCTCGCATTTTTTCACGGCACCACCTCTTTCGAGTTGCTGACAACACTCAAAGAGTATTCATTGTCTATGGAAAGCTTCTCAAATCTCGCCGTTCGGAGTCGGCAAAAAACTGTAGGTCCCTTCTACTCGTGAAAAACAGTAGCATGCACAACACGAGTAGTTGTTGTAGAAACTAGGCCCTGGTCCGCTGTGGGCTGTAGTGCCACTCAATTATTATTATTATCCATAAAACCTGAATAAAGACTGTATGGAGAAAAATCAAACGGATCCGATTCAAAAACTCGCGACAACGATAATCCACCCGTTGTCTTTTCCACATCGGCTGGGGCAAGGAATTTGCAGGCCCGACCCACAATACTACCTACACCCACCGCCCAAAGAGGCGCTGACACTAATGGTTCCTGCCACTCAGTCTACGATGCGCTCAGTAGAATAAGTTGGATAAATGGAGATAGTGGCAGAGGGGCAGTCAAGTATCCTGCCGGAGTACCGCTTACGATAGTAAGGAGGCGGCACCTGGGGGGTCCCTGACAAGGAGCCAAAAGCAGCGCAAAGAGATCTTGAAAGAGGTCGAAGGCGCAAGCGTCGAAAGCTGTACCCCTTCAGTGGAGAAGCCAAAGAGAATCAGGACAGCAGAAGTTTCACCAACCGAAGCTGACTCATGCTCCGTAACCAACGCTGCCTCCTTTTCTGTTGGCTCCAAAAGGAAAACTTCCGCTGGTGGGCAGAAATTGACCTGTGCAAGAGAAGCCGCCAACAGGCACAAATGTACAAAAAAAGTACAAAAACCTAAATTGTAATTTTCTTGTTAGTGAGTGTATGAGCTTGTGGTATGTTCCTTTAAGTATTTTGAAACAAATATCTTGAACATTTTGCCATAATTGCGTTTTGTTCGATGATACCATGCCAGCGTTTCTTCCACTCCTCGAAGTTGTTCTGATATGCTCTGTGTGGTGAGCCCTTGATCTCTCTCAGCGATTCGGTTTGTATCCCCTCAATCGTTGCAAAACGCGGTCCTTTCATGGGCATCTTCAGTCTTTGGAAGAGAAAACAGAAAACCGTGGCTTGTGGTGTTGCTTTTGGATAAAAAAAGCTACGTCAAAATTCAGCAAGTTTAGAACGAACTTCGCTGCCACACGCTTCACGCCCAGGATTTCCGAAAAAATTGAATGGCCTGAGTCCACCAATATGTCGACATCTTCACCAACTTCTCTAGTAGTAATGTAACGATCCTTAGAATTTTCTGCACATCCTAAACATTTTCATCGGTTGTTGATGTGCTGGGGCGTCCTGAGCGAGTGTCGTCATTCACACCTTCTTGGCTTTCTTCAGAAAACTTGTACCATTTGTAAGCATTTTTTTGACCCAGAGTACACTCCAATTGAAGTTGCTCTAGGGACAAGTCCGAGATCATGGTGAGGAAATCTCATCAAGCCGAGGGTAAATGTTGTTGCAATCGATAGCGTGTTGATGTTTATGAAATGAGTCAGACACCGGACGATGATGGTTATAACGCATCTCACACCGTCGGCTACAGGAGCTACATTTTCATTCTCCAACAAATGGAAAAACGAGCAAATAAGCAGAGAGAAAGACAGACTGACAGACTGACAGACTGACAGACTGACAGACTGACAGACTGACAGACTGACAGACTGACAGACTGACAGACTGACAGACTGACAGACTGACAGACTGACAGACTGACAGACTGACAGACTGACAGACTGACAGACTGACAGACTGACAGACAGACAGACTGACAGACTGACAGACAGACAGACTGACAGACTGACAGACTGACAGACTGACAGACTGACAGACTGACAGACTGACAGGCTGACAGACTGACAGACTGACAGACTGACAGACTGACAGACTGACAGACTGACAGACTGACAGACTGACAGACTGACAGACTGACAGACTGACAGACTGACAGACTGACAGACTGACAGACTGACAGACTGACAGACTGACAGACTGACAGACTGACAGACTGACAGACTGACAGACTGACAGACAGACAGACTGACAGACTGACAGACTGACAGACTGACAGACTGACAGACTGACAGACTGACAGACTGACAGACTGACAGACTGACAGACTGACAGACTGACAGACTGACAGACTGACAGACTGACAGACTGACAGACTGACAGACTGACAGACTGACAGACTGACAGACTGACAGACTGACAGACTGACAGACTGACAGACTGACAGACTGACAGACTGACAGACTGACAGACTGACAGACTGACAGACTGACAGACTGACAGACTGACAGACTGACAGACTGACAAACTGACAGACTGACAGACTGACATACTGAAATGAAAATAAATTCGCTTCTCAAAACGGAACCATAAAAATGCAACATCAATGACCTGAAAGAACAAAAAATAATGCACTGACTCTTAACCACAGATCCTTCAAATTAATGTCAAATTCAACGCCTGTTACCCTCTCCAACCAAGTCAACCCCACTAGCAGCAAGCCTCCCTGTATGAATGCCTTGAACTTAGGATTCAGATTTCTGTTCGAGCTTCAATTACCTCAGCAATTTGCCACTTCAAACGAACACACAATTTCGCCACATTTATTGTCTCATTTATTTTTAGCCGAGCGCACGTGCACCTCCCCAGTTATTCGACACCCTCCCTCATCCCCCAGTACATTCGAAATTTAAATACGTTTCCAGACGTCTCGAGTAAATTTCCCAAGTACTTTTGGAATAACGTATCAAAGAGCCCATCAAACGGCTTGTAATCTCCACCATCGAGCGGAGCACGAACATCAACGCCACATCCTCGCCAGCATGCCACGTTTCAGAGGGCATGTCTCAAGAGTTTGTCGATGCTGATGAAACACAAACCATAAACGCTCAGGTTTCTTGAACTTTCGGCTGTGGTTAGAGGCTCATCAGACGCTTTTCGTAATATAATCATCTGCGGTTTCCGTTCATATTGTTGCTGCTGTCAGGGAAGACTGGGAGTGGAGGTGTGTGTAGCTGTGTGCCTTGTCTTGTTGACCTTTACCTCCTCCAAAGCACCCTCAATTAGGACGTAGCTAGACCGTGTGTACTCAAGTGCTGAGATTCCTATCAAAGTCGTAAGTCCCTAAAGCAACCGCAAAGTTGCGCCAAAAAATCTCTCATCTGCTCGTGAGACACACCTAGTTAGGGGCCAGGTTTGCCTTCTCTCATGCAAAACAAACGCCCAACGACCATCCAGAATGTATTCATATCGTATCGCGCGAGGAATACTGCTGCAAAAAGAAACCACATAATGAACCCAGTTTGCCAACTTATCCCGTCGACGACGAACTGTGATGCCGACAAGAACGTGGCGTTTCCTCGCAGCATTGTGAGACGAGAAGGAGACAACCCCCTTCCTGGCTGCCTCGCAACAATTCATTAGCCTTATCATGAACACCACATCCTCTGTCATCCACATGGATTACAGTCGGCCCACACCCCACCCCACCCCATCTCACTCCACCAGCCAGACCAAAGTTTGATGTAAATCTCCTCCCCATCACCATATTGTGTCTTCCTTATCCCGGGGTGTTTTGCAATCTGCCAGCTTAGCAGCGAATTCGCCGACCAGCCGGCTGTCAGACGATGCACAGCCGCCACCCAGTGCAACATCGCTCTCGATACAGCCACTTGCACCGAAACTTTCTCACACACGACGAGTCCTTAAGTTAACCATAAAAACACAGGATATCAGTGGGGATCAGTCGTCGACTGAATGCAAAACTTGAGCACAGACGGAGCTGCGAAATAATAAAATTCAACAAAACCGTCCATGCATATGCTGCTCACATCATCACACGAGCTAAGCACAAGCCTCGTCCTTAAGTCCTGCATTCATCTCACACCCCCACCCACCCAGCCGCCCAGCGTCGCCATGCATGGCTGCGCAGCGAGAGCGTGTGTGCCACTGGGCTCCGCATTGTGTCGCCGAGACTGTAACTCGTGGTGGTGTGTGTGTGTGTTCGGTGAATAAATCAAAGGATAAAAAGCAAATGACACATTTTATCTCGCGAACGGAAAGTGACAAAAAAAACAAACAAACCACGTCTAGTGGGCGGTCAGCACCCGTGGCACCGCAAAGCACACACACACACTCAGCCGGCTGCTTTTTTGATTTTGTTGTTTCACGTTCTTCCACTTTGGCGTCTGTTAGATAATCTGTTTGTCTGTTGCTGCATTGTTTATTTGCTTGCTTGCTTGCTCTCGTGTTTTCCTTGCTTTCACGCAATGTCAAAAGGATGCACATCCCTATTTGCCTGTGGCGCTGGAATTTGTTGGGGTTTTTTTTTTGCGCTGCCTCCCCTCCGATCCCCTGCCCCGGAGGCCTGATGTTCACATATTAAGTGGAGCGCACTGTGTTTAAGCCTCAATGTACACACGCTGTCGCAAGCGCCAAGAAACCGGAAAGAGATGCGAATAAAACAAACGTTAAAGGCTTTGACTTTAAGCAAAAGTTAGAAGGGAATTTGAAGTGGCCCGGCGCGTCGCGCAGCAAGGAAAAGTTATTTATGTCGTCCGGAGGCCCTCCCCTCCACCCCGGCCGAGACTGGCTGGTTGGTTGGTTGGCTGGCTGGGCTGGTTTATGACGCTCATTTTTTCGTTCGGCTGGCTTGCAGCAACTAAGTTTTATCATAATTTAATGTACCTACAAGTGTGTGGAACATATTTTCTTGATGTTCTCAACGTGCCCCGAAGTTTCCGCCTTCCCAACGCACATAGTCACGGACGAAGGGTGTGACTGGGAGTGGGTGGGGAGGGGGCTAGCGTCCTTCTTATAGTCCCGACGAAGCAATAAAAGTATTTAATGAGTATTTACTTGAGAGGATCTGGTTACTCGGTCGATTGTGCGAGGGCATGAGGGCTGGCCAAGTTTCTCAAGGATCACACTGACGGCGGGGGGGCGAGTTGTCCTTCCAAACTTTATGCCTAAGTGCGTGAACGAGGTTCGGGGGAATATGACTCGTCGTGTGCGCCTTAACCTTGACGTCCGAGCGGCGAGGATAGCACTTCGGGAGCGCTGGGGGCTTAGGTTTGATTGACATAACTGAAGGGTATTTGGGATTTATGAGGTTGTTTCCTCTTTATCTCCATGGAACAACACAAACAAGTGGGGCGGTCGCGACGACGGTGGGCGGAATATAAAAATAGGTCAACTCATTTGGGATGGCCTTTCTGATGTCACGGGCCAACAGCAATAAGTGCGTTCTCGTCTTGGACTCTTTTCTTGGGAAAATAATTAAGGTTGAGTTTTGCCGTTTTTAGTGCTGTCCTTGAAGATAGATACTCCGGGGTGGTTGGGAGGGTGGAGGAGAACGCCTGCAATCTGAAATTATCTGGGAGAGAAAAAATGAATTCACGGCGAGTTTTGATTAGTTCTGAAGAGTCCATCTGCGAAATGAAAGTCTTAAGAGGACTCACGGGAAACTGGCGCAAAAGTAGACGCTCAGATATGAGACAGCAATTGGCCCAATGTACACGCAATAAGGAGAACTAGATGACGTGGAATCTATCTACGAAATTAGAACTCTTAAAGTGCTATTGCGTGTGCGTCTGTCTGTGGGTGTGTGCATGTGTGTGTGTGTGGCCTGCGACCCATGAAGGGTCTGAGCCTAAGCTATAGCTGCTTTCTATTCTTGACGGTCCAGGGCACTCCGCAATTATCAAAATCAAGCTCCTTAGCGTTCGCAGTCCCTCGGTCTCTATACCAGAGGTTCGGCCTTCCTCTCCTTCTCGAACCCAGAGGCTGGAATTCGAAGACCCTCTTTGCTGTCGCTCGATGTGGCGGAGCCACTGTAGTCGATGGATTTTTGCCTTTCGAACTACGTTCACAATTTGTTACAACACACAGAGTTCGCACTTGTGTCTTCTCCTCCATTCGCCTTCCTTGCAGAGAGGACCATAGATTAGATAGATAGATTTGTCGCAGTATTTTTTTCCAAAGAAATCTCGCTGTGTTTGTCAAATTCGCGAGATAGCTGCTAAACGGAATCTTTGCAAATTCGGCCCCTCACTGTTGACTTCTAAGCTTTGCATTATCTTTTCAAGAATGATGTCGAATAGTTCGCAGGACGATGCATTGCCTTGTCATAAACTTTTCTTAACACTGAAGCCTCATTGAGTTCGCTATTGAGTGTGGTGGATAAACTAGAGCTCACGACGGTTATCCCATGCAATTGGATGAAGTAAGCAGTAGGTAACCCATGAACCTGGGTTAGGGCATTATGAAGATCGTCTCAGTGTCCTGTTGCGGCTCTGTATTTCTCCCGAAGTCCATATTCTTGCGTTGGCTGCAATAAGAAAATGATCTGAGTCCATGTTGACATCGCGGGCAGTTCAAGTATCCAGAAGGCTGGTGGAGTGTCTGACGTTGTTCGTAAGCTGATCACTTTGGTTGACTGTTGGGTGATCAGGATTCAGGTCTTTTTATGAGTGTAGGGGAGTGAGATCTTTGTGCTTCCTACAAAAACGTTTGACCCAACGCCATTCAGTCTGAGTCTATTTTGTGCTGTCGTGCTGGTTGTATTTCTCTTTTATCCAGCTGTGGGTTAAAGTCTTTTAGAACGATCTTTTTGTCGTAGCTGGTTCATTGATTATATGTCATTTCTAAGAGCAGAAGCCATCATTGCCATCACCCTTCTCCTTTCAAAGAACAGAAACCTTCCTTCCCATACTTACCAACACAATTCTCCGTTCTACGAGCAGAACTCTCTCTCTCCATCCTTGCCATCATTGCCATACTTGCCATCCTTGCCATCACCCTTCTCATGTCAAGAAACAGAAGCCATCCTTGCCATCACTCTTGTCCTTTCAAAGAGCAGAAGCCATTCCTGTCATCCTTGCCTTCTCCCTCTCAGGGGATGAGCGCAAATCGGGTTTATGTCCTCAACTTCATTGTCATGAGGCGTTCGCTTACAGAATTGCGGCTAACGACATTTTGTCCAAGTCTGCCTGGATTAACAAATCCTCATCCGGATAAGCGTTGCCTTTCCTGTCTTTAGCAATCACTGTGCTAGGTGTTGCTGTCTTTTATTCTCCTTTCGCCCATTCCTCAACACGTCAGTAAATTCTTGGCTACTGATGGTCTGTTAAGGAAGATCACATTCCACCCACAAAACAAAAAATCAGTTCATTTCCAATTGTCTGCAGCAAAAGATTGGTCCATGCTTGAGGCATGCGAACGGTTCGTATCTAGTCTAATTTCAAGTGGTAAGGATGTTGATCTCATGCACAGCCAAAGCATCTGTTGGGCTAGTTTCTTCTTCTTCTTGTGGCGCTACAGTTCGTTTTGGACCTGGGCCTCAACCAACATGCCTCTCCAGCCAGCACGATCTTTCGCCAGCTGTCGCCAGTTGCGCACTCCAAGTTGGTTGAGGTCATTCTCCACTTGGTGTGCTCCACCTTAGCCTAGGCAGTCCTCTGAACAGCTTAGTTTCAACGACTTTTCGGGCCGAACCAGTGGTGTGCATACGCCCCTACATGGCCTAGCCATCTTAAGCGTTGTATCCGAAGACACTTGACTGGGCGCACGTTGCTGTACAGCCCATTGAGTTCGTCTTTAAATCTTCTCTCCCAGATGCCATCATCGCAAACAGAACCAAAAATCACACGCAGAAACTTTCTCTCGAAGAGACCAAGGCCTTCCTAATCCGCTTTTAGTAGCGTCCAGGTTTCTGCGCCATTGATTAGGACTGGGATGGTCTACCGTGGAGCCGAGGTAGGACGAATTTCTAACTATCTCGAAGTTTCTGCTGCCTAGTGTGACGCTCTGTCCGAGACGCCGATGTTGTGTGTCCTTCTTTGATGACAGCATGTACTTTTGTTTGCCCTCATTAACCACCAGACCCATTTTAGCCGCTTCCACTTCTATACCAGCCAACGCTTCATTGACGGCTCGCTGTATTTGTCCAATCACGTCAATGTCGTCAGCGTAAGCTAGGCAATTGAGCTGACTTTTGGAAAATCGTGCCTCTGGTGTTGACCTGTGAGTTACGCACGATCTTCTCAAGAATGATGTTAAAAAAGTCACATGACGGTGCGTTGCCTTGTCTAAAACCTTTTTTTTTACATTGAAGGTATCGGTGAGTTCGTTCCCGACCTTGACGAAGCAGCGAGAGTTCTCCATCGTCATCCTACACAATCTGACGAGTTTGGTAGAAATGCCAAAACTAGACATAGCACCATATAGCTCGTTTCTACGCACACTGTCATATGCGGCCTTGAAATCGACAAATAGATGGGTGGGTGTCGATTTGTACTTCTTGGGACTTCTCCAGAATTGCCGCAGTGCGAAGGTCTGATAGATTGTGGACTTCCCTGGCCTGAAACCACACTTATAAGGACCTATCAGCTTGTTGACAAACGTTTCAGGTGCTCACACAATACGGTTGAGAGGATGTTGTATGCGATGTTAAGGAGACTAAAACCTGGCGCAGTTGAAGAGGTCTCCTTTCTTGTAGACCGGATAGACGACGCCGAAATTCTATTCATCGGGCATGCTTTCCTCCGACCATATCTTACAGATGAGCTGGTGCATGCACCCAACCAGGTCATCTCGAGCTGCTTTAAACAGTTCTGTGGACAGTTCATCCGCTCAGCAGCTTTGGTCGACTTCAGTCTGGATATTGCTATCTTGACCTCTTCTAAGTCCTAGGGACGGAATTCTTGCCTATCATCGTCCAAATTGAGAGGAACATTCTGCCTAACAACAGAATTTGTGGCGTCGTCGCCCATTGAAAAGTCTGGGCTATATTGGGCTTGCATATAGCTAGAGTGGAATCGGATGGTAGGTAGAGTCAAATCGTTGCCTACTTTAGTTCAACACAGAACGGTTGTTGTGATGGCTATCCAGGGGACACTATTGAGGAGGCCAAAAGTTAACTCGATTTGTGCACCAACAGAGACAGTGTCGTTACCACGTCGGCTTGACAGCGATCACCGGCGTTCCAAGACCACCACCTTGAAAGTCGAAATCTGCTCATTTTTGAAACACAATCATCGTATGAAGTTGAAGACCCTCCTTTGGTTGTGGTATCAGGAGCAGCCTTTGAACCACAAAATGCACATCTCGGGCATCGCAATGATCCCCTGTTACAATAGTCCCCATTGCGCTCCACTTGACTTTGACCGAATGGCAACTCAAGTCCATGCCCCGGTTTTAATCGATTTCCCACCCTGTCAGTAGACTGTCCCACTTTTCACTGAATTGATATTCCATTGCACACCAGCAGTTGTTGACGAAAACTGCCGCTCGCATGTCAATGTTTATGCGGCAACAGTTAAAAACGGCCACGGCCAATCCTGGCTGATTGTGCCACCACCACCACCACCACTGGTTGCTTTCAAAAGTCCGATGTCCCTGTTTCGGTTTCATTCATCTGCGGCAGGAAGGAAATGTATTTGCGGTTTGCATCCTCAAATTGAATTTCAATGAAAGGATAACAATTTGTGTTTTATGTCCCCCGACCGACAACGAACCGAACGAAGCGACAAGCAACGAAAATCGCTTGTTAATGATGGATTTTGATGAAGCTGCAATCACGGCGGGCCGATGCGACGGCAGCGGTGAGTGTGGCATGCCTCTGCGTACAATTTGATTGCGATGTTGTGCATGGAATGGTCGGGTTTCAATCATTGAAAGGGGAGCGACAAAAAAATCTGCGTCAATGCTGGGAACGGAAGGGCTTGCAAAAATCTATTAATCTACAATCGCTTAATCTGTGGGGCAGCCGGGACAAATGCAAGCAGAACGGTTACATGCAGCATTTTGCAAGGACGATTGTTTTGTGCGCCCGTCATTCGCGTGAGCTTTGCCATCAGACCGTCGCTGGTTGCAGTCCAGTCGGTGAAGTGCTGTTGAACATTGTACCACTGACACTGTGCACGATTTGCATTTGAGGCTGTTTATCGCTCCTTGATATGGACAAGGGCCAGCTAATGCCTCTAAGCATGTCGACGCCCTGTAAGCCACTCACTATCTGAACTTACTTGCATGCGCCACTCACTTGACCCAGCTGCAAATCATGCCCGCCGCCACTTAGACCTACAAATGAGAGGCGAGGAAATCTGATCCCAAACGAGGACCGCAACTAGGTGGCCATAACAAATCCATCACGTGACTGATTAATCAACCATTCCACACAGACGTGCGCTCAGCGCGCTAACAAATCAGGCAACAGCTCCACCGACCGCATAAGTTGTCCGTCTCGGCGAGAATTTTAATTTAAAGCAAATTTTCACGGAGCTCCGCACCGGCTAGCATGTGCGACAGACGTCCGTTGCCACCCGCCAGCCAACAGTCGGATCAGCCGGCAATTGCATGACAATCGTAATAAAGTGTCCCTTGTCGAGCACTCGCTCTCAGGTGTGGCATGCAGGCGCAGAGACGATGACTGGCCGTCGTGCACACAAATCCATTACAAGGAACAATTACTCAACTTACTCGCGAAACATTTCAGCATTCGTCCTTGTAGAGTGGTGCCGGCCAACAGTCGCAACCGACACCTACACAGTCGACCGGCAGCTGTCCGCGTCCACAAAAGATAATCCGCAAAGGATGCTGGCGGTGGTGGCGGTGCAGCGATGTGTTTGTTCAGCGCTCCAAAAAGGATGCCATTGGGGAGGTTGTGGCGTGATAAAGGAAATCGCTGTATATGCGATCATACACGCCCGCGCGTCAAATGCACACAAACACTCGACGCTCGGACAAAGTGCACAAACACTCATTGCCGACCGACTAAGAGATGCTGAAGAGGCCGCCGTCGCCGCCGCCACCTCTGCGGCTTGTCTAATGCGTCGACAAATGACTTGTTACACGAAACGACGGTGAGTGGGCGGCGAGTGTGTGTGCTCACGTGGATTTATTGCATCCTTTCGGTTAAGTGAAGAAGAGATTTGACGGACATTAAGAGGATAAGGTCCTCAGCCAGCATTTCACTTCGGCTTTGTGCAATATTTACAGACTGACCCCGGTTCGTTCGGGGGAGGAGGTGAGGAGGAGGGAGGGATAATTTCATATCGCTTGAAATGAATGGCGGTGGCGGCCGGAATCAATTTCATCCTTCATTTGCTGCAGTAGTCGTCTGTTCAGTGCGCTCGTCAGAGTTGGGCGCTGCGATGGAGCTTGCAGAAATGGACGACGGCGGCGGCGGCGCGACGTTTGATGTGGGTTAAGCGTGACAAGCGATTGAACACAATGATCCGGAAAATTTGCCACTTGGAAATCATAAAGCGAAAGATGACCCGGTAAGGGTTGACTTGTGATAAATGAAGATGTCCTCTCGTCGACGGTGGCTGTGTGCTAACTCATTTGGATGACGGTTGAGCTAGAGAATGGGCGCAGATGGGGATGACGAAATGCTGCGCTCGTTAGGTATCTTTTTGACAAGTGTGTGGATGCAGGGAATGTGCGATTGCTGAAAGATAATTTCTAGAGCGCACGAATTTAGCAGTATGAGGATGTTGTTTTGGGGAGGTTTCAACTGGCGGAATTTAACACTCTGTAGAATTTGGAAGGACGAAAGGAATATGAGCACTATCTGTCCCATTCACATGAGTGGTGATCCTAGCTCTTGCAAAACAAATAATGAGGCTGTTCAATGTCGGCTATACTGATCCTGTCCATCATACTTTGCCTACAGTAGTTTTGTACCACACATGCAAATCGATTTTGATCCAAATTTACACTCAGGCGAATTCTGAGAAAGACCAGAGAGGTTCAAATCTATAGGAACCACCTTTTCATCGTTTCTAAAGCCACTCGTGACAGCATACGTTGTGTTCCGGTATTCAACGCGATGGCCTAATTCGAGAGCCCCAAAAAATGTATCCGCTTCTAATGCATGTGAAGTTCGACTGAAGGATTTCACAATCATTTGCAACTTGCATCAGAGAGGAGACGCACTGTGGTGTGATTTATTCAATCTAGTAAATATGAAGTCAGTGGGGCAGACTGCTGTTAACATGGAAGACACTGTCTTCTACAAGTCATTCCAGCTATGGGGATACGAAAACGACATCAATATCATCGCTCATTCCCAACACGCCGATGTCGAAGTTATTAACTAACCCAAATTGAGCAATTTCCACCTTTCACTGAGGGTTACACGCCGGGTTACACGGGTTACAAATCCGCCTGTCTGTAATTAAAGAAGGTTCTGTCGTCCTCTCATATTGGAATGATAATCTTTTGATGTTGCCACGGCAGTATAATCTACGGTTCTTCGCAATCCGGACTTGCTATAGTTTCTAGAGTTCGGGATTGTGTTTTCACCTCCATTCCTCTTCCAAGTAGACAGCAGTTTTCTTTTGAAGACACCACGAATCAGCTCTGCAGTTTTACGTATCATCCTACTCTCGACCACATATAGAAAGACTGGTTGAATAAGCATTGCTTAGTTTTGGTCCTTCAAGTCAGGAGTTTTAAGTTTAGTTTTTTTCGAAAAATGAAATCAGGGCAAGTTGCCAAGGTAGATTTCAACGCAAACTCCTTCACTAATTTAACTGCCGATAGTTATGTTTTGATCCAGGTGGTGAGTGACATATATTTCGACTTACCATCATTAATCTTAATACCTCAATAAAGCCTGTATGGAGGAAAATCAAACGGATCCGCCACCGTTGTCTTTTCGACATCGACCGGGGCAAGGATTTTGTAAGCCCCACCCACCGCCCAAGGAGGCGCTGGCACTAATGATTCTTGTCTACGATGCGCTAAGTAGAAAAAGTTGGAAAAATTGAGATAGTGGCGGAAAGGCGCAGCTTGTTACGTCTTATCTCCCCAGGCTCATAGTCAAGTAGCCTGCCTTAGTACCGCTTCTGATGGCATGTCTCGGAAATCCGACAAGGAGGAACGAGCCCCAGATGAGGCGTTACCTGGCGGGCCTCTGATAAGGAGCCAAAACAAAAGAAGGAGAAGGATATCGACCAAGGAGCGGCTAAAAGAGATCCCGAAAAAGGTCGAAGGCGCAAGTGTCGAAAGCACTACCCCTTCAGTGGAGAAGAAAATCAGGATAGCAAAAGTTTCACCAAACGAAGCTAGCCCATCCTCCGTAACCAACGCTTTTCTGCTGGCTCCAAGAGCAAAAAGAGGAAAACTTCCGCTGACGACAACACTGTTAGCTCCTCCCGCGCGCAAATTCCGAATGATATCGGTGCCGCAACTTGTACATTGATTGACCTGTGCAGGAGAAGCACGCGCGGGACGTGGAGAACGACATCAGCAGACCTACAAGAAAGCTGCTACTCGCATCTCTTCCCTGCCGCTGCAAACAGGGAAAACTGGCAATGACGACGGCATGACCAACGCAGAATGCAAACGCTGCAAAGATCAGCTGTGCGAGTTGGCTAAGGCAGAGAAACCTTGCTTCGAAGTAGAGGGCTGTGTTCTGAAAAAGGGAAATTTTTTGGTGAAGTGCTCCACACAGCAATCTTTTAAGCGACTGAGTACTTCTGTACTGAGATTCCCCCTGCTGGGAACCACAAATTTTGAAGTTCTCAGGCCCATAATATATTCTGGACCCCTCAGTAATTCAACGGATGTGCTGGCGCGACTCCATATTCAAGACCTTGGTATCGCAACCAAGACGTGGAAGGTTTTCTCCCACAAGGAGAGTAAGAATCGTGAAAGTTAAGACGGTTCCATTCTCGTTGTGGGCCTCGACCGACCTTCAGTTGAGACCATCGTTTCGAGATATGGCCCACCCTTCCTATCTGCACCATTTCCAAGGAATGTCAATAAAGGATTCTTCCTACGGTATTTCACAATGCCATTGTTTACCCAGATTAACTTTTATCATTCTAAGGATGTTACTGCAATTCTATATAGCATGATGAAGACAAAACCTCACATAATACCCATCCAAGTACCATGGGTGTGGAATTGGCGAGGTTTCTCTCCACTCTACTACGAGCGATGGGAAATACGGAGAACTTGTCTTATTGAGCCGAACCTTCTCCCAGCAACCAGGCTTGGACAATTTTGCGGTCATCAATTACAAATCAATTGGAGCATGGCACAATTTTGTTGCTGCTTCAGCATACTTCCCCTACGATTCCCTCCTTTCACCATTACCAAAGAAGGTAGTGGAGCTCGTAGAGTACTGAAGAAGTCACGCAACAACGGTGCAATTATTATATGGGTCGGAAACTCCATGAAACGAGCAGCACCGTTAACCACAATCGGATCAGCTTTTCAGGAATCCTCAGGTCAGTCGTCACGATAGAATGCTCGACACAACTAATGGGTCTTTAAAAGTGAAGAGGTAGTTATTGCGAAAATTTGGTCTTCTGACGATTTGCCGGACCATAAGCTTTATGCGCGTTGAGTGCAATTGAAAATAACACAGTATGCTGGAGAAGATGCTGTAGACGATCTTGGGCAGAGATGTACTTCTACAGTTTTATTTCAAGGTGTAGGATCGATCCTTTTGTAAACTAAATAAAATTTTACAGATGATCTGGTACATAGTCCCTACAAGAACATCGCTATCAGCCTAGAAGAGCTCCGAGCTGCTCAAAGCTGCCGCATTGTTGGTCCTTAGTCTTTTAACAGCTGCGTTGACTTCTTCGATGGTGAGCGAAGCTACTTCATCGACTGCTGTTGGGATTTCTTCATTCCCATCATTCTTTCACTAAGGCACATCCACTATTCCATAGGACTCACAACAAGGTTTCTTCAACAGTTTTAAAGAGTCAGGGTGTCCTTCCTAGAAAAAACGGCAAAGCTTTTGTATTTTTTTTTTTATAGAAGGCCCGTATTTGCTGCCTTTCTTTAGACTCTTCATTATCCTTGAGTTGGGAGGCTGTGAGTCACCTTTTCTTCAGTCGTAGAATCTTCTTCTCTTTCTTTCTTCTGGCCTGGAACTCCTCTTGCGTTGCTCTTGGTTTGACGTATCCTTTTTTTACGTAACCTTTTGGTATGCCTCGTTGCCTGCCAGTTTTTTCTGCTCACAACGAAGTTTGCTTAGGGGATGAGAGTAAATTGTGCGATCGAGCGATCCATAGTCGCGATTCTTCATCACACAGCGTGTAAAATGATACAGTGGCTCTGTGATGCATAAAAATTTCAAAGGAAAAGTCATACTGAGGGCACTTTTGGTTACCCTTACACTGCATGTCGTCACAAACGTAACCCTCTCTATGATCAAAGCTAAAACCAGTGTACCCTCCCTCTTCCGCTCCTTCCGCTCTTCCACCTCCTCCTCAAGCAGTCCTTAAAGAATTCCGACAAGTAGAAACTTGATGGCAATTCCAGCTGTTGCTTACGAAACTTATAATCCTCCGAAGCCGTAGCCAACCGAGCCAACAAAATACCCAACCGGGCATTCCCCCAGAGTCCTCCGCTTAAAAAAAAAAAACAAAAATTAGCCGAATCTTTGCCCCAGCAGAACGAATCCAAATACAACCCCGTGCTCAAGATCCGAGGGATTTGCGTCCCATGCAGTGGAGAAGAAGAAGTTTACTCAAGACATCGTCGTCTTCCCTATCAACTTACCCTCGCATACATTCCCGCTCAGTGGCAGTGCAGTCCCATCCTCCCGTCCTCCCGGTTGGGTGGGCGAGTGTTTATTTAGGTCAGAAATCAGTTCAGTTTTTGTGTGTTTGATGAGCTTACTTTGCTCGTCTCTTTCAATTCTCGGTTTTGGCTTTGTGCGTGAAGGATTAAAAGTTCGCCGGCCAGGACGTCGGTGGAATTCATTTAGTTTACCCTTTTTGTGGGTGTCCCATGTGGCGGTGACGGAGTTGGCGTCGATTGTGAATCGTAAAGATCAACTTCCCAGCGTTGCTTCCCACTGCCACCCCCCCCCCCCGAATCGGACCAATGTCAGGCGATTTGGAACGGGAAATCGGCTAATTAAAAGAAAACGAAAGAAGCGTGCAAATGGGATTAGGAAGTAACCGTGGAAGAAGGACGACGTCGAAGAGGAATATGCGAGCCGCGCCTGAAACCCTCCCAAATCCCGAGTTCGCTCGGACGAGCAGATGGAAAGGTTGTCGATTTTCATTCTGCCGTTTTTGTCGTCATTGTAGGCGGTCCGCCCGCCCCCCACCACCCGCTGTCACTTAATAAATAGCGCAAAAGTGGGGTTCTCGACCGGGAGTCTGAGAATGGGTGTTGGTGTCGGGTGTCGGGTGTCGGGTGTGAGCGGGCGGAAGAAGTCAATAATCGCAGCTCTGAAGTTTTTAATTGAATTTCATGGTTAAATTCTGGTCACGTATTTATCGTTGCGCGTCTGTGTGCGACAAGCGAGTGCGAAACAATTTGTGTCCAAAGGCTCGCTCTCCCCTCCTGCGTGACACGTTGACGGGTAAAGTGTTGAAGCTCCATCCAATGGACGGGAATTGATTCAGGATTATTGGATATAATTTGATGGCGTAGACTTGGGTCAGAGGTCGCAGTGCTTATTGGGTTAGGAGTTTTTTGTTTTGTTTCCTGTTTCGTGTGTCCTATCCATCGGCGGCGGTGGCCACAGCATGAAAGTCGAGCAAGTTGGTTGAGGAAGTTTTGGCAGGCAAGGGTCGTCGTGTGCTGTTGGAAGAGATCCTTCGGCTTTCCGAAAACGACTTTACCTAACGTCTGATGGCGTGTCCCCATCGGGAGCGGTTTGATGAAATGGGCCAGCAAAATGAAGTTTGATGGCTTGTCAAGCAAATTTATTTTCAATTGTAGTGTGGCGGGAGGGGGGGGGGGGGGTGTGGATTAACATACTTTGTTCGGAAAAGTGGGAAAAATAGAATGCGGAAATGTAGTGGGAAATTTAGAAGGATTTCTTGAAGAAATGCGGCGAGCCATACAGCGCATCCAACAATGGATAGCCACTTGGCTCTGGGTGTTGACTTTCCAAATAGTCCCTCTCGCCGCCAATTTTAAGGCCGCGTATAAGAGCGTATATAGAAATGAGGTACACACTGCCATTTCGTATTTTGGCATTCCTACCAAACTCGTCGGAGTGTGTAGGATGGCGATGGAGAACTGTTGCTGCTCCGTCATGCTCGGCAATGAACTCACCGAGAACGGCCTAAGTTGAAATGCTACACACAAGTGGAGGAGGACATCAACCAAATTAGAGTGCGCAACTGGAGGCAACTGGCGAGAGATCGTGCTTGCTGGAGAGGCATGTTGGTTGAGGCAAAAGTCCGCCTCGGACAGCAGCACCATGGAAAAGAAGAAGAACGGTTCGCTTCAGTCGTGGGAGTTCAAAAAGTAAATGCCATGAATTGTTAATTTAAAAGATAATTAAGATTTTAAATTCACTTTTGATTTATCTGTTTAACCGTTCATTATAAATCAAAGCCCACACTGAATCACTTTTGACATTTCGCATCTTATCCATGTTCTTCCTCTAGTTGCTGCAATTCCGCCTTAAAGACTGATGCTACCGCCTCGCCTTCGACAGTGCATATACCTTCAGCTTAATCAGGCTGTCAGATCATTGGCCACGTTTTGATAAGTCGAATGAATGTTCGTGTAAGATATCACAAAGCAGCACTTCTTTCTTTTTGCTATTAGCGGTCAAAGACTTTAAAAAAAATTTTAGTTACTGAACAACCGAATGCCTCGGATACCGATGGATACACTGTTGACGACCCTCGCAAACGGATAAAGGACAACGATTTACGGATCTGCACGTGGAATGTGAGGTCCCTAAACAGACCACGTGCAGCCGATGAACTTGCGGAGGACCTGGACTGCTATAAAGCAGACATTACCGCAATCCAGGAAATGCGGTGGGATGGGCCGGGCAAGAAAAGTGTGAGAAACTGCGACATATACCACGGCGACTGCTACAGGCAGAGAGGGAAACGCTTATTTGGATGCGGTTTTGTTGTTCGAGGCAAAAAGTCTTAAGCTTCCAATACATAAGCGAAAGCCTCATAACAATCCGCATCAAGGCTAAATTCGGAAATATAAGCCTCATATGCGCCCACGCCCCGACAGAGGAAAAAGATGACAGCAGTAAAGAAGACTTCTATCACCTCCTAGAAAGGACATACGATCGTTGTCCCAGCTACGACAACAAGATCGTTCTAGGAGATTTCAACGCTCAGCTGGGAAGAGAAGAAGTCTTTGCTAAAGTCATCGGAAGACACAGCCTGCACGCCAACACCTCCGGAAACGGACTCAGGCTAGTTGACTTCGCCTCGGGGCGAAATCTCTCTGTAGCCAGCACGCGGTTCCCACACCTTAACATTCATAAAGGGACCTGGCGATCACCTGATCAATCAACCGTCAACCAGATTGATCATGTTGCGATCGACGTCAGACACTCCTCCAGTATCCTCGATGTCCGAACCTTCCGAGGTGCAAACATCGACTCGGATCATTTCCTTGTTGTAGCCAAAGTAAGAACCCGGATAACGAGAGAGCAACGGAGCCGAGACAGGCCAAAACGGTTTGACGTCGGAAAGCTACAATCGCAGCCGATCGCTAGAGACAATAGAAGATAAATGGAAACGTTGTCAAGAAGCCATCAAAGAGGCCGCCACTGATGTGCTGGGTTTCACGCCACCACCTAAGAGGAACCCATGGTTTGACGACGAGTGCAGGCAGGCGCATGCAGCCAAACAGGAAGCTTACAAGGCAACGCTGCAATATCTGTAGACTCCTTAACGGCGATGACGACACAAATCCCGCTGGCAGAATGTTCCACTCAATTGGACGACGATGGACAAGAATTCCGTCCCCCCGACTTAGACGAGGTCAAGATAGCAATATCGAGACTGAAGTCGAACAAAGCTGCTGGCGCGGACGGACTATACGCAGAGCTGTTCAAAGCGGCTGGGGATGAGCTGGTTGGTCGGAGGAAAGCATGCCCGACGAGTGGAACGAGTCCGGTCCACAAGAAAGGAGACCCCTTCGACTGCGCCAACTATCGAGGTATTAGTCTCCTTAATATCGCGTATAAGATTCTCTCTGCCGTATTGTGTGAGCGCCTGAAACCGTTCGTCAAAAACCTGATGGGTTCTTATCAGTGTGGTTTCAGGCCAGGGAAGTCCACAATCGACCAGATCTTCACACTGCGGCAAATCCTGGAGAAGTCCCAAGAAGTACAAATCGACACCCACCATCTATTTGTCGATTTATTTGTCGAGCTATACAGTGCCATGTCTAGTTTGGGCATCCCTACCAAACTCGTCAGATTGTGAAGGATGACGATGGAGAACTCTCACTGCTCCGTCAAATTCGGTAGCAAACTCACCGAGACCTTCGATGTCAAAAAAGGATTTAGACAAGGCGACGCGCTGTCATGCAACTTCTTTAACATCATCCTTGAGAAGATCGTGCGTAACTCACAGGTCAACACCAGAGGTACGATCTTCCAAAAGTCAGCTCAATTGCTAGCTTACGCCGACGACATTGACGTGATTGGACGAACACAGCGAGCCGTCAATTACGCGTTTGCTGGCATTGAAGCCGAAGCGGCTAAAATGGGTCTGGTGGTAAATGAGGGCAAAACGAAGTACATGCTGTCATCAAGGAAGGATACACAACATCGGCGTCTCGGACAGAGCGTCGCACTAGGCAGCAGAAACTTCGAGGTAGTCAAGGACTTCGTCTACCTCGGCTCCGCAGTAAACAGGGACAATAACACCAGTACCGAAATCAAACGCAGAATCACTCTTGCCAATCGCTGTTTCTTTGGGCTCAAGAGGCAACTGAGTAATAACGCCCTCTCTCGAAAGACTAAGCTTGCTTTATACAACACCTTGATCATCCCAGTCCTACTTTATGGCGCAGGAACCTGGACGTTACTAAAAGCGGATGAGGAAGCCTTTGGTCTGTTCGAGAGAAAAGTTCTGCGTGCGATTTTTGG
Organism: Eristalinus sepulchralis; assembly: GCA_944738645.1. Classification (NCBI taxonomy): domain Eukaryota; kingdom Metazoa; phylum Arthropoda; class Insecta; order Diptera; family Syrphidae; genus Eristalinus; species Eristalinus sepulchralis. The sequence goes on along the minus strand of OX122882.1, from coordinate 5,634,304 downwards.
TTCTATTTGCGATGATGGCATCTGAGGGAGAAGATTTATGTACAGCAACATGCGCCCAGTCAAGCGTCTTCGGATACAATGCTTAAGATGGCTAGGCCATGTAGGGCGTATGCATCATCTTGTTCCGCTTTCAACGAATCAAACACAAATTTGTTTTGTTCTTCAATCAAAACAAAACAAGACAAGAATAAAAAATCTCAAGCATCTCCCCAGCAAGCTATTCCAAGTTTGCCGCACTCAAATAGCTGCATTATGGAAATGCAAAAGCACCAACTTTCAATTCAAACTTGAAGCAGCCCCGCCAGATGCAGACGGCCAAAGAGATGGATGACACAGAGAGCGAAGGCGAAATCCCTTCTCCAGATACCCATCCGCCGACGGGCAAACTTTTCCCTCCAATCGATTAAAATTTGAATAGGTTATTAAATTATTTACATTTCCCTGCCCGTGCCCGCCGCTCGCTTGGCGCACGGTGGCGAACGGGCAAAGTGCCCGAGAAAGAAATCGTTTAGTTTGAGACAAATCCAAGGATGCATATCCTTCGGTTGGACGTGACACCCGGGTGTCACGGAGCCTCCCGCCGACGGCAGAATGATTAATTTCCTCTCTGACCTAGGGGCCGGAGCGGGCTTACACTGTGACGTATTGTACCTAATTTTGCCTACAATTCGGGACACATTTATGGGGTATCTGCGATATCTGGCTCGAGAGTGGTGTTATCCTGTTGGTGGCTGGTCCTCATCCCCATCTCCATCCCCATCGCCGCCAGTCGCTCAGTCATAAAATCATTTATAATAGATATGAAAAGTTATGTCACATCCATCAGGCAGTCTGACGTGTGTAACTAATCTCTTGCCGGAATGACACACATTGCTGCTGGGCTGATGGGCACGCATGTGTGTGTGTATTTGTGGGAGCATATGCTGGGGGTGGGACCTACGTATAATTGCCTGGCAGGCAGCACTCTCTTGATTGATACTCTTTGACCCAGCAAAATTAAGCATGTAGCCGGTATTTGTTTGCTTGCACTTGACAGACCCCCTCCCCCACCCAACACACCCGACGCCTATGGCATTTGCATCGACGTCGGCAAACAAGGACTCGTCAGTGAAATTAAGACTTGACAGAGATAATCGAGGGGGTGAAAGAGCTTTGTCCTGCATCCTTTCACATATGCCCCCACGCCGCACCCAAACGGGCGTCCTTTGAGTCGGACATTTTTATCCTTCGAAATGTAAACACTCAAGCGAGGCGCGGTGTGTTTACCATTCGCTGCTCATTCAACATTTGCAATGTTATTGCAACAAGCGTCGTGCTCTCATAATGTAAATTGATGAGCATTTTAGCGATTGAAGTGTGTACTCTGTTCAAAGGACAAAAGGGTGGCGGGGAGGCATTAGTCGGTTGATATTAATGTTTGCGAGTCCTTTCCACTGCCAGTGGCACCGCACTCGCACTGCTGCTCTGACTGTGTGCACAGGCACTCGTAGCTGAGCCGTGAAGTGTTGAAGTTTAATAACGTGTCGGTGTGCACATCTGTGCGGGGTCTTGTAAGTTAGAAAGTGTTTTTGCGTTGAATGAGGCTTCAGCGGTGTAAACCGCTTTTGAATTCTCATCCTTCAGTTGTGGCGGAGGGAAGAAAACCCTTTATGCGTGCCGCGGTCGGTTTGTGAGTGGAATGTTTATGCGAAGCGTAGATTTGTTTTTTTTTTTCTATTCTGGTTTTCGTGGTCGATTGAGTAGCAGCTTAAGTGGAAAGTCCTTAAGAGAGCCTGGAAGGGGGTGTCAGAATTCCTAATCAAACGGAATTAAAGCGTTGAGCAGGTAATATGAAATTCCCCGCAATGGGGGTTGATGTTACCATCCGCACTGCTAAATGGTTGATTCCACGTTCAGACCTTTCACGAGTTGCCTTTGACTTTTTCAAAATTCGTGAAATTCATGCCCGTTCGCATTCCAAATTCACAGATCGTAGTACTATTGGTTGGAATTGGAGTTCTCAAAACAGACTACCGATAGAGTGTAGGAAAGAACTTTATGTAGGCTGTCCGAAGCTGGCAAAAGGACTTTTGTTCGTTTGGGCTCTTGGAACTAATCAGGCTATGGAGAGCAATGGATTCTCTGGTACTTTGTGGAAGCGAGGACTGCTACCCACGTAGAGACAAATCAACAGGCGGGTTCGCAACAAAACAGACACTACTGGCAAGCCACGAGACGAGGTAACTCTTGTCGTAGATGTCAGGTCATCCTTGAATTATGCCGAAACTCTGTTGAAGTGGAACGGAGAGGGGCGGATTTTGAAGTGAGTTGGTGACGGAAACAGGACTGAAAATGAGATTTTTTAGTGCAAGCGATCATGGCCACCACATCAAGATTGACCATGGCGGGAACGCCATGTTGAATGTTGGGAGGAATTGGGGCGGGATGTGCCCACAATCAGCTAATGGAACGTGACTAAACGGGCAATTCGATCCTCCCCTGTCCAGAGCCGCTTTTATGAAGAATGAAACGCCAGACTTGGCCAACAGAAGAGAAGTTGTTCTCCATCATGACAATTTTAGCCAACGTACAGCTTTGATGGCCCGAAACTAGTTGACGGATCTCCGTTTGAAGCTTTAATTCATCCTCTGTATAGCCCAGACTTCGCAGCCTCTTACTATCATTCCTTTCAGTCTCGGCAAAACTTGTTTGCTGGTAAGCAAAACTTGGCCTGTAAACCGCTAAATGTCTCTTGGACAAGTTTTTCGCTGACATGCCACAGAAGTTCTAACCCGATTGAGTGTAATCTGAATATCAAGTTAACCGGGAAAGGAACCTGACCCACCAAAGTCGCTATAACTCAATCAAGACTGAAGTCGAAGAAGGGTCCTGAAGCTAAGGGGCTATCTGCAGAGATCCCCTGAGGCAGCTGTTCATGTTTTTTTCGTGGATAGGTGGAAATCTTCGTGGTTGCCGTGGCAGCCGTGCGTCGCCCCACACACAGAAGGTCTAGGTTTGATTCCCCGATGGAACACATCGAACTTTTTTAGGACACTGCTTTTGAGTTTGCTGACAACGCTCAAAGAGTATCATTTGTCTTCTCGAATCCCGTCGTTCGGAGTCGGCAAAGAATAGTTTACGCACAGCACGAGTAGTTGTTGTAGAAGCTAGGGCCTGGCCCTTGTGGGCTGTATTATTATTATCAGAGGTGGGAATCTTTAAGGAGCCTCTCTGATAAACGTTCGTCCAAAGATTCGTGCGATTTTTACTCACTAAAAGTACATCCTCGATGAGTGATCCAGTTATGCCTTAGGTTCTAATACTTGATTAGGATACGTTTCACAGGTAACAGCGGATGCTTGGGCTGGTTTTGGTTAGCAAACGAGATCAGGGGGTTGTGTCCTTTGCAGTCGGTACAAGACGAGATCAAGCGGCTTAGTTCATCGAAGTCGGAGCAATACGAAAACAAAGACCTAGACCTCTTGATTTTAAGGATCATCTACGAAGTTTGTATATACTCTTCCAGGCTGAACTGTACCGAAGATATTTTCTGATTTAATCTTGGACTGGACTAATAATTCAAAATGTCTGCGGAGATTGTCGTTCCTGGACCCAAGGCAGCTGGAGATGACCTTTTTGATGCATGTACTAGCCATTCTGTAACGCATCTTCGTGTCGTCTGCACGGTCCGCAAGAAAGTAGATTCCCGAAATGCCTGAAACAATTCGTGGACATTATGATATGTCCTGTTGTCCACATTTGTCTCATGTAAGAGAAGTCAACAATAAATAAAATATTTACACAGATGTAGATGACAAAAGAAAACCCAGAAGTACAAGTCGATACCCACTCCCCATTAACAGCGTGCACAGGCACGAGCCATACTGTGCCATGTTTAATTTGGTATCCCTACCGAACTCGTCATATTAATAGGATGACGAAAGAGAACTTTTGCTGCTTCGTAAAAAAAAAGGCAGCGCGCTGTCATGTGACTTTTCAACATGATCCTTGTGAAGATCGTGCGTAACTCCCAAGTCAACGCCAGTGGGACGATATTCCAAAAGTTCTTTCAACTGCTAACTTACGCCGATTGGACGAACACAGCGAGCCGTCAATGAGGCGTTTGACAGCATTGAAGCTAAGGCGGCTAAAATGGGTTTGGCGTTATGGACACCATTGTTCCGGCCCAAAAAGTTTTTGAATCCGAGCCATTGGGACGTCGCAACAGAGGACGGCCTAGGCTGAGATGGCGCAAACAAGTGGATAAGGACCTCCACCAACTTGGAGTGCACAACTGGAAGCAGGTGGCGAGTGATCGTGCTTGCTGGAGAGGTTTGTTGGTTGAGGCCAAGATCTGCCTCGAACCGTAGCCCCATAGAAAGAAGAAGAATAACCCGCCTCAGTCGCAGGAGTACATAAAGTAAATGCCATGAATTGTTCATTTAAAAGAAAGTATACATTTTAAATACCCTTTTGAATTGAATTCTTAAACTCTTGTAAAGGGGGCTCTCCTATATTTGCTCGCTTTGGACTATCAAAGAGGGTTTTGGATAGGGCGATGCGCTGTTATGAAGCCTTTTCAATCATCGTTGAGGGGAGTGTGCAAAACTTACTAGTCGATACCAGTGGCACGATTTTTAAAAAACTCTATTCAGGTGTTGTTTTACGCGTATGATATTAATGTGTCATTGACGTGATTGGTGAACACAGTGAGATGACAGTTAGGGGCATACCACTGTCAGAAGCAGCTGAAATGGGTCTGCCAAAAACGAGAGAAAAGCAAGGTGTATTTTGTCATCAAGAAAGGGACGTACAACATTGACATCTTGGTGAGGACATTGTCAACATGCTACCCATTGCAGCAAAAACTTTGAGGTAGATTAAATATTCGTCTAACTAGGCTCCGCAGTTAATAAGGACAATAACGTCAATACCGAAATCAAGCCCTCTTTCCAAGCCCTGTTATTTGTTTTTGGCTCAAGGGGCAATTTAGGAACAAAGCTCTCTCTCGAAGGACCAAGCTTGTTGTGTAAAACCCCCTGATCTGTCCTGTCCTGTTCTGTCTTATGGTGCAGAAACTTAGAGTTTATTGAAAGTGGATAAAAAGGCCCTCGATTTTCTCATTTCCTGAGGAAAGTAGTACGTGCTATACCCGATTGGGTTGATGGTACATGGAGAAGAGGATTCAACGATGAACTCTATAGGCTGTACGGTGGCTTGCGCCCAGTCAAGTTTTTAACTCAAGCTAAATGCTTCAGATACCTAAGTCATGTGTAGCGGATGAATATTTTTGCTCTGGCCTGAAGAGCCTAGGAATCCGAGTCATTGAGCCAATCGACCTTATCTGAGATAGGTCACACAAGTGAAAAGAGACCTTAACCAACTTGGAGTGTGAAATTGAAGGCAACTGGTAAAAGACCGTGATAGCTGAAGACACATGTTGGCTAAGGCCCAGGTCAACAATGGACTCCTCTTCAAAGAAGAGGAAGGATAAAGAAAAACGGTTCTAGACAATAATAGCCTATATCAAAAAAAGAAAAAAAACGAAAGACACAATTAGTTGCTAGCTTATTGCCAACATTGCTACGGAAGTGGCTGAAATGGGTATGCCTGCAATTTTATCAACCATTGATACACTACATCATCACATCAGACAGAGTGTCATAACGAGCAGCAAAACCATTGAGATAGTCAATTACTTCGTCTACCTTGGGTCAGCAGTGATGAAGGCGTGGTGGTGGATTGTAGCCCCCCAACATAAGAAGAGAAAGAACCAAGCAAACAAATCCCAGTTTCATATACTTCTGACAAAGTCTGACCACTCCAATTCTTCAAAAAAAAATCTATTTCCTCAACTACAGCCCTCCGAAAGCCAACGTCATCACAGATATAAAAAACAGAAACTAGATCTTATCCGTCACAGACACCCACCACTTTATTTGATATTTTAAATCACTTTTGGAAATAAAACACCCACCAGCATTCCATCAGGATAAGGGACTCCAATCGCAATCACTCCCCGAACGACATCGAGTAAGCCGTAGAATTTTTAAGTTTATGCAGACATAAAATCGCAATGCCGAAATCTGAGCGTATCTCTACTCCATCTCCGCCCGTTTCCTTCCACTTGTTTACACTCACCCAGCCCCACCGCCTGGGCCGCAATTTTTTTTTTTCAATAGAGCCCGACCCGAATCCTTTTGGAGGGGTTTCCACACCCCGCCCGCTTGTATCTTTTGTAAAAATATCCTTAAATCATTTTTTCGTTCTTTGATCATGATTCTTTTTGCACATCCTTTCGGAATTATATTTCAGTGACGCACCGCCACCACCGCCCACCCACCAAATCGAATGACCGACAATCTACATTTTCGTCACCATCACCGCCTCCCCGCCACTCGGCTCAGACTTGGGTAAATTCAATTTCCTTACAGAATCATTTGGCCCGATATTTTTTTTTTGTTGGTAGTGCTCGTTCCCCCAAAACCCTGGAATACGTCTTGATTCAGCATAAAAATAATAAATATCCCTTTTCCGTTTGAAGGGGTTGATTCAACAAAACCCGAGTCAAACACCCCCGCCCAACCCATCGAAGCCAAAAAGTAATAAATTAATGAATGATAAATTTGCGGAGTGTTTCGAGAACAATATTCCCGGCCGGATGGTGGGTGGTTGGCGCGGTTGTGTAATTGCCATTAGAGGTTCTGCGAAGCTTCGAGATGCGAAGCGCCACTTCCCAATCCAGAGGCTGCGAAGGGATAATGACGCAGCGGCATTATTTGAACTTTTACGCGGTTGTTTAGGCAGCCACCCCGGAACGGGTGGTGGGGCAAAAAACGCGAAGATGAATAAGGACTCGGTAATAAATTTAATCACTTCGCAAGATGAACGCAGAAGGAGTGCGAGGAGGCCGTCTATGCCGTTTCGGTGGGCAAGTGAGCCGGTGGGCGGAATGTGATGTCCCGCGCGCCCACTTGAGAAGGATATCATTCTCTGGTAGACAGCAGCTAATCCCTTGGGCGATATAAAATTAAAATTTTAATGTTGTATGTCATTTTAGCGGATGAAATATGAGAAAAGTTGGAATTGTTGTTGATTTATTCTCGGTGGCCTCTGGCCAGGATAGGGTTAGGCCGTGCTCGTCGGGCCCTAGGTCGAGGAGTGAAGGAAGTGCGCTCTTGATTTATGAAAATTACATTCGTTGATGGGTGGCGGAAAGGGGTGCGTGAGGCGATGACGATGGGATGCGTTTGGGGGGAATGACTATTAATTTATTATTGATTGAACAGATGGCTGAGACGATTTGAGTTTGAACGCAATTATGTTTGGTGGGGAGTGGGCTGAGTGGGTGAGTCATACACTGGCGGTGAATTAAAATTTTATCTGGTCGAAAGGGGATGTAGTGGCATCTTGTGGGGGAGGGGGCGGAAGGCTAATGCACCATACCCTCGTGCACTAGGAAGTGCCATTGAATGTTCCATATGCAAAGGGGAACTTTTATCAATCCAATCGATCGCATTGTTCATTCAACCAAATTAGTCATAAAATTACATGCACTCCAGAGGGTAGAGGTGTGAGTCTTGAAACTTTAATGCATGCTGCCGCCTTACAGGCTGTAAGGTGGGGCCTTAATTTTTGCATAAAGCATCTGTGGGGCAGATTCAATTGAACTTGGTGGTTTTCATAAGAGCTTTCTAGTGTCCTTGACAGTGTGGGGTGTCAATTTGTTTAATTTTGAATCATGAACAATAGCTCCAGCCAAGGAAACCAAGGCAAAATATTTGACTCAGAGTATAACGCTGTTGATACACGACATTTTTGTATGAAATGTTGGTCATGTAGAATCAAAGGATTGATTGCGCAAACTTAGGTGAGGTCGTCTCTATACCATCGCGTAATAAATTTTATCTTTCGTTCTGAGTGATCACTTGAAACTGTTCGTGAACAATCTGATAGGTCCTTATTGGTGTGGCTTCGCTTCAGGAACTTCCACGATAGATCAAATATTCGAGCAGCGACAGTTCAAGGATAAGACTCACAAAGTGCAAATCGACACTCGTCACCTAAATAAAAAAGGTAAATGCAAGGCGACGCGCTTTCATAATCTATTCTTAATGAGTCTTAAGAAGATCGCGCGAAACTCACAAGTCAACCCAGAAGGCACTGTCTTTCTAAATTCCGTTCAGCTGTCAGTTTATGCGGTTGACATTGATATGGCTGGACGAACGCAGCAAGCTGTCAATGCGGCGGCTATCATCAAGGAAGAAAGGACGCATATCTTCTACATCTCGGACAGATTGTCAAAATTGGCTGCAAGCACTGTGGCTTAGCTAAGGACTTCGTCTACCTATGAAATGGGGACAATACCATCAATAACGCAGTTAAGCAAAGGAAGCCAATCGAAGATTTTCTGGATTCAAGAAGCAATCGAGTAATAATGTCAATTTCCTTGATCACACTGTACTGCTCTTTAGCGACGATCCTGTGCGTTTTTATAAGCACATGAAGAAACACAAGGACATTCCAAGAAACCAATTTTGAGAGTGGGTATCGGTCCTGAGAAAATTCGATGACATTCGTTTGGGTCTATAGACACAACGCCTAGGTTGGTTACATCAACCAGCTTAACCCTATGAACACGATATGCGCCTAGTCAGTCGTCTTCGGATACACCACTTAAGGTAGCTAGGCCATGTAGAGCATCTAAACACCACTGCTCTTCGTCTTCGAATCCGAGCCATTGGGATAACGCAACAGAGGACGGCCTAAGCTAAGGTGGCGCACACAAGTGGAGAAAGACCAACTAACTTGAAGTGTGCAGCTGAAGGCAGCTAGCGAAAGATCGTGCTGGCTAGAGACGCATGTTGTACAATCCGGGGTGAACCTGGGCCTCAACAGGTTCACCCCGGATTGTAGCGCCACAAGAAGAAGAAGTTTAGAATTAAACCTCATCAGACATCACTAATCTATCTGCCAGCAAAACACAAAGGTTTGTTGATGTCGGACTGTATTGGAAAAGAAGAAGAGGATCTCTGATGATACGATCATCGGCCCATGCCTTCATGTCTCTGTTTATCGCGTACACTGGAGTTCTGTCTACTCCAAGACAATAACCAGACCTGTGAGTGCACAATTGAAAAGAAATTAAGTCAAATATATGCGCTGAGAAATGAATAGGTTTGAGTTTGGGGTGAATAGGTTTGAGTTTGGGGTTAACCATCCGGTCCAGCGGATTTGTGCACGTTGAGATCTTTAAGAACGTTGAGATTGAAATGAAAATGTGCAGCTGACAGATTTCGATAAAATTTCGGCTACAGATACATTTGAAATAAAACTATTAATGAAAAATTTACTCTGTAACATAGTTATTGGGTGTTGCTTCCGTATAATTAGAATTCAGGCAAAATTTTGGCATGCCCCCCCATTTCGTGTATCAGTCGACAGGTTTTTAGAATGAAGATTCGGATAACACGATTTCGCACGGAGTTAGATTCTATAGAATGTTACAGGCAAAGTTCCTGGACGTGGCTTCCGCCAGTCGACTGTGTACATGTGTAAGGGACCTCGCATTTCACATATAAAAGCGATGATCCTTTTATTCGTATCGAGAGGTTTGTCATTTGTAGGCAAAGGCTGCGGTAGTTTCATAACTTTCGGCGCACTTACCCACTACGCCAGGACGACCACAAAGCCACAGCCGATATGTTAAGGTTGCAAACTGTTTTGTTAAATTTTTTGGAACAGTTTTTGTTTGGTACCCTATCGAAGATGGTAGACCGAAAACAGCATTTTCGGCATATTTAACTTTTTTTTTTCTAAGAAAAGTTAGAAATGCAGTTCAACCAAGGCGAAAATTATTTGACGTCTTCGAAGAAAATGTGTCAATGCCAAAATTGGTTTTCTAAATTTCGTTCCCTTCGGTCTTGAGGCTGCACAACGTCCTGCAAAGGCCTATTGAAGCCGATTTGGATAAAAAAAAAGTCGTTGGTCAGTCGAAAAATAGCTCGATCGTGAAAAGATTAAATTTGTCTAACGCAACCGTTCACAAGCAAATAATTAATTTCGAAGCTTGACACTTGTCTTTCTCATGTTCTTTGAGAACGAAATTTTGATTAATGCACAACGAGGTTTGATGACTCGCCACAAGTTTTTTTTTTAGCTCCCACCATATTCACCAGACTGGACATCTTCGGACTATTTCTTCCCTTTCGGCCTCTGCAAAATTTATTGGATACGCGAACCTTCACCTCCAATCAGGACGTCAAAAGCCAATTGGATCAGTTTTCGCCAGCCAAGATCACAATTTTTTGGGCTTTCCTTTCTGTCTTTTGTACGTTAATGTTGTAAACGGAACTTGATAAAAACCATCAATTTCTTGCACCAGAGGTAGTTGAAGGTGCTATGGCAAGTAGCAGCCAACTTGATTCCAGAGTGAAGATTATCTGCTACACGGCCCTTATACGGCCAATCATGGTGTATGGTTGTCCGGTGTTGTTCAACTTGAGTCCTTTCCAGATGGAAAGGATGAGGGTGTTCGAAAGGCAACGTCTTCGAGCTTGCCTTAAGATGTACAGAACCCCAGAATTTGAGTACAAGAAGTTTTATGCTAATGAAATCTTGTACAACGCAGCAAACGTGATTCGAAGGCACATTGCACGAGCAATGACTTCAGAAAACGAGGTGATATTCGGAGCTTGCTACCCGAATGGCGCATATCATGAGAGCGCACGCCGAAGTGGATTCATTCCACCGGAAGAGTTCTTGTATCTGGACCGCATTGGCTTGAAGGTAGTAGTAAGACGAACGGTGGGCAAGCGTCTGCTCTACGAGAGCAATGTACGAAGCGTAAGGCCGGGTGATCTCCGTTTCAGCACATCCATCCCCATTCGCCACATTAAAGATCGGGAAAAGGATAGGCATTTTTATTGGTGGCTAGAGCCACATCTGGTGGCCCAGCTGCCGTCAGCTGAAGCAGAAATTGGTCCCCCTACGGACAACTTACATATAGTTTTTTTTTAAACTAAGGGGGATCAAAATAGAGACTACAAATTACTCAGTCAGATGGACACAATAGACTTAGTTTCATAAACTTAGAAGATATGCAGAAGGTGACAGACAGTGTCATCACTGAAAACGTGATCATGCCCTCATTTAACTTCAAACATCACTAAATGCAAATTTACAGAAACTCCTGCTTAAGCTACATTATCTCACATTCCTTAAGTCGTCGCCCCATTGTACATCATTCGACGTTAAATCACAAATCCACGCTGAACGCACATCACTTTAAATCACACCCAAAAATCCACAAGATCTCAAATGAAATATGATATCAATTTGAAGTGGCCCACTGAACACCATTATTTTCGTTTTAATTGTCGCAGGATTCCTCTCGCAGAGGCACATCTGCCTGACAGCAGAACTAATTGCCGCTCCTTATCCACCGAATCGCGTCGCTCACAATTGCACTAATCCCAGCAAATTACTCTCCGGCAGTAATTGCCGTTCAATAGGCGCCACGTCGAGGTCCTCGAAGCAGTCATTACCCTCAATCCCACCTCATACTACGTGGGGCTTGTTTTATTTCAGAAATCCTTGGCAACATCGGTTGCGTGTGGCATGTGCGTCCATAATTAACCGACGCACACGCCCCCATCTCCTCGCCGGTGGCGCTAAGATCAAGCGGCGCCCACTCTAACCGTTCCCACCCGATAACTGTGCGAATTAGCATTCTCGCGCACGGCTCCACTACAGAAACATCACTTCTGCGTGAAATTTACTCGCGTTTATTTCCGCATATCCTGCCGGTTTTAGTTACCCCCGGGCCTGTTCAAATGCTGAAAGAATATTCCTCGACCACAGGAAATTCAGATCGGTGTTGTGTAACCAAACGCAGACAATGCGAACGTGACACAGGATAGGTCTCGGCCTAAGTGACGATGTCATCCTGACTGAGTCGCGTACCTTCGGGCGGAATGTTCACTTTATGCACTCAAACTGCGGTTAACGCCGAGCGGCTGTTCACAACTTTTCGGAGTGCGGGGCGCACATGATTCCGTCATATTTCATCGGCAGGGTCGACAGGAGTTTTCGATACATGCTGTGACGCTCCGTGAGAGGTGTCTCTGACGCAGACTGATGCTTGTGAGGCTTTGTCCACACGCATCAAGGGGGCGCTACGCGTGTTGAAACTTTTATCACTTTCCACCCGTTTTCTAATTAGGAAAACTTGCAGTTGGCCCCACTTGAGGTAATTACGAGTTAAAGTGATCCGTGCTGCAACATGGTGTTGAATTAAGTTACTACAAGTGCATGCGGCTCTTGTTTGCTGCAGAGCGTCGGTAACTTTGCCTCCGGCAGAGTGTTTTGGTTTTCTCCTCGACTGCCTTGGAGTTGGGGGGTTACTTCAAGTTCTCTCATTTTTCTCTTGCTGTGAAATTTTGTAAATTTTATGCAAAGCCACAAGCCGTTGAAATGATGGTTGGTGGGGGGGGGGGGGCGCTTGAAAGTTTCCCGGATATCGTGCAACACACACCAGAGGGGTTCGCTTACAGAAATTCACACACGCCCACACGCCTTGTGTGTTGTGTGGCATTCATAATATTGTGTGACATTTTGATTAACTGGAGCCAGTGGGTGGCGGAGGGAAGCCAACTCACATTCGGGCAGGGTTGGATGTGCGCGCAGTTTTTGAATGTTGCGCTCTGAGTGAAGTCAAGCCAATTAGTTGAAGCCTGCATTTGGGTTGTGTGCACAGTCGGCGGCTTCCGAATTGTGAACTTTGTAACAGCGGGGAATATGGTAATAGGAGACAAGGGATTTTCTGCAAAAGCGGCACGTAGTGTGCTGCGGTATGTGTTGATGCAAATCTTTAACGTCTGAAGGAAGCTCACAACTAGATAATGGATCACGTCCTTCTAAAGCTGTCGAAGGAATTCTCTGTTTAGAGTAAGGCGCGTTAAGGGTGTTATGGATGTTGGCTCCAGGATTGGTTTCGTGGGTGCTCGCGACAAAGGTGAGTGCAGCATTGACAGAAGCCACTTTTATAAATTCGATGGAAAATGTCAATGCCAGAGGGCTTAAAACAGAAGAAGGATCTCAATCAACTTGGAGTCCACAACTGGAGGCAGCTAGTTAAAGATCCTGCTGGCTGGAGAGGCCTGTATGAAATGTCATCGTGGCTGAGAAGTTACCTGTATCTGTTACGCTTTAAAGTAAATTGACAGCAGTTTGTAGTTCCTGGAAAGTGAACATCCAAACCAAAAAGAAAACAACTGCAGCCCTTTGCAAGCAAACGCGTCTGCCGAAAAACAGTGTCACATGAAGAAGAGCCATGTACAGTGGCTCACTATAAAAGAATTAATTTTCCTATAATATTTATAATTAAGAAAAAAGTTTTCAAAAACAAATAGAACATAAATAAACAGATGAACAAATTTGTTCGATAGCTCAGAAAGGAAATGAAATTATTTATTTGTAATCGCACATTCTTTGGACTGTTTAATAGAAATAAGCACTAAATTACTAAAAGTTGTGCAATAGCGTCCGTCCTGACTCGAGGTCGCACTTGAAGTCCCAAATCCACCCTGTTTTCACGCCGTCATCACGTCAGTTTCATCCTTTGTGTTGGCCATCGCGACTATTTCTCGGTCGCAACCACCGCTATCCAGGGCGCTGTCGATTGGTATATGCACGCATGTGTGTATATACTACATCGCTGCTCAGCTTGCCATGTACTATATACTGTAATTTCTAACAAAATTGAATCACAGAACCTAAATAAGTTAAGTGACACTACAACCCATAATTGACCAGGGTCTAACTTCTTCAGGAAATACTCGTGTTGTGCGTGCTCTTGTGGAGGGGACCTACAGTTTTTTCTTCACTTCGAACGGCGGGCTTTAAAAGCCTTTTCATAGAAAATTATACTCTTTGATTGTTGTGAGCAACTCGAAAGTGGTGGTGCCGTGAAAAATGCGCACGGTTCAGTTCGGGGCAGTGTGTGAAAAGACGCTAATACCCACGAAACCGCCACGACCTGCTTCTAGGTCTTACAAGAGTAGCTCTCAGAAAGAATGTATTTCTAGTCCTGTGGTCTTACAATGCTGACACTAAGAGAGTGGATTTCTTGTTAGTGCATCCTATGAAACTCTGATGCCGTTGACAGGTTGGCTTATGTAAGATGACTAGAAGTAGTTTCCTAAGCATTTCTGTGGCGTGCCTGTTACCAAGTTTGTCCCTCACCGATACTCGACTTCGATCGGTAGGGTGAATGATCAGCTGCGACAAAGGTCGTGGTCTTTTGTTTTTTTTTTTATCTGAGCGTCACGCGTTTCAACTCCCGCACGATCGACGACCATTACCACCACGTAATCGAACGTGATGTGCCTTCTGTTTTGTCGCTCAGGGATATTAAGGATGTTCAACTCGTTAAAATCGAAATCAGTCTCGGGTATTCTGCGGCGGTTCCCAGTCGATTTCTCGCTGAATTTAAAAGTTTCATTTTACAAAAGAAGAGGAAGCGAGAAAAAAAAGCCTCAAAACACTAGAAACCTTAATTTTAGTTACTCCTGCTTTTCCTCTTTAAACATTTATACTTCTCAGTTTTTTTGTAAATTAAAAAAGTATTTATACTGGACGACTTAGAAAATATTAGTTAAAAAAACAAGAAACTACACAACACTTCTTCAATGCACCGCGCAGTCAAACGCCAGAATGAGGAAAATTTTCCCAGCTGTCATGTCATGTATGTATTTCCACAACATCACAAAATCATGCCATCTTTACTGCCGCTAGTTTCTTATCTAAGGTGGTTCAAGGTCATAGTGTTAGAACTCGCTAGAATTGGTGTTCGAAAACATTGGCGAAGAAACGAGATTGAAACCTTAGCCGTTGCATCCAAACAGGCATTTAACTAACGCATCTAGCTAAAGTTTTGAGACAAGCGTGACTACCTTACATAGGGAAGTCCTACCTCAAGAAAACCTTAAGGCGAAGGACAGTTTTCAGTCGCCCCATCGCTTTTGCATACGCTTCTTGGGGAATCACCTAGTCTACTAGCTTTTTCGTCAACTACGTCACATCTTTTGAGCCAAGGAAGGTGTCTGAATTGCTTTTTGTCAAGGAATTCCAATGGAATGTGGCAGAAGGTATGGTTAAGCCATTTGAGATTAATCAAGTGGATGGCGTTTACTCGAAGTCTCAGCTTCCATACGTCTACATGTTCCTAAAGTAATGGTTCGGTTGTCACTAAACTGACCATGTCATCAGCCTTGAAATTTCCTCTGGCATGTCTACAGTTCAACACATATCACAGGCAAAGATTGAATTGCACAGCAATCTTATTAACGAATGGGCGAAATTAAATGACTGTCTTGAAATTTTGTGAAACTGATTCCAAGTCCATCGACTAATTTTATAGGCAGTACAGTGGCATGCGCATGGTCAAGTGTCTTTGGATACAACGCTTGAGATGACTAGGCCATGTAGAGAGTATGGACACCATGGCTTCCGCCAGAAAAGTCTTCGAAATCCGATCCATTGGGACAACGCAGACGACGGCCTGGGCTAAGATGTTGCACACAAGTGGAGAATGAACTCAACCATCTGGGAATTGAAAGCAGCTGGCGAGATATCGTGCTAGCTAGAGAAGCATGGTGGTTGAGGCCTACGTCAACCCCGGACTGCAACGTCATGGAAAATATAATATTCCTTGATCACAAATTGAGTGTCCACAAGGATAGATATATATTTTGCTCCACTTAATCCAGAACAGTGTTTAACGAGTAGTCATCTCGTCAGCCTGAAACACACTACAGTAATTTTGGCGTGTGATAGGCAGGTTGCAGTTCAGGTCCTCGTTGTAAATGCCCCATCATAAGCAATCTATGGTGGCAGGGGCTTGAATATACCCTACGCAGCGAAGACAACTTCAGTCGAAAGAAACATCTCCACAGTGGTGCGATCTCTGCAAACATGGGAAAAACATTTTCTCACTCCTACGGCATGGTCTGAAGGGAACTAATACACATTGCAGAAATTATCGATTGAAGTGAAGCGTAGGCCTACCTGAAGTCTTATGCCTCTGATGACATGGAAACTATCGAACATATTAGCTCTCACAAAAAAGGTCTTTATTCTGGTCGCCGTGGCGAAGTAAGTAAGTGCATTGACAGCCACGCAGAAGGTCTAGGTTCGATTCCCGGACAGGACACCTCGCAGTTTTTTACGGCAGCACCTCTTTCAAGTTCCTACCGACAGAGAGTAATAATTTTCTTTGAAAAGTTCCTCAAATCTCGCCGTTTGGAGTTCGCAAAAAACTGTAGATCCCTTCTGCTAGTGAGAGAATAGCTGCAGGCACCACACGAGTTGTTGTAGAAGCTAGACCCTGGTCCCCTGTGGGCTGTAGTGTTGCTCAATTTATCCTTCTGTTTGCACGTGTCTGTTTTCTTCATCACTGGAATTGAAATGCTCTTCCTCAACTTCAGTTTATCTTCAGCTTGTACGAATGCGTGGGTCTAATTAATGTGAATTGCATCTTAAGGGGTAAGTATTCCTCCTTAACTTTCATTCAGTTCAAACGTAAGTCCGCAGACTGTCTGATGCATAGTACACTCGAAATGGATCTTAATGGACGACCAAGTGAATGAACTTCTAAGCGCATGAGGGATACACTTTGATCCCCTCCCCCACAGTCCCCACTGCTAAGTGGGTGCGTTACTACAATTCTCCCCAAATTTGCAGTACTCTCTTCCATCTGACCATCATTTGCTTACCAAGAGCACTTACTGCAATTCACCAAATCACTCTTCCCCCGTCTCGAACGCCAAATACCACGCGACATTCCTTGAAGCCCCACAAGGCATTCCTCCAAGTTTTATCCTGTCAACACTCCCTCACTCATTAACCCACATTCCGTCGCCATAAGCGCATCCGGGACTGAAGTTTCAATTCCATCTATTTCGAGTCCTGTTTACAACTCTAAAAGCTAATATCTCTATCGGCCGTAATGGCTATAAGCATAGAACTGAAAGCAACTGAAGCTATGAGAGGCGAAAAAAAAACGGGGAAACAAAAATAGTTCCGCTCCTTAACCGGCTTTTGTTCTTAATGGAGATCCGTGAAATTAATATTTACACAGGACTCGAAAAAATTCCCCATCGGTCGGGCGCTTCGCATTCAACAATTTTGCGTCCACATCGTACGGCAGCCGCTGCGGCCCACTCCGCTCGCCCCCGGAGATATTCCCGCCGCCAATTCCGCTGAGTGTTAGCTAACTTATTCAATTTAAATGCGCCTGTAGCCGTGGGAATCCTTTAAGCACTGCGGCCTAAAGCATTCGTCTGTGTCTCTTTTTTTTTTTCTCTCTGCACAACTCCAACCGATTACTGTTTGCGAAGGGGGAATGGGGGCATGACAGGGGTGGGAGTGTTTGATTACTCCATTAATAGAAACTCTGCGGATGAAGCGGTCTTCATTCCGAGTTGAAGAACGTCCGTCGGCAGGCTGGCCAGATTGACTGCTTTTCACGTGAACCTTGGATTCTGCGGCTGCGGCAGCGATACAGCGATGCAGCACCGAAGGCCTGTGGTCAAGCAGAGCACTCTGCCCCGGCTGGACCCGACGAAACATTAACCAATCCCCGGTCGGCGCAAGGTGGGCGTTGCATTCTTATGTCGCGCGCTGAAAGGCATTTCCGGCTTTGAATCAACACCACCATCAGACGGTTCTTTGAGGTTTGGCAAACCTTTTAAATCATCTCCCACCTGGTCGATGGTGGCGAGTGTTCACAAATCACAGATCCTCCTCGCCCCACCGCTGCATACCACTCGGACGCCATTAGGCAACCGACTTAAATTAACTTTGCCCCCGGCCTCGCTCCAGCTCGAGCACAGTTCGGGACCATAATGTGCAAATGTGGGTATAACTTTCAAATTAACTTTTGTATTCTTCGGACGCTAGAGCAGTGACCGTGTGTTCCACGGGTTGACGCAGGGGCGGGGTGTTTTCGTCGACCGCTCTGGTCCGGTCCGGCTGGGGTCATGCTCTTCTGTGCAGTACTGTGCGGTGCGGTGCGGTGTCACAAGGTGGTTGCGTCCCCTCTCGAGTGAATGTTTAATTTTAAGGAAATAATTAAAGATTAAACTTGGGCGTTTGTGGGTGGAAACGATTTCGGTTTCTGTTTTGCACTCGCCCGAAGCTGGAGCTGAGATTTTGGCAGACTACTAGTTGATTAATCCAGCTGTGATTGTCGACACATAATTAAAGCGATAAAAACTTGGGACAGTGTGGCTCGATGAGACTTTAAGCTCACATGAGAAGTGGAGTTGCAACTTAATGAGTTTTGGACGACGACGAGGACGACGACGTTTTGCGAGTTTTTGTGTTTCAGTTGGACAAATTACGATTTGAATAAATTGTGTGAGGATTTGTGGGGTGGTGAGGGGGCTGACTTTGCTTTCAAATGAAAAGTGGCAGAGGAGAGGTTAGTAAGTTATCGTTGGTATGACATTTGCTAATCTAATGAGTTTATGTACAAATTAAAGCAGAGTATGTAACTCAATCTAGTGCATATATTTATACGAAACTGCTGTCCTCTGAAGACTGCAAAAAGTCAGTCAATAGATGAAATTCCATCTGTTATTAAAGTGGGTGAATAGCTCTCTATATTGGGAACTGTCACCTAAGCTTGTAGTGGAAATGAAATTCAATAGACCGAAGAGACAAATTCTCGATGTACCTGATTGGGACTAAAGCATGGATCCAAGATCTTCGAAAAACTTAAATTCCAGAAGGGCAAAGTACAGAAGAACTCAGTCCCGAAAATAAAATCGCAAAAGAAACTTATCAGAGAAGTAAGTCTGGGGGGTCATAATACCCCCATGCTTGGGGTCACTGCATTATTTGGGGTAGGACCTGAATAAAGTTTATGCAGACTTCGCTTTTTCACATAAATATGTTATTAAGTTCAATAAATTCAGGACCCTAGGCATGCCTAAATTTTTACTTTTGCCTATTTAGTCTCTGGGGCAATTTTGGATTTGGGACACTTTTCGAGATCTGTATTTTGGACATGTTTAGATATTGGACATTTTTTGATCATTTTGATTTTTGATGGACATTATTAGATTTTTGATCTCTTGGATTTTAGACATTTCGGACATCTTGAGTTACATCTTGACATGTCGAAATTTTAGGCATAGCCAGAATTTGGTCTTTGCTGTCCGAAACTATTTTTTTTTTCCAGTCTCGCTATATGGAGCTGAGAGCTAGACGATAAGTGAAACTGGAGAGCTTATCCTTGGTGACGTAAAAAGAAAATTTCCACGACTAATATCCTATCTGCAAGGAATGGGAATGATGGAGAAGTAACTGCAAATTCACCAATCTGTGCCACGAATTGGATGTAGTCCGTTAGCCAAAAATTCGTGAACTGAACTAGTTTGACCATATCTTCTCCTTTTTCTTCTTGTGACGTTATAGTCCGGGGTGGACCTGGGCCTCAACTAACATGTCTCTCCAGCCAGCAAGATCTTTCGCTAGCTGCGTTCAGCTGCGCATTTCAAGTTGGTTGAGCTCCTTCTCCACTTGTGTGCACAACCTTCGCCAAGGCCGTCCCCTGTTGCGTTGTCCCAATGGCTCGGATTTGAAAACTTTTCGGGCTGAAGCAGCGGTGTTCATATGCTTTATATGACCTAGCCATTTCAAGCGTTGTATCCGCATACACGCTTGATCAGGCGCATGTCGCTGTACAACTACTACATAGAGTTAGTCGTTAGATCTTCTCCTGCATCAACGCAAACAGGACTATAAATCGCACGCAAAACTTTTCTCTCGAAGAGAGTAGTAGCGTCCAGGTTTCCGCAACATAGATTAACACTGGGATGATCAAGCTGTTATATAAAGCAAGCCTAATCCTTCGAGAGAGGGCTTTATTACTCAATTGCCTCTTGAGCCCAAAGAAACAGCGGTTGGCATGAGTGATTCTGCGCTTGATTTCGGCACTCGTGTTGTTGTCCCTATTTACCGCGAAGCCGATGTAGTCCTTGGCCACTTCGACGTTTCTGTTACCTAGTGTGACGCTCTATTCGAGACGCCGTGCGTCCTTCCTTGTTGACAGCATGTACTTCGTTTTGTCCTCATTAACCACTAGACCTATTTCAGCCGCTTCCGCTTCAATGCCAGCAAACGCCTCATTGCTGGCTCGCTCTCTTCGTCCAATCACCTTAATGTCTTCGGCGTAACCTAGCAGTTGAACGGACTTTTGGAATACCGTGTCCCTGGTGTTGACTACGTGTTAAGGACCGTCTACAACAAAATGCACGCATTTCTCAGGCTCGGAAATTCCCCGTTTTCGAACGGGAAATATGACTTAAGAAAAAAGGCGGTATACTCTGTACAAGGACATTCCAAAGCTTATATCGTTCCTTTGGGTTAGACTGGCGTTTAAAAATGCCAATATTTGTCTATGTTCTTCGAAAGTTTAGTTCAAATTCATATTCTCTGGCGGGTAAGTTACTTGGAACGTGCCTCAAACTTATCTGAAGATAATCCGCTGCTATCACCAGCTAACCAAAAATCTGTCCCCGAAATAGTTTTCTAATCTTCGGTACAAAACAGTTACATCGCGACTAAGTGGCTGAATATTCCGTGGCAAACTTTTATTGAAACGTTATAGACTCGCCGCATTAATTTTATACTGCCTCTCGACTATGAAAACCTTATTTTGAATCGGATCTGGTTTTCCAGCATACAGCCATGTCCACTCGCACACAGTCTGGGACCCCCAAGAGTGGCCGATTGTCGACAACTTCCCACACACTCGCTTTGACGCCCCATTCCCTCCTGGAGTTGGTGTTTTTTTTTAAACCAAAACTCAGACACCAACTTCATAAAGTCCAAGTATTTCAAATACTTTCAAGTGTGTGCCGTTTTTGCCATGATTTTCTCCATTCATAGTCTTCAGGCGACGACGAAGAACGAAGAAGAAGGTCTCTCGCACTAAAAATTCATGAAGCGTTCTTAATTTGACCTTTGTGGCTGCGGTAACAGACCACCACTAAATTCAACTCTCACCGCTCTCCCCTGTCAGACACCCCTACCATCCGCACACACAGTCGAAGCGATTCCCATCAAGAATCTAACCCAAATGTCACATTAGTTCATCGGGAACACTGTCGTATCCTTTTTGGGTAAAAATTTTCCAAAAATTTTGAATTCACTCAGCACAGCTTGTCCTGGACAAAATCACATTGCTAGAGGGGAGAGGGGGTGGGGGTAATAACATGGCGAGAACAGATTACCAAATTGCTGATTGTGTTGTACCCGCTTCAGCTGCGAGAATCCAGCTTTAGGGGATCACTCATTCACCGACTCGGTGCCCGACATGGAATGCGGGCATGTGGGAGGGAGAGGGAGTCAACGGAAAAGGACGATCCAACGAACGAACGAACAGTGCCTCAATGTTCGGTGGGGGAGTCATTTTTTGGTACGGGAGAAATTCCTGTGCCCTGCCACACCAAGACCCGAAGTGTAGTCAACTACTACAGTATGCATAATTTAGTCGCTGCATTATGGGCCATTATTCCGGGACGTGCTCATTCGGGACAAGGACTACACTGTGCTGCCGCTGCCGCTGCTGCTGCGTTCGCCCGTAACTAAATAACATGTGTACTCCCACCTACATACACATGCACGTTGAAGTGAAGAAAAAGAAAATTTATTTCGGAGACGTGTTGACACGTTTCAATCCGGCAACACCAACGATGGTGATGGCAATGGCGATGGTGGCAGAATGGAGAGGACGACACAAAAGCCCAAAGATCCCACCAGCGCCCACCCTTCCGGTGGTCGTATTTTTGTATTGGGAAATGTCCCGCCGTAACTCGTTTTTATGACGGCTTCCTGTGCGGAATAGGAGTTCACCAAACCGAGAGGCGCTTACTTAACTTTAGTTTCTTTCAAGATTTTGACTGACGGAAGCGAAGGAGACGATGTTCTGGTGGGGGACTACAAATTGAAGGACACGACAGCGATATCGAGGGACGAGCAAGTTGTGATGAGATTCTCAAGAAGACACTCGTCGGTTGGAAGTTTTCAATCAGAAATCAATTGGAAAACGAGATGAGACGGAAACGCCGTGCGCATAGGCGATGAGGCTGTCGGACGTGTCCTTTTGATGCAAATTACCGGTTGCCTGGCAATGGAATGATAAAAGATGCATACGGACACATGGGCTGCCATGTAACAGGATAACGAAGAAGGACATCCTTATGTCGTCAAAATGTTATTATGTTATTTCGCAGAAGAAATATGAGGGTGGCGGCATGGTTGAGGTAGGAAAGGATTCACTAAGTCCTTGTCGACTGCGACTGGGGATGGTGATATATGACAATTGCTGCCGTAAATTGCGGTTGAACGATACACTTGGGTGAGCGTGGGTTGTTCTTTGAGTTCTGCTTTTTGCCATCGGGGAAGAGTAATGAAGTTGTGATCGTGTGGGGTGTTGGTTGCGGCAGTTCACCACATGGTCACATTTACCTTTATTGGAAAACGTAGATCAACGGGGGTAGGTGGGGCCGATGGATGACCCATTTCGGAGAATTGCAGGCTTCAGTTATGAAGACACCCTCATAGTTTATGGGAGTTCTGTGTGTTTGTCTGACGTTGATACACACTCAATATGGTGTCATCGCAAGAAGAGCTGTAAATTTGCATACAGGATGTGGAATCCTGACCACCGTGGCGTAGGAGTTATGTGCGCTAACTCTGTCGTAGGTCCTAGGATCCATTCTTGGAGTGAATGTCCATCTCGAATTTTTTCAAGGAACCACTATATTTCGAGTTACTGACGACACTCAAGGCTTTTGACAAGGTGACGCGTGACATGTGACTTTTTAGACATTATTCCTGAGAAGATTGTGCGTAACTAACAAGTCAACATCAGAGGCTCGATCTTCCAAGAGTTAGTTCAACTGCTAACATACGCCGAAGACATTGACGTGATTAGAGAAACACAGCGAGCCGTAAATGAGGCGTCGGTTGGCATTGAAGCGGAAGCGATTAAATGTGTCGGGTGGTTAATGAGGGCAAAACGATGTACATGCTGTCATCAAGGAAGGACGCACAGCATCGACGTCTCGGACAGAGCGTCACACTAGGCAACAGAAACTTCGAGGTAGTCAAGGACTTCGTCTACCTCGGCTCCTCAATAAACAGGGAAAATAACACCAGTACCGAAATCAAACGCAGAATCACTCTTGCCAGTCGCTGTTTCTTTGGGCTCAAGAGGCAATTGACTAATAGTGTCCTTTCTCGAAAAACTAAACTGGCTTTGTGTAACAGCTTGAGTCTTCTTTTACAGAGCAGAAACATGAACGCTACTTAAAGCGTGTGAGGAAGCAGTTAGAGAGAAGTGTTGACGACGCCTCTAGGGAATATTGAACGATTAACGTTATAGGCTCCACCGCGGCATGCGCCTGGTTAAGCATCTTTGGATACAACGCTTAAGATGGCAAGGCCGTGTAGTGCGTACGGACACCATTGCTCCGGCCCGAAAAGTCTTCAAATTCGAGAAATTGGGACAACGCAACAGAGGACGGCCTAGGCTAAGGTGGAGCACACAAGTGGAGAAGGATCTCAACCAACTTTGAGTGCGCAACTGGCGGCAGCTGGTGAAAGATTGTGCTGGCTGGAGAGGCAGGTTGGTTGAGGCCCAGGTCCGCTCGGACTGTAGAGCCATTGAAAGAAGAAGAAGAAAAATACACTGGCGATTAATAATTTTGGAACCAATTATAGAAAGTGGGCTTTAAAGTTTAAATGCGTTCTATACTTGAGAGACCAGTATTGCTAATGAAACTAGGCCCTAAAACTTACACAGCGTCATCCAATTTGCTGATTTAAGCAGCATTAAATGATCAAGTCAATTGAGTCAAAGTGATGCGTTTATGGTGGTGTTTTGGAGACAAGTATGGAGCAAACTAAAAAGCAAAGCTAAACATCTTAAAACATCTCTAATTGCAATGTTTCTTGGAATAATTCAACCAGATCTGGGACGCGCATTTTTTATGACGATTTTACTTAATTTTGTAACCGTTAACCGTTTTGAAACTAGTTTTAAATTTATTT